>CM076583.1:1317740209-1317825354 GCA_034641835.2 Pinus albicaulis | reverse complement strand
AATGTAATGACTTCATGTATTGTTTTACTTCATATAATATATTCAAAACAACGTTTTTCCTCTTTTAAAATTTCATTTTTTTTTTTTTTAAATTGAACCTTCCGTCGCAATTCCGACGTCTCGTAAGCGTCGGAATTGTGACAGTTTACAGACGTCAGAAGAGCGACGTTAAAAACGTCGGACCACATTTCGTCGTAATTGTGACAGATTACAGACGTTGGAAGAGCGACGTTAAAAACGTCGAACCACATTTCGTCGTAATTGTGACAGTTTACAGACGTCGGAAGAGCGACGTTCAAAACGTCGGACCACATTTCGTCGGAAGTGTGACAGTTTATTGAGGTCGGAAGTGCGACGGTTTAGGAGACGTCGGAAGAGTGACGCTTTTTTGGAAGCGACGGAAAAGTGTCGATACTGCGACACTTTTTAGTTGTGTCGGAACTGCGACGGTATGGTAAACCACGGTTTTCCCGCCCTCTAACTGTCGCTCCTGCGACGACAATGTGTCGGAATAGCGACGATTTTGCCGTCGGAATTTCCGCCAAATTCTCTAGTGTTACAAGACACTTGGGCTTGAGTTGGATACATTTATAGAAGTCTTGGGAACTAATATTAAATCTACACCTGTTGGTTTAGTCAAACTGAGCTTTAACATGCCTGATCAAAGGCGGTCAAATAGGACCTGGTTTATGGAAGATTCTTAGGAACTAGGTCAAAATTCTTATTTTATGGGATTTTCTAGATTTTAATGGATTTGACGGATGATCTCGACCTGATTGGATAAGATAAAGATAGCCATGGATATAGGAGAAATTTTAGATGAATTTGTTGCATATTTTATCAATTTAAGCCTAAGACTTTGAAGGCGTTGATATGTAGAAATTGTGTAATTTAACTTTGATATTTTTGAGACTTTTGAGAGATAATTGAAGAAATGTTCTATTTCATTTGTTGCTGTTATATGGTGAATGCTTGACTAAACCTTTAGTAGCTGAAAGCACTTAAAGTGTGCGAGGCAAGGGTGGAGGGCCCCCACACCGAGCTAAGTGCACTTCCCAGTTATTTTTAGATGCAGTTTCTGAACTAGTTTGTTTTATGCTTAATTAATTAATTAGATATATGCTGATGTTTTATGAGTGACGATGAATCTAATTCTCATTATTATTCTTCATATTAAAGGACAATCAAATGTTTAAGTTAAACATTCTTTCTATTTGATTAAGATCTAGAGCTATAATTAATCTTTTCGTGCTTTTTAATGCTTTTATGAATTCCTGTTTTCTAACAATAGTATTATTGATGAATGAATATGTGATGAAGGACAACCATGATATCTTTATTTAAGACCCTCTTCAATTATTTTTTCATGCATCTTGATCTATTTCTCAATTAGTGGTTTTTGGTTTCTAATTCATGAAGTAATTTTGTGAGAGAAGGACAAACAAATCTCTTAAGTTAGGAGATTCTTCTGCTGCTAATTACATAATTGAATTTAGAAATTATTTAGTTTAAATTTATATTTGTAATATGCATTTCTTTAATCATAATTAAATCATCTTCTAACTTGATCATAGCTGAAAATCATATAGCTTGGGGATGTTTCTAAGTCCTACTAGCTCGGATTGATAATAAATACTTGTGTTTGTTTACTCGTTAAACAACCCAACATTTTGGCGCCATTTTCGGGGAAGCATATTTCGAAGCAGTCAATTAGGAATATTATATATATATATAAAACAACAAAAAATGTAGTTTTTCTTTTAAGTTATGTTTCTTTATGCCTAGAGATAGAGATCAAAAGGGTAGATTTATGAAACAAAACCCCTCAACAACTCATCCATCTGCAGGACTAACAACATCAGTTGCTGGAAGACCTACTATCAAAGAGTTAGACGAAAAACAGAGATCAGGACAAAGATTAACTTTGGTTGAAAGACAAATCTTTTTAGCCTTGGAGGTAAAAATAAAACAATCACCTAAAGAACCTCGTTCTTTAGAAAAACAAAAAGATACAGTGAAACCAATTATTAAAAAACTAGAGCAACCTGTCCTTGAACAAATAGAAGTAGTGGAAGAAACACAAAATCAACCTCATATTGAATCACTACATATCTTTGAGCAAGAAATGGCTGAAGAAGGAGAAGGATCAAATAGGCCAATCATGAATCCTGAACAAAGAATTGAATATGAAAGACAACAAAGGGAATGGAGAAGAAAAAGAGAGGAAGAAAGGAAAATTGAGGAAGAAAGAAAGGCAGAAGAAGACAAAAGAACTTAAACTCTTAGAAGGATAGAAGAAGAAGCAAGAAGAGAAAATCAAAATAGAAGAACACATGAAAATGAGCAAGAAAATAACCATGATCAGGAAACTACTTTTGGCTTTCCAATCTTAGATACAAGAGAAATATTAGGAGAAGAAGCAAAAATGAAAAATATTCCACCTTATGTATTGTCTAATTTCTATGGAGTGTCAACAGAAGATCCTGATGCATTCATGTTCGAATTTGATATCTTGTGTAGAACTTATGGATATACGGATGATACACACAAGCTTCGACTCTTTCCCGCTACTCTGAAAGCAACAACATTAAAATGGTTTATAGATTTAGGAGAACATACAATAGCTTCTTGGAATGATATGAAGATTTTTTTTCTAAAAAAGTATCAAGCTTATTGCAGGGCTAGAGACTCCAAAGAAGACATTTTTAGAATGACACAACAAGAAGATGAAATTTTGGAGGAATATTTGGAAATAATTCTCTACAATTTGCAGAAATCCAAACAACACTCTCTAAATCCCGATACCATTCATACAATATTTCTTAAGGGTATCAAAGGTGAATATTTAGACATCCTTAATGTGATGGAAAAGGAGATATCTCCAATTTACCATTTGAAGAAATTTTTGAACTCTGTCAGAAATAATCTAGGGGAAGAGCAAAGAGTGGGAAGAGATATATTACATCAAGAGCTTCCAAATCTGCAGCAAGTGCAGTAACAAGAGAAGAGATAGGAAGTTTACTAGAAAATTTCAAAACAGATCTCTTGAGCACTTTGGGAACACAAGTAGATGTCTTAAAAGCTAAGAAAAAGAAGGAGGAACAAGATAAAATCTTATCAATATTCTGTCCAAACTGTAGGCAAAAACATACACTAGTCAAGGAATTCCCTTTGCAAGGTATACAAGTGTGTGGACTTTGCACAAGAAATCATGCAACAGAAAAATGTCCTAAATTAAAAGAGTTGCAAGTGGAAGAGGTGCAAGGAGTAGATTCTCTCTACTATATGGAACCAAGGAGACCTTGGCAACCAAGGATGCCTCAACGGTTTCCTCAACAAAACCCCTAGAATTTTCAATATCCTCAAAATTCATGGAACACTCCAATGCCATGGCAGGCTTGGCCTCCACAAAAATATCAAAACCAACCTCTACAAGGTTGGATGGGATATGGTTATGGAAACCAACCACCTCAACATATGTATCCTCAACAGTATCAATATCAACAACCATACCCTCCACAATGTTTCCTCAATACCAACAATTCCAGCAACATCAACTAATGCCATTTCCACCCGAAAATCAACAAATGTTAACTCAACCTTAGTAGATTCAGCTGCCTACTAACCAACCACATCCTAGACCAATAAAAGTGCCAACTCAACTAGTAGCTAATCCAAGTAACAAGGTGGATAGACCAACATATCATGTGGAAGAGGCAACATATTATCCAAATTATTCTATTCTTCCCATACAAGATGTCCACTTAAGGTCTAGGAAGGTGTTACAGAAATATTCCCCTCCGATAATAGAAGAAAAAATTGAACAAGGAGAACAAAGTCAAAAATCTCAATCAGAACAACAAATTCAGAAAGGTAAATCTATTATGACTCAGACTCCACCATATCTATAGAGGTTAATACATCAACAAATCCCAATATCTCTACCTGAATTTGATATTCTTGATGAATTGAAGAACACATATGTCAAAATTCCTTTGCTGCAGGCAATTAAAGATATTCCAATATATGCAAAAACAATAAAGGAATTATGCATTAAGAAATCTGGTAGAAGAAAAATAGATCCACCTACAATCTAGGTAATTGGAAGTTTAGATAGTCTCATGTCTACAAATACAACCATTGAAAAATATGTTGATCCATGGATTCCTATGGTTACCATTTCGATCATTAAATTTTCAGTGCCAAACACTTTAATAGACTTGGGAGCTGCTATAAATGTTATGACTACAGAGACTATGAAGCATTTGAATCTGAACAACATTAGACCTACTACTACAGTTTTAGAACTTGCATATAGATCTAAAGTTGTACCAGAAAGTATATTGGAAGTTATCATTGTCTCACTAGATTCATGGGAGTATCCTGTAGACTTCCTGATTTTGCAACCAAAAACAAATTTAGGAGGGCATCCCTTAATTTTAGGAAGACCATGGTTATCCACTGCAGATGCTTACATTGGATGCAGGTCAGGAAGTATGATTATTTCACATGGAGATGAAATAAAACATGTCACATTGTCTCCTCCCACTCAATCTCCTTCTTTATTATCATGGCATGATGGAGAAGAACAACAAGAACTTCAATCTGTTCTTAGTATTAATCAAGTTTATAATTTTAGGGAGGAGGAAGAAAATGAGGACTTATTAGATATTTTCATCTCAGAACCAAACATTTCATAGCAACTTAGAATAACTCAATACGAAGCTGTTAGTCACCTTTTAAATCAGTGTTTTCAGGAAAATTGTACTATACAATCACTGAAAAATACATTCGAAAGTATTTTTCCTGTTAATTCAATTACCAATTCAAAGAGAAAAATCATTGAGATCAATCCTGGGAGACATTTGAATATTGGTAATAACTTACAATCATCACAAGTTAAGAGCTAACGACACTGTTACAAAAATACTCAAAAGCTTTTGCCTAGGATTACAGAGACATGCAGGGGATTCATCCAAAAACATGTATCCATCACATTTACACGGATGATCAAATTAAACCTGTAAGGAAACCACAAAGAAGGATGAATCCTATGATGAAGGATATGGTGAAAGAAGAATTACATAAACTATTACAAGTCGGATTTATCTATCCTATTTCAGATAGTCAATGGGTTTCACCCTTAGTTGTAGTACCTAAGAAAAATGGAAAATGGAGAAGCTGTTAGATTACAGAGTGCTCAATAAGGTTACATTAAAAGATCATTTTCCTTTACCATTTATTGATCAAGTTTTAGATTCATTAGCTGGAAAGAAATTATTTTCATTTCTTGATGGATTTAGTGGGTACAATCAGATAAAGATAGCATTAGAAGACCAAGATAAGACAACATTTACATGTCCATGGGGAACATATGCATACAATGTCCTACCCTTTGGTTTATGTAATGCACCTGCTACTTTTCAGAGAGCAGTCCTTGCAATTTTTGCTGATTTGATCCATGAGTGTGTAGAGGTTTACATGGATGATTTCACTGTGTATGGCAGAACATTTGATGATTGTTTACAAAATCTTGATTTTTTTTTTTAAATACATTGAAACAAATCTATCACTCAGTAATGAAAAATGTTTTATGATCTTAACTGAGGGAATAGTATTGGGACACCATATTTATTCTTCAGGAATCAAGGTGGACCCAACAAAAATTCAAGTCATTGTGAATTTAATACCACCCACAACACAAAAATAAGTCAGAAGTTTCTTGGGTTATGCAGGCTACTACAGGAGATTTATTGAAAATTTCAATAAAATAACTTTTCCATTATTCAAGTTACTTGCGAAAGACGTGGAATTCCAATGGACAAATAACTGTCAAAATGCATTTGAAAAATTAAAAGAAAAATTGTCAATTGCACCCATTCTTCGAGGACCAAATTGGTCTTTTCCATTTCATATTTCAACTGATGCATCTGATACTACTATAGGAGAATCACTTGGATAGAAAGAGAATCAGTTTAATTATGCCATATATTTCATAAGAAAAAAATGAACACCGACAAAATTGAACTACACTGTTACAGAGAAAGAAATGTTAGCTGTAGTACATGCAGTTAAAAAATTTAGACATTACATAATAGGTTATCAAGTTTTCATCCACACGGATCATTCAACCATAAAATATTTAATGAATAAATCAATTACAAATGGCAGAATAACTAGATGGTTGTTATTAATGCAAGAATTTAACATTACTGTGCAAGATCGACCAGGTAAGGAGAATCAAGTTGCAGACTTTCTATCAAGACTTCATTCACCTGGTGATCCAAATCCGGTATCAGATAATTTTCCAGATGAACTTCTATTTTCTATAAATGTCAAAAATCCATGGTTTGCAGATATAGCTAACTACTTATCATCTGGCATCCTACCATCCCATTACACAAATAAATAGAAAAGAAGGATAATTAGAGAAAGTGATATATATAGTTGGGTCAATGGTGATCTCTTTTATACTTGTGCTGATCTAATAATTAGAAAATGTGTTAGAGAAAATGAGATTATTGATATTTTGAAAGCATGTACTCATGATGAGCCATGTGGTGGTCATTTTGTAGAAAAGCTGACAACATACAAAGTACTGAAACTTGGCTACTACTGGCTAGCCATCTTCAAAGACTCCAAGGCCTATGTGAAGAGATGAGACAACTGCCAAAGAATTGGAAGACCAGTGGCATCAGATGAAATTTCATTAAAGCCACAAGTACTAATTGAACCATTTGAATAGTGGGCTTTAGATTTTGTAGGACCAATCAACCCTCCATCAAACGGAAAGAAGTACATCCTGGTATGTACAGATTATGTAACTAAGTGGGTGGAGGCAAAGGCAGTAGCACAGGCAACATAAGATATTGTTGTATCTTTTCTATTCGAAGAGATATTTGTAAGGTATGGAGTTCCACAACAGATAGTAACTGACCAAGGCACACATTTCATATAAAAACTTATTCGAGATCTTACGGAGAAGTACAAAATCAAGCATATAAAATCAACTTTGTACCATCCTCAAGAAAACAGACAAGTGGAATAAAAAAACAAAGTCCTAGAGAACATCATGACAAAGACTATACAAATGAACAAAAAGGACTGGTGAGAGAAATTAAGAGATGCACTATGGGTGTATAGGATAACATCGAAAAACACAATTGGGTTCAGTCCATATTAGTTGGTGTATGGAAAATAAGTCCTATTACCCATAGACGTTCAAATACATACATTCAAGTTAGCAACATAGTTGAGGATGGAATTATCTGAGACACAAAAACAAAGAGTCATGGAATTAAATCAATTGGATGAGATACGACAACAAGCAATAGAGAACACATCTCTTCTGAAAGAACAAATAATTAAATGGCATGATCGATTCATAAAAAATAAAGTGTTTCAAAAGGGATATTGGGCACTATTATTCGACTCCAAGTTCAAATATTTCAAAGCAAATTTTACGACTCATTGGCTCGGGCCATATGAGATTGAAGAAATCTTTGACAATGGAGCTGTAAAGATAAAATAATTGAGGAATCATCTATTTCATTCATCTTTAATGGACATAGGCTTAAATTTTATAATAAGCCTATAAATAAAGAGGATTTTATGAGAAAATTTTCAACAAATACTGATTTGGAACTAATGGGACAACATAGCAATATGCCTCCCATGATTCCAGAAGAAGAAGAAGAATAAAAATAAAAATAAAAAATAATAAAATAAAAAATATAAAAAATAATAAAAGAGTTTGGTTTTGAAAATCCAGGAAACTGGCACAATACAAACTCGAATTCATATCGAGAAACCAACTTGTTTGGCCAATATGAATTCCAATTTTTGTTTTGATTTTACTTCAGTATGATTTTTGCATATTTACCCTCCGAGACGTGTAAGACTTGAGGACAAGTCTTAACAATAGCAAGGGGAAGCGTGTAATAAAACTATGTAAATAGTTTGAGCAGCTGAATTGAAGAAGGAATCTCAATTACAAGTACAAAGGGACCTGGTATATTATTGAATATACTATACAGAAGTGACTTGATACATCGCTGAAAATATTGAGCATATGGGACCCGATACATCATTGAACATATACAGAAGGGACCTGAGTTACTATTAAGAATATTATCCAGAAGGGACCTGTATCATATGACAAAATAAATTTCAATCATTGTTGAAAACTATGCCAGAAGGGACCTGAACTACATCAATATTGAAGGACATGACAGAAGGGACCCGAAATGTCAAAATTAAACATGCAGAAGGGACTTGAACAACATCATTCCGAATCAATAATCAAATGCAAAGCAGAATTAAGTCTCTACATCTCTACATATTCTAGAAGAGCCATCATTATATAAAAAAGGACAATGTCGACCATCATGGACATCGAAAGATTTGAGGGAATACAAGTATAGTAAGTGAAGTGTTGCTCTTAATATTTCATTTTTAAAAAAATATTCTAGAATTGTTAAAGCTAATTTAGTACTGGTTATGCATATTCTACCTATATTTCATCACCTACATTTCATTACCTACATTCCTATTCCTATTTATTAATTTTATCCATATCCACACCATTATCCTAATCATTTAAACATTCCATAATCCATACATTACATATTTCTTATCCATACCATAGTAACCCTACTTTCCTAAATAAAAAGATCATAAACAAAAGGCTTAATCATCAAACCTTTGTTGGACCTACAAGAAGAAAGAAAATGTTAGTTTCATTGTAAAAATTTGATTTTAAAATATGACCATTTTATTGGTCATTTTTAAAATTAAATAAAAGACAAAACCTAAAGTTTAATAATATGATAGCGCATTATTCGAATTTCAAAAACAAAAACAAAGATGAAAACTATAGTATTGAAAGCGCAATCATAAATATGATTACAAGCTAAGGTAATGGAGCGGAAATGCAATCATAATACAAACAAGGAAATACATATGCAATAAAATAACCTAAGTATTAAAATGATGCTATGAAATGAAAAAAAAAATGTATGGCAATGATGCATATGAAATGGGATGGACAAGAATATGGAGAAGCAATGATGCATGTACAATGGTTAAACAGAAATATGATGGTGCATATTTGATGAGGCATGATGCGTTTTGTTGGAGAGAGGAATGCGGACATAGTGATTAGCGCATGCCATGAGAACGAAACGAAAAGAGGACTGTGTAATGAGTGAAAGCCGAGGATGTGATGTACACCGTGGATCCAACATACCAAGTCAGTCAAGAAAGATAAGCGACGGAGGCACCAATCAAGCGGTTGACGAAGGTCAAACAAATTCAAAAATACAGTCTTGCAAGCATTGTATAAACTATTAAGTGAGAACCTCCACCATTCTAAGACCAAAAACCACTGAAACACTGTGTGTTATTCACCATCATAGCCCTTTACAAGCTCAGTGAGAGAAGGAATGCCATGTAATCAAAGCACGCATCCAAGAAAATCTGTGAAAAAGGAATTAACAAAGGAAGATAAGGGAGAGCTGTGAGGAAAACAGAGGAAATTAAACACAGGAAAGTGAGAAGAAGACATAGCAATGAGACAGACGGAGGGATAAGGAGAGTTGACTGAGATTTCGAGCTAACATATGCGGAAAATGTGTCAATCAAGCACGTTGTCAAGGTGCAAAGATCTCATGAAGAATGAGGTAAGAGCAAACCCGAATTTTTCTTGTTTAAAACAACAATTATTAATATGAGTAAATCTCGGGATTGTTGAGTAAACTATGAGTTATCATTGAAGTCTTTCTGCCACAGTCTTTAACTTGTCATTGCCTTATGATATGTCACTGCCACCACTCACAAATGCTCTTCCATCAGTCAGCATGAAATCATTCGTTGATTTAATGAGTGAATATTTGAGATATTAAGTGGGATTTTTGATTAAGAAGGCGCTGCTTGAAACACATGAACTCCAGTTAAATTAAGAAAAATCATGAATATCACTGTAAAACAGGTAACCTTGGAAAATTTCTTCATGTATTATTGCATATACAGTCTTCAATTTCGATTTGAATACAAATTGAGAATGGAGTGTTTGATTTGAAATACACAATGGATTCATTTTTGAATGGGTTATTCATTCCATTTACATACTCAGTGGGAGAATTCAAACCAAGATTTATGGTGAATGTTTGGTTTAAAAGGCATAGTATAAATGTTTTTGCATAACAAGAGCAGAGTTCAGTAAATTTCGAAGACAGAGTGAACTCATCTTATGAGATTTTTGATGAAATGGTGAGCCATTTTTCCAAATTTTCTTGCATAACAGTGAGCTTAGATTAAATATATAATGCTTTTCCTTAGAAGAGAAGGGATTTTTTTTAACGAAATTGAAGGATTAGAAGGCACTGTTGTATAATTTATTTATTTATTTTTTTACACAGTCAAACAAAAGATGGAAAAATCTACAAATGAGAGGCAGAGGATTTTTATTTTTGATGAGGGAGAGGATCAAATAAGAAGAGTAGATTAATAAAAACATGATTTTTTAATGTTTTTATAAACTCTTGTACATCAAATATTTGTGTTTGTAGAAGCAGTAAGTTCACTTCTTTCAAGGAAACAAAGGATTGGTTTCACTTACTTGACAAAGGCAACAAATAGAGGTAAGCTTCACTACTATGATGAGATATAGTACATGAATTCTTGCTTTTCAAAAATGAAGTTAATGGTAGTAGAGGGGTATATTAAATGGCTTTCAGAAAAAATGACATCAAGAATAGAGCCTAAAGACTTTCAGATTGAACATTGGGGTAAAGACACAGTTGAAAAACTTTAGCAATCAGGCTTGATAGGTTTCCTTCAGAAATTCAAAGGGCATAATGAAGACATTACAAGGGAATTTATAAATAACTACAAATAAGATCAAACTATGGTGGGCAGTTTACTCATTCCCTTAACTCCAGAATCAATTTCTCAAGCCCTAGAGTTTCCACTATCAGGTGAACATTATCACAAAGGATTGCATTTTAAGGATAAGGGTTGGACCTTCTTCCTAGAGAAGAACAGAAAGGGACCCTTTTATAGAATAAAGGGAATTCCCAAAGAATGGTTCAATGAACCTTGGGTTGAGTTGGTACCGATAATCCAAAAATTCTTCACTTGTGATAGCAGACATAACATAGTGCACCTATACCACATTAGGCTGCTACAACATATCAAGGGAGACATAAGAATCAACTTGCCATACTTTTTCTATAGAAACTTGATGAGGACGATTGAAAATGTGAAATCTGAAACCAAACCTAAGGAGGTCCAAATTCATCATCAAGGACTCATTAAAATCATTGTTGATTAGCAGTTGAGAACTAACGGTATGATTTGGAAATATTTCCTAATTCAGAATGAGTTTGTAGAGCAAGTCATAGAAGACAAACTCAAACCAGTGCAATAAACACGGAGTATAGTGAATTCACCTCTCTATCCAAGAACCATATCTAAGAAGCAACAAGAAACAATCATAATAGAAAGAGAGACATCATTTTCGACCATTCCTGACAGGAAAATAAATAAGAATTCAACAGATATAAGCAACAAGAAAAAAGGACCAGAAGTACAAATCATTGAGACATCTCCCTTGACCAAACAAGCAAATGAAATTCTTGAAATATTGCAGGAGGAGGTTTATGGAAAACCATTAGACAGGGACTCATATTTTGACAATGATGATATTGAGGCTAATTCAGTTGCCAAAGATACCAATGAGGAAGAAGAAAACCAAAACCTTAGAAGAATCAAAGAATTAACTGATAATCTGGAGGTAAGAAGGATAATGGAGAGGCACCTAAAGAGAGAAAATGAAAGATATAAAACAAATAATGTAAAATTGATCAAAGAGAACGAGAGGTTGAATGAAGAAGTATAAAAACTGAAAGCAAAGAATAATATTCTTACCATGCAAGCATTCAAATGGCTTAAGGAGAAAATTTCTTGGAAAATCAAATATGAGAAGCAGAAAGTCAAAGCCTCAATCTACAAAGAGGAATAATACAAAGGTATAAAATCTCTTTTTCATGCAGCACAATAGGAAGCTTCATGTTCAAGAACAGGATCAACATCAGAACTTAGAATATCTAAAAGAAAGAAGCATGAGGACATGCTTGAACATCAGCTTGGGGGAGATGTTGGCCCTCGTTTTTTATCTCTTTTTGTTTATGAAAATACACTTTATTTGTCATACTATCCATATATACACCATCATATTCACCCTATTTCCCCAATATATGAAAATACAGGTATTTAAATTAAGTTTTTCAATTCTTCGAAGTTTTTATAAAAATTGAATTTTAAGTGCATTTTTGGACCAGATCAGAAATTCCCGTAATGGCCTCATGATTTTCATATTTGCAGGACACTTGGGCTTGAGTTGGATACATTTATAGAAATCTTGGGAAGTAAGATTAAATTTACACCTGCCAGTTTATTCAAATCGAGCTTTAACAATCCCAGTCAAAGGCAGTCAAACAGGACCTGTTTTTATGGAAGATCCCTAAGAACTAGGTCAAAATTCTTACGTTATGGGATTTTCCAGATTTTGATGAATTTGATGGATGAGCTCAACCTGATTGGATAAGATAAGAATAACCATGGCGATAGGAGACATTTTAGATGAATTTGTTGCATATTTTATCTATTTAAACCTAAGACTTTGAAGGCATTGATATGTAGAAATTGTGTAATTTAACTTTGATATTTCTGAGGCTTTTGAGAGATAATTGAAGATCTGTTCTATTTCATTTTCTGCTTTTATATGGTGAATTCTTGAATGAAGCTTTATTTCATTCAATCCAAGGCTAACATTTCAATCCATGAAATTACTAAACTAAAACAACAACAAAAGATTTAACTTAGAGATTTGAATGCAGTTCCTGATTCAGCCTTACTTGCTCCAGTAATAGTTCAAGCTGCAAATCATATGGGTAAACCTCCTTCTCCTTCAACTAAAATAGATGCCACAAATATTATTATGGTAGGTGATAGATCCATCTCTCATACTCCTCCATTTCTCTTAACCTATGAGACCTATAATAAGAACATCCATAATTGTTTAATTCATTCAGGGGCTTCCTCTAATATCATGCCAAAATCAGTATGTGCTAAGTTGAACAAAACTCCTCAAAATTGTCATGTTCATATAGTAAAAATTGATAGGATAAAAGTAGAGGTTGTAGGAGAAATAAATTATGTTTCTATTAGATTGTCATCAAACCCTAAGGTTGTCTAGATAATTGATATTTTGGTAGTCGATATTCCTGAATTTTATGGTTTAGTATTGAGCAGAGACTGGTCTAAGAAACTTCATGGATATTTCACAATAGACTGGTCACATATGTGGCTACACCACAATGGAAAGCCAAACCAAATTCGAGTAGACCATGAGAAATTCATGAAACAAACAGTTATTGATCTTGAAGGAATCAATGAGCCAGTAACATTCAATAATAATATTATTGGAAATTACTCAGCAAAATCATTTCTTGGAAACTTTAATGCCCAACTATCACTTTTTTTCGATAATGCGGTTATCTCTCAAATTGAAATTTTTTCTCAGAAATACACTTCTAAGTGATTTTTTTTGTAAATAAACCAGTAGTTAATTCTTTATTTTGGATTCTTTATTTTTATGGTTCTAAATTAGAAGATGGTGCAGGAGTTGGCTGTATTTTGATAAGCCCAGAAGGAGACAAAACCATGTTAGCTTGCAGACTTGAATTCAATTCCACGAACAATATAGTAGAATATGAAGCAATAATTCATGGTTCGTACAAAGCAATTGACCTTGACATTAAATATCTAAAAGTACTGGGAGATTCATAAATAATTGTCAAACAAGTAAGAAATACTATCCATTGTCATTTTGGACATCTTAAACATTATCAATCCTTAGTCCAAGAATTGACTTCTCATTTCTTAGCTTTCAATATTTCCTCTGTACCCAGAATACAAAATGCTAGTGCATATTTATTGGCTAATGTAGCATAGAAATTAATTCCATCTCAAGAATTTAGTCCCAATAAGTTTTCTATTGAATTTATTTTTAGACCATCTATTCCTGATAATATTACTAATTGGAGAGTCTTTAATCATGATTCTGATATCATATATTTCCTTACAACTGGAGGATCTTATGATAATCAAATTCTAGATGAAAATGAACATGATACTCAGATAAAGGAAGAACACGATGAAAATCCAATACCAAAGTCACTTGTCAAATTAGAATACCTTTATGATTTAAAATATAGGTTTAAGAGAGTTACTAATTCTAAAACTCAAAGTTCAAATTTAAGATTTGAGTTAGTAAATATTGGAACTGATGATACACCACAAAATGTCAACTTAGGTCTTGGTCTGTTTTCCAAAGAAAGAATATCATTTTTCAAGTTATTAAGGATCTACAAAAGTGTTTTTTCTTGGGATTATACTGATCTTAAAACATATGACACTTCTGTTATTCAACACTCTATTCCTATGATTTCAGATGAGAAACCAATACAACAAAAGTTGAGGAAACTTCATCCTAATCTTGAAAGTCAAATCAAAACAGAGTTGAATAAACTCCTCAAGGATAAGATTATCTTTCCAGTTAGACATTCAAAATGGGTTTCAAATTTGGTTCCTATCAGGAAGAAAAATGGTGACATTAGGATTTGTATTGATTTTAGAAATTTGAATAAAGCATGTCAGAAGGCAATTTTCCATTACCAACGATGGAACAAGTACTGCAAATTGTAGTTGGTTCTGAGCTTATGTCTTTTCTAGTTTGGTTTTTAGGATATAACCAAATCCTGGTACATCCAGATGACAGATTAAAGGCTACATTCAGGACTAAGTGAGGAACTTATGCCTATCAAAAGATGCTATTCGAGTTAATCAATGTAGGTGCCACCTTTCAAAGAGCCATGGACAACTTTTAGAGGACTCATTAACAAATCAATGTTTATTTATCTAGATGACATTACAGTATTTTCTAGAAAAGAAACCAACCATGCGAATGACCTAGAACAATTCTTTGAGTGATGTAAAAGGTATGGAAATTCACTAAACCCAAAGAAGTCATATTTTTCTTTAGATGAATGAAAAATTTTAGGATTCATTGTGTCCAAAAAATGTATTGATATTGATCTTGAAAGAATTAAAGAGATTAAAAGGATTCCTTTCCCTCATAATAAGAAAACCATGCAGTCATTTCTTGGACAGATAAATTTTATAGGAATATTTGTCCTCGACTTTTCACAGATAGTTTTACCTTTACAATCGATGATTAAGAAAAATTTAGTCTTCAAGTGGCGACATAATGAAAGGGAAGCATTTGATTTAATCAAACAATCTATTACCAATGCTCCATTCTTGACTACTCCCAATTTTCTTAATCCTTTCACTTTATATACATTCTCATCAGATAAATCTTATGCTTCCATTCTGATACAGCTCAATGACCAACAAATTGAAGCACCAATATCATTTTTCAGTTCCAATTTGCAAGGTCCAGAACTAAACTATTCATCTATTGAGAAACACGCATTTGCTGTCTTCAAATCTATAAAGAATTTTAGGCCATTTATACTCAAAACTCACACCAAGATAATAGTTCCATTCTCTGCAGTAAGGAAATTATTGATGCAAAGAGAATTATGAGAGAAAAGGGCTAACTGGGTTACTGCTTCACAAGATATGATGTCAAAATTAGACCTTCTAAGATTGTTAGAGATCAAGGTTTTTGCAGAATGCTAACAGGAGCTTCCCATTTATCATCAGAAGCAGATTCATGTAATGATGTATAAGTGTCAGAGGTAAGCTTCAACAATTCTCAATCTCAATATGCTTATCTCAAGTTTTATTTGAAAAATGGATATGCCCCAACACAAATCAGTTATAAAACAAAGTGTGCTTTAAGAATGAAAGCTAAGTGATATGAAATGGTCAATGATGTATTGTTTAGAAGAAACTTGGATTCTGTGTTATTAAGATGCTTAGAGAAATCTGAACCAAAGAAAGTTTCGTAGGAACTCCACGATGGACCAGCTGGAGGAAATTTTGGAGGGAATACAACAACACATAAAATCCTACACGCAGGTTACTATTGGCCAAAAATTTTCAAAGATGCTCATGATTATGCGAGGAAATGAAAAGTTTGTCAAAGTGCATCTGGAAGAGAAAGGAAACCAACTTTTCCATTACAACCAGTTAATATCGAACAACCATTTGAGAAAATGGGGATTAGATATAATTGGTGAGATCGTTCCTAACTCTTCCAAACAACATAAATACATCCTCACAACTACCGATTATTTTACTAAATGGGTGGAGGCAATTCCACTAAAAGTAGCCAACTCTGAGAATATTATTGAGTTCATTGAACAATTTATCATAACTAGATTTGGTTTACCTACTACTTCGATATTTGATAATGCATCTTATTTCTCAGGATCTGCTATGATAGAATTTGCTATTAAAATAGGTTCTAAACTCAAATATTCTGCTAACTATTATCCTCAAGGAAATGGTTTAGCAGAATCAACAAATAAAAACCTTATTAGAATCATTAAATGAACTGTTGACCAGAACTAAAGAAATTGGCACAAATCATTAACATTTTCTCTTTGGGCAGATCGAATAACTTAGAAGGCCTCCATTGGCACTTCTCCATTTAATATTTTTTATGGGAAAGAAGTCATTCTTCCTACTAATGTAGTTATTCCTTCTCTTGCCCTAGTTCAATTTATTGATGAATCACCTTCTTCTTCTTTGCAAGTAAAAAAATTTCAAATCCTTAAAATTGAAGAAGAAAGAGAAAAAGCTAAAGTTACTCATGCACATCATCAACAGTTAGTTAAAGCTTCATTTGATACAAATTCGGTCACTCCAAAAACATTTCAAATTGGTGATCTGGTATTGAAATGGGATAAGGCACTTGAGGAAAAAGGTAAACATACCAGATTCCAAAGATTGTGGCTAGGACCATTTCAAATCATGGAAGAAATAGGCCCATCAACGTTTTTATTGCAAGATCTATCAAGCAAAAGATATTCTTTGCTTGTTAATAGGTAGATGTTAAAGAATTATTTTTCATAGGAGGTAACCCCTTCTATTCCCTGTATACTACTGTCTTTTATTTTTTTAAGAAAATAAAAGTTGAATGGTATTGATTTTTGTATTTTCAAATAAACATCTTAGAAAATATTTTTTGATCTATTGCTTTTAGAAATAAGAATAGTTAAGGAAACAATTAAAAAATTCGAACATAAAATAGATTTTATTTCGCTGAAAATTATAATTTCACTAAATTTATTTATTTATTGATAAACTCTCACTTTTATAAAGTATGGTTACTCTATTATCACTCAAGAAAAGTATCTTTAACATAGTAAAGGCTCTTTTAAAGATAAGCAATCTTAAACTCTAAACTTATCATCCAAATCCTCAAAAGGACCAATGATTCACCCCTTTTTAGAAAACTTTTCAATTTTCAGAAAGTAATTCAAAAAATTATGCTAAAAATCTTAGAAGATAATAAGTTTCATCACGAGCTTGTTTACCATGTTCATAGGAAAATAGTTAAACTGACATTACCAATACTGCCTACCAAAACAGGTTAATGACTCGAGATTATATCAAAAGGCAAAGCGTCTCATCAAGAGCCAGCTTGATCAGTTTAGTTACAACCAGTGAATGGCATCGTCAATATTTGGTTACCAAGCAAAGAAAATGGCTTTTAAGTGATAAAAAATCCATAGAAAATATCCACAAAAAAAAAAAAAACAAGTTCCAAAAAGAGATAAAGTATATAAAAAAATTGAACTTATTTTTCGAAGATTGTAAGAGTAACTGGATGGGACAATGAATCATTGTTTGGTAAAAGGTAAACCTGCCAAAAGCTTAAATTTCCTACTAGATCAGAGGCTCTACATGTGATAAAAGAGTATATGTTTATAAAGCTAATATGAATGAGCCACTTGCTTCATCTTTTTGAACTTAGTAAAGACTGATATAGATATTCATATTTTCATTTTTAAAGAGGAAATATTATGGATTATGATTAAGTGAGATTTAATTGTTTAGTGAGATATTATTTGTATTGAAATTCATTCGTCCAACTATTTTTATTTTGAAATTTTTTAGAAATTTCAAAAAACCAATCAGAGATAACTGGTTCTCCCAAGTGAATCGCCAATTGTTGTACTATACAACACCCCCCATTTATTATTAAAATAAATGGGGACACTTTAAAAAATCAATAGAAATTTATAAGCATTATTTCGTTTTAGCGTAAGTCTTGAAAACTTTAGGAATAAAGCCTTTTTCTTTCTGCATAGATTTCAAAGCGCGTACCGCAAATTGCATAACTTATAAGCCAACAAAGTTATAACACATATAAGATTTACGAATTGCGATATGCGCTTCAACCTTTTTGAATTATATAAAATCTCTATTGAAAATCTTAAAATTCCCTTTAAAAGAGAAATCACGTCGCACCTTCTTTAAAGAACAAACTTATAACATTTTTAAAAAGCTGCGATGATTCGGACCCGACGAAACAATAAAAGAACAATGAAAGTATCAAAAAGTCCGATAAAGCGCAATATCGTGAGTCTTTAGTGCATATCGCGTTCCGCAACAAGAAACTAGATGAAATTTTTTATACACCGCAATAAGTTGTGATATGCGATTTGTGTAGATCGCATTTCGCAAGATTTATTGGTGGTGAAAACATGTACTATTGGTATCTTCTAAAAGTTGTGATGTGCGATATAAAAACTTAGAATTCAAGAGCGTGAAATGATTCTTATTCAATCAATCCATTATAATATATAATGACTTATATCGTTAGATTAGACATATTGTGTAAGGTGTGTAAGAGATTTGATAGAATGAGTTAAGGGTTATTAATGACATTTAATGGGTGCAAACTTCAAAAGATTGATATCTACTTGAAGCATTTTTAAAATTTAGAGCGCTAGATTTTGATTATGATGATTTAAATCTATTCTCTGTCCTTCTCTATGTTCATCTCATATCTGAATTTACTCATTTCACTTGAATTCGGGAAACCACCTAACGAAGTAAGATCAACTGGAATGACAAAGAAAGGAAAAGCAATTGCGTAAGCGTCCGCTACAGAAGACAGAGACATGCCTCCATTGTTTTCAGACACAACGTGCAACAAGGATTGTGGGAGTTCTTCATGGGAGGACATGTACAACCTATATGAGGGAGAACAACGAAGAGAATTAGTGAAAATAGTAACAGAAGATGGGGCAGTTTCATCAGACCCGTCTTATTTTGAAGTTGCATGTTCGTTTCTCCACAGAATAGCGACGCGGCTGAATGATCTGAAAGGAGTGTAATAGTTTTGCTGTGCTAAGTGTCATTTCAGTAATATAAACATGTACAAATTGTCTCCATTTGTTTGCTTAAGGAACGAGTGTTTTAACCATGAAACATAGATGCATTTTTGAACTTTAAGCATGAAAACAAGCCTTAAAAACACCATACAACAGTGTATAGTAGAGAAATACAATCACACATAAGTTTTACACAATAGGCATGATGATGCAGTTCACCCCTCCTGGGCTACATCTGCTGGTCCAGCTCGTAATGGCATGTCCCTCTTTGTCATTATGCTAAAAATTGAAAATTACATGTGTTTACAGGCCTCTAATGGATGTTTTTTCTGCACCAATGGCTTGAGAATGCTCAAATTAGTCTAGGTAGACTCTTATTTCACCCAAATTGGTCTAAAATTGACCTCCCAATGCATTTTTCCAAATGACAGCTAGAAAAACTCCACTAAAAGTGGAGACTGGCACTTAACTGGAGGTAAATTTAATGAAAACCCCTAAAATTAGCGTGCCTCCACAAATCCCACTGGAAAAGACCGTAACAATAAAAGTTTGGGTGGTTGGGTGGCCACATGCCGACCCAAACAACGCAGCATCTACAACCGCTAGCGGAACCCCATGCATAAACTATTGTAATAATTGTTTAACCCGAAGTTTTGGAGCGCGTTAACCCTAACCGCATGGGGAGAAGTTTAATGAAACTGTTGTATGTGATAAGGTTGCACAACAGTCAGAGTGTGTTGGTGGGATATAACATTTAGTGTCGTGGTTTGTTACATGTCATGTGATCAGTATCCACGGGGCCGCCGACGGTCCCCCCCCCCAAATGCAACCATAATAAACTTCAAATAGAACCATTTGACTTATATGGTTAAGTCGTAATGTAGCGGAGTTGGTTGAGACCGTTGTGCGCACGCCGAAGGTCATGGTGTCGAACCCCCCATACCCCAAACCATAATTTTGTTCAATTGTCCAGGGGACACGTGGCAACTTGTGAGCTGACCACGTGTCACCCATCCAACGAACCATAAAAAAAAATGTACACATCCATCCAACGACCCTGGTTGTGCCACGCGGCGAATTATAATTGGATATGAGAAAAAAAAAATTCCCCAAAATATACCTACTGACTATACCTGCATGCTGACTGGGCATCTAGTCACAAAATTTTTGCTGTTTGGGAAAATGGACAACACGCAATATCTTCCTCATACGACATCGGTTTTTCAAATCGTTTGCGGTGCCGAAATCACAACGAAGATACCTTTCTGGTCGCTCAGGTTTGGTCCTATTTCAAGTACTTTCAATTTTGAGCATAACACATGATCTCTTGATCACATCTCCCCATTGGCAAGCTTTTGGACCCAAAAATACTTTGAATTACCAATGCAGAAGATAAGGGTACAACTCCCTCACCTTTTCCACTTCCATCCATCTTGCCTTACTTGGTTTGCTTCCTTTGAGCCCAATTCGAAGATAATCGACACTTCACCTCTTAGAAGTGTGTGTCCTCCTGTCAAGGATGGAATCCTCCTTGAGCTCGTCCAAAAATTATGGTGAGAAATCTTCTATATATGGCAGTTGAATATCACTCCCTTAATCATCAATCAAAGGAGGCTCATACAAATGTAAATTTTCCACATTGACAACGGAATACATTTTAATATATGAAGGCAAGTCAAGTTAAAATGTATTACTACCAACTTGTTTAATGATATTGAATGGACCATAACGAATAGGCTTGAGCTTTTTACCTTCTCCTTGCATCCGTTATTTGCTTATGTGCAACCATAGTCATCTCCTTCTTGAAACTTGTGATCAACTCTATGTTTGTCATGCCTCTCCTTATACTTGCTTTGACTCTTCTCAAGCTTTTCTTCAACTTTTTGATGAATAATCTGAATTTTCTCAATGAAATTTTGAGCCTTTTCAATATCACTATGCCCATCAATTGCAACATCCTTCTCAAAGATGAAGTCTAATGGCAATTTCGGAAAATACCCAAAGCATGCTTCAAAAGGTGAAGTATTTGTAGAAGAGTGTTGGCCCGGTTGTAAGCGTGATGAATGTAATGCAGTTGTTCATCCCACAACTTGGGATGTTTGCTACAATATCCTCTCAATAGATGCACAATGGTTTTGTTCACCACCTCGGTTTGGCCATCAGTTTGCGGATGAAAAGAAATGCTCTTTTTCAACTTTGTGTCCATCATCTTCCAAATATTGGACCAAAAATTCCCAACGAACCTGGAATCCCTGTCACTAACAATAGAAGTTGGCAAACCAAAATGAACCCATACATGTTGAAAATGAAGTTTAGCAGTTTGTTCAGCAGTAATGGTTTTCTTACATGGCATAAGTATACACATTTTACTGAATCTATCCACAACTACATAAAGATAATCATGCTGTTTTCTTGACATAGGTAGAACTCCAAAAAATTCCATGGAGACACTCTCCCATGGCCTTGATGGTATCGGTAGTGGATTCCTATTGCTAGGCTTGCTTGTTGCACACATAGAACATCCTCTTATAAAACATGACACACTATCTATCATGCAAGGCCAATAACAATAACTCTATAGATGCGCCACTATTTTTCTTACCCCAAAGTGTCTAGCAATAAGAGACGAATGAGCCTCTCTCATAACACTAAGTCTCTCTCCTTGTGGTATACACAGCTTGCCCAAATGAAACATCAAATTTTTATGGATGTGATAATCATTTTCCTCAACTTGATTCCCTTCACTCAAACTAGCATACACATCTTGAAAATCAGTATCGGATGCATATTGTTCTATGTAACTCTCATGTACAATAAAATCATTTTTAAGAAAAGTAGAAGCACTTATAATTGGCCTTGAAAGCATATCAAAAAATTTATTGAAAATACCTTTCTTGTACCTTATAACCAAGTGAAACTGTTGAAGATATCCCATCCACCCGAAATGTCGTGATTGCTGCAATTTTGTTTGCGACTGCAAGTACTATAATGGTTGGTGATCGGTATGTATAATCGTCTCTTTACCCATCAAGTAGTGGTTCCACTTCTTGACACTTTTTACCAATGCATACAACTCTTTATCATATTTAGGATAATTCATTACAACACCATTGGAAGTTTCAAAATGAAAAGTGATAGGCTTACCATGCTGCAAAAGTACTTCACCCATGGCATAATCACTAGCATCGGTTTGAATCTTGAATGGTTGTCTCAAATCCAGTAATGCAAGGACCAGAGCTGAACTGATATTGTCTTTTAAAGCTTCAAAATATTGCTTCTATTTTCCTCCCCATTGGAAGCCTTTCTTCACACTTGTCACTGCATTCCATAGGAGCTTCTATGAAAGAAAAGTTAGCAATAAACTTTCTCCAATACTAAGCCGCACCTAAGAAAATTCTTACCTATGTTACTGATTTTGGTGTGGGCCAATTCACATTTTCTTCCACTTTATAAGGATCAATTCTCAACTCACCTCCTCCTACAATGTGTCCCAAATAAACCAGAGAAGTCTTTCTGTATTCACACTTTGACATTTTAAGAAATAATTGCTCTTTCTTCAAAAGATCAAGTACCCTTTTTACATGCAAGACATGTTCTTCTCTTGTTTTGCTGAAAATAAGTATATCATCAAAATGCACAATTACAAAGTCATCAAGATATGGCCGCAAAACATTATCCATAACACGCATGAAAGTCGCTGGTGCATTACACAAACCAAACGACATAACCAACCACTCAAAGAGTCCTTGTTTGGTTTTGAATGCAGTCTTCCATATGTCGCTTTCTGCAATTCTTACTTGATGATATCCACTTCGTAAATCTAACTCAGTGAAAAAAATTTCTTCTTTCATCTGATCAAGCAAATCATCTATCCTTGGGAGTGGGTATCAATTCTTTACCGTTATCTTATTCAAAGCTTTGAAGTCGACACACATGCGCCAAGTCCCATCTTTCTTCAGAATCAGGACTATGGGTGAACCACATGGCGAAGTGCTTGGCCTTATGAGTCCCTTTTCCAATATTTCCTTGATTTTCCTCTTTATTTCAGAATTCTCCATTATCGACATGCGATACATGCCGATGTTTGGAAGAGGACAATCTTGTTGTAACAGAATCTCATGTTGAATCTCCCTTTTAGGAGGCAATTCTGTTGGCTCCTGAAACATCTCATGATGTGCATCAAATACATTATATAAATATGATTTCAAATTAGGATCAAAATCTTTAAATGACTCATGATTAGCATCAGCTTTAGGCTTTATCATTAGAAGAACAAAATTCTTACTTGAATTCACCAGCCTTTTTACCTGTCCAACATTTACCATTACAATATTTGTCTTCTTGCGATGTGCTCTAACAATGTACTCCTTGCCATCTTTGAATAAATGGTATTTGTTCTCATGGTTATGGAATATCACTTTCTTGCCATACAAGTAAGGACTGCCCAACACAACACCTTTAATATCAAGCAAAACCACATCTAATTCAACTATGTCAACAAAATATGCAGTTATGGCAAAGTGCAATATGCAGTTCTTTGAAACCTGTAAATTTGCATCCTTACAAATACACCCAAGTGGATATGGTTTTGAATGTGGAATGGTCTCAAGATTAAGTTTCTTGACCAAGTATTCAAAGATTAAGTTCGCTTGTGACCCACTGTCAAACAGTGTGTCAATCTTGGTATGTTTGGATATGATCCTCACATGAAACAATTCAATTCTTTCTTCTTCATTTGGAGCTTGTATGTGATAGTTTGAAGTAATAGTACTGGGTTTTGTTTCAATTTCTTTCCCCTTCATGTTCTTCAACCCCATGGCTATAATTTTTTATTCATCACCTGAATCCTCTCCTAAGTCATGTTGAGTTGTAGCTGCAGTTTTCTGCTTCCCTTTGTTATTGTTATACTTGGGTCTCTTTTCAGGATGTAATTTCCAACAATTTTTTTCTTCATGGCCTTCTCTTGAAAAATGTTTACAAATGACTTTCTCTCCCTCTTTCTTGACATATGCATTCTTTTTTCCCTTACCTTTTGATGTCTTCTCTTTGTTTTTCCCCTTAAAAGGTTTCTTCCTACTCTCATTAGTAATGTTTTTCCCTCTTGCTTCTAAATGCATAGCTTGAATACATACCTCATATAATCTTGTAGGGTTAAACATGAGAATAGTATGTCTTAGGTAGATATGTAAGCCTCCTATGTACTTGAGCAAAAATCTACCCCTAATAAGAGAGCTCTTCTCCTAAATTCTTGGGTGTAGTCTTGTACATTTTGTCCTTTCAATTGTCTAAAATTTTGCCAGTTCATTATAGATTTCTGGATGTGAGCTAATGGATAAAACTATTTTTTTATTGCAGTAATGAAATAATTCTATGATAGAATAATCTTACCATTCTTCTTGATCTCCTCCTTTGTCTTGGCTTCCCACCAAACAAGAGCTGCACCTTCCATCCTCAATGAAGCTAGTTGTATTTTGGTTTCATCATCATGAAGGTTCTGAATTCTCAAATAGACCTCCAATAGACCTCCAATTGCCTAATCCAACAGCAGTGTATAACAGAGAAATACAATCACACATAAGTTTTACACAGTAGGCATGATGAAGCAGTTCACCCCTCCTGGGCTACATCTGCTGGTCTAGCTCCCAATGGCATATCCCTCTTTGTCATTATGATCAAAATTGAAAATTAAATGTGTTTACATGCCTCTAATGGCTGTTTTTTCTACACCAATGGCTCCAGAATGCTCAAATTAATCTAGGTAGACTCTTGTTTCACTCAAATTGGTCCAAAATTGACCTCGCAATGCATTTTTCCCAATGACAGCTAGAAAGCTCCACTAAAAGTGGAGACTGGCACTTAACTGGAGTTAAATTTAATGAAAACCCCGAAAATTAGGGCACCTCCACAACTCTCGCCGGAAAATACCGTAACAATAAAATTTTGGGTGGTTGGGTGGCCACATGCCGACCCAAACCATGCGTTGTCTGCAACCACTAGCAGAACCCCATGCATAAACTGTGGTAACAATCATTTAACCCAGAGTTTTGGTGTGCATTAACCCTAACCGTGCGGGGAGAAGTTTAATGCAACTATTGTATGTGATAAGGTTGCACAACAGTCGGATTTTGTTGGCGGGCTATAACATTTAGTGTCGTGGTTTGTTACATGTCATGTGATCAGTGTCCACGGGGCTGCCGACAGTCCCCTCCCAAATGCAACCATAATAAACTTCAAATAGAACCATTCGACTTATATGGTTAAGTTGTAACTTATAGGAGTTGGTTGAGATCGTTGTGCGCGCGCCGGAGGTCACGGGGTCAAACCCCCCGGACCCCAAACCATAATTTTGTTCAACTATCCAAGGGACATGTGGCAGCCTGACATGTGGTAGCCTGTAGGCTGACCACATGTCACCCATCCAATGAACCATAAAAAAAAAATGTACACATTCATCCAATGGCCCTAATTGCACCACGTGGTGAATTCTAATTGGATATGAGAA
Source organism: Pinus albicaulis (assembly GCA_034641835.2). Taxonomy (NCBI): domain Eukaryota; kingdom Viridiplantae; phylum Streptophyta; class Pinopsida; order Pinales; family Pinaceae; genus Pinus; species Pinus albicaulis. The sequence goes on along the minus strand of CM076583.1, from coordinate 1,317,799,473 downwards.
AAAAATAATATTCCCCATAATATACCTACTGACTGGGCATCCAGTCACAAAATTTTTATTGTTTGGGAAAACGGACAACACGCGATATCTTCCTCATATGACATCAGTTTTTCAAACCATTCACGGTGTCAGAATCACAACGACGAGACCTTTCTGGTCGCTCAGGTTCGGTCCTGTTTCGAGCACTTTCAATTTTGAGCATAACACATGATCTCATGATCACCGAAAATATTAACATACACATATATGGTAAAGTGGGTCATTGAAAACCTCAACATAGCAGACATAACATTCAAGAATTCTAAGCTAGAGAATATTGGTTCGTTCACTCCAGAAGATTTACGGATAATGTATCACTTGCCTATGCCGCAAAAGATTTATGATAAAGCTTTTGTGCAAAGCTTTATGAAAAAGAATACAGACCTCATGAAAGTGATAAAAGGATGGAAAGAAGACCAAGGCAAGCTAAAGCAGGATAAAAGTGGTATGTACCCGATAGCACAGTTACCCTCCCCTTATTGTTATGCAATATGAATTCTATGTGAGTGATTTGCTAAACCAGATACCACAAGATTTTCCATAGAATGGGTTCCTCTAATTGATGCAATTATCAATTCCTTTATCATGAATTGGGTAACCATTTTGTCTGATAATCTGGCTAAAACCATTATGGATTATAGGAAAAATAGAGTCTATTCCACTAGGACAATACCTCCATTTTACATGAGTGCATACATCATGGATGCAATTTGTTTTTGTTCAAGCTTTCCTATTATGGGATGGAAGTGGACAAGCCAAGACCCCACTCCAATTCATATTTACCATATAGAACTGTGGGAATCTGAGTTTCATCTGCATTTCCATAAAAATTTTAATGGAGTTATGTTGCCCATCCATCAGACCATCTTTAATGAAAGGGCCCCTAGGATTTCTAAGGAAGCTAGCACAGATATTCAACTAGTTGCTAGATGGTTTGCTGAGGAAAATTTCACTTATATCAGAGTTTTCTGGAGTTATTATTCCCCCCATGTTTTGCCTTATTATGTTCCTGATAAGATTTTAGCTAGAGGGATTGCTTATCAAACTTTAGTCAGCGGTGTGAACAAACAACTCAGAGATTCCAAAAACTCTATCTGGCCTACTTTCCTAGTACAATGTGACACTTTTTCCCTTTTTGACATTGCTCATGGAGCTAAAGAGATTTCAAATACCACTTCATTGAAGCTGGCTTTAATGCCAAAGAGACCATATGATCCTAATGTTGTGGTTCAGAAGTTTACAAATAATATTAAAATCAAACCTTTCCTGAATGAGAAGGACATATTTGATGATTTATTTGAAGGTGTAGATAAGTTTATAGATTGTCAAAAAATGCATCTAATAAGCTCAGTGCAACTGACTTTGAAGCTTTCAAGTATATAGAAGCAAGAGACTAGAAACATTCCTTTTGTACCTGTTATTTATTGAAGATGTCAAAAAGGACAACTCCAAACATTAGTCTAGATGACGAGGCTAAGGACATGTCATAAGATGAAACTCAGGAAAAATCAAATCAAGAGTTAGAACAATCACAACAACACTCTTAGAATTCAGATCACTTTGATAATGAATCTGAAAGCAGGAATGAAAGTCCTGAGAAAATAATTGAAAAAGTGATTAAAGAAATTGAGGTTCAAATTGAAGGAGAAAATAATGGAGTTGACTCATCTTCTAAAGAAGTTCAACATATCCATAATACACCTAAGCAGACAGAGAAACCTCAAGCAAAGGATTTTTTAAACACCATGTTGAAGCACACACATGGTGTATGAGGAGAAGAATGCACACACACAAGAGACTCAACACAATGAAGGATAAGCGTGAGGCTTTCTTATTTTCCATTATACAAAGATGTACATTTATAGTACAATGGTGTGACTCTTGGTTTCATATTCCAAGGTCACTTGGACTCCATTGTGACTTTTCGCATTCCACACCTACCCATGTAGGATTAGGTGTTCCAACATCCCCCTTAATCCGAAGGGGTATGTGTGAGTCCAAGAAAAGAGTTGTAATACAAATCTGCAAAGTATACATGGCAGCACTTGGCTGAATCAACTCTCTGAAATGTTGGAAAAAGGAGGTGGTTTTAGGATGACCACAAACACTGGAACGCAAAACTTGTTGCAGTTCCCGGAACTCTTCCAAAACTGGCAAGAAGCTAAAAGCTTCTGCTAGAGGAATTGTCCCTCATAAAAAAGGGAGACCTTCGACCTAAAAGAAGGGAGGTCTACTACCTGTGGTGGTTTTAGGTTGTCCACCAACCAAAGATGATGGTTTTAAGTTATCCACCAACCGAAAATGATGGTTTTAGGTTATCCACCAACCAAAGATGATGGTTTTAGGTTATCCACCAATCAAAAATGATGGTTTTAGGTTATCCACCAACCAAATATGATGGTTTTAGGTTATCCACCAACCGAAGGTATGCTCATGGGCATCCGTATCTCTGGCTACATCTCTGAATCCGGAATGACGAATTGGGGCTCAGGCTCACTTGAACTGCTGGCTACAACTTTGAACATGGAATGAGAGATTGTGGCTCAGGCTCGCTTGATCTGACGTCGAAGCTTGTACATGACCACCATTTTCCCCCCTGTCAGGGACAAGGTGAGATGATGGTGAAAACTCAACTGCAAGTTTGCTCAATATCCATGAACAAGTTCTAACATGTGTCGTAAACATCTTCTTGGCTGCTGATGCCCATTGCCAAGAAGCGATCCATCCAAGATGAATCTTGGTTCTTGCAGGAGGCTTGTGTCTAAAGCATCTGTCTGAAGAATGGGTGTGCCGACCACAGTGCTTGCATGGATGAAGATCAAAACAATGATCTTTCATATGACCAAGTCGATCACAGTGTTGGCATTTTACGATCTAAAGTTGTTGTGGAACAGGATCTGGAACAGCTGCAGGTGAACTGTCATACAAGAATCCGGCACTCTGAAATATGATGGGCTTTGTGTAGTCTGGAATATGAAAGGACACATCCTTGTCATATCCAAGACCAATTCGGTGCTTGTTGTGGACAAGCTCTTCCCAAGGTCTGATGATGGGCTTAGGAAGTGCAGGTTGAACTACTGCATCTGCATGTACATCTGCTCTAGTACAAGGAACTGAATGTGGATCAACTGAAACTTTATATTCTTTCTTCTGATGAGAGTCCTTCACAATCTTCTGAACAGAAATAGGTTCAGAATGGTGACTCTTTCGCTGAAGTTCATCTCGCTGAAGCTGAGATTCCAACTGCAAAAACTCAATCTTTTCTTGTGCATCTTGCAAACAACTTTGAATGTTACATAGAGAATTCTTGCTCATTTTTATCATGTCATCAACATTGGAATGAATGAGGTTATTCAACAACACTAATGCCTCATTGATTTTGGCCATTTTGAACAGTTTAGGCTCAAAACAAATGAAAGGGTGTCGGCTTCAACCGAAAATGCGCCCGTTTACAATGTGATGCAACAAGAAATACAAGTGACTCAAGAGAACTTCCAACTATGGAAATCTCAAAGTACAAAATGTGCTCCTCAAATGATGGAGGACAATCAACAATGACTTACATCAACAACTCAAATTCACTGATTCCAACTATGAATGAAGAGGAAAATTCCACTCAAAATACAATGTCAGCTCAATACATATCTCTGCAAAATATGTGCAACTAAAACACTAGTGCAAAGGGCCTTTAAGGCAGCTGAAATTTCTTCAAATAACTGGTTTGCAATGATGGCAAACTTGTCTTCTCATGTAAAATCTGCAAAAAAATCACCCTTATGCCACAAAACATAAAATGTAAATCTGCAAATTTCTTTATGTATGATCCATGTGCTCCATATGTCAATTTTCTCTTTTTCTGCTGTTCAAATTTTCTTTCTGCTCTTCAATGTCCTTCCTCTCTCTCTGCCTTTTTTTTTTTTAATTTAAAATAATTAAATTAAAAAAAATTGGGAAATTATGGGAAATTTAAAAAATGGAGGGGGGAGATATTATTAAAAGGGAGGGAAAGTTATTATAAATTGAATGGAGCGGTATTGGGAGGGGATATTAAAAAAGGAGGCGGTATTAAAAAACAAGATGGAAGCACTGCATTTTATATTGTAAAACATTAAAAAGTCGAATTTAAAAGGGCAGTGGTGGGGGCAGTTTATTAAAAAAATGAAAGGAAGGTTTCGAGAGTGAAGGCGCTGTAATGAATGGCGTGGGAAAGCAATGGAGTGAAGGCGTTGTAATGAATGACGTGCACGTGTTTGACAGGGTAGGCGGGGTTGGTTGAGAGGGGGCGGTATTGTATTAATTATGGAGGGAGTGGTATTATTAAAGGGAGCAGTATTAAAAAATTGAAATTTAAAAACGCTGAGTTAGAGCGTAGGGATGGGAGATGGCGTGAGACAGTTTGGGAAGGCCACGTATGTGGTGAGGCGTATGTAGGAAGGGCGTTCGATGGGAGGAGTAGCTGCGTTAGTTGCGGAGGGTAGACGCAGCGTTTGGAGAGATGGCGGCGTTGTAGGAAGAGGGGAAGCCGTGGAAAATGTGGGTAGCTGGGGTTTGTTGCAGGGAATCGATGTGTTGGAGCGGCGAGGAGAGGAGATGGAGTGTGCATAGGTGTGGTAAGAGTTTTTTGCAGGGCGGACAGGGGAGCGTGGTAGGATGAGGGGAGGAAGTTTGTAGAGGGCGCAAGATTGTGAGGGCGTTGAACTGTGTGAGCTATCGTGGAGAGGCCGTGAGGGTTTATGCAGTCGTGGGTGGAGTATGCGGAGATCAGGGTTAAACGATGGGAATGTAAGTGTTGGGATTATAGCAGGGTGGAGCCGAGGGTGGAGCGCTGGCGTGGGGGCGACGTTTAGCAGTGGTACGAGTTTGCAGTGAGGGCGTATATAAGGGAGCTGTATATTAAATGAATGTGGGATTGATTGCAGAGTTTAGGGAGCGGATAGTTGCAGGGGGAGCGTGTGGGAGTGTTGCAGGGATTTTTTTATTTTTATTTTTTATTTTATTTTTATATAACAGCAGAGAGCAGAGAGCTTATCATTAAACAACATCAAAATTTTTAAACACTGAAATACAGGCAACAAATTCCAGAAATGAAGGCAACAGTACAAATTTGAAGTACTGATATGCAACAGCAGATTGCCAATAAAACCCAGAAATTTTTCCAATAGCTCAGCAGCAGAAAAACTCAAAATTCTTTTCCATTAAAAAGCCAGAAACTTCTACTTTAGAAACCTCTTTAAACAGTGTTTTCCAGCAACTCTTCAATTCATAAATTAATAGAAATTGCAGGAAAAATGAGAATGAAAACCTTCAGATGTGCTTCTTCAGCAACACTACTGCTCTTCTTCAAAACAAATTCTGAATGCTGCCACTCTTCAAAACACTGTTGTAAAAAGTCTCTAAATGCTGCAAAAATGTCAAGAATTTTGCAGATATGAATAGGCCATAAACACAAATGGCTCACTCAATTTGGGGCAGGGCCAGCAATCGCCCGCTCTGATACCATGTTAAACACCATGTTGAAGCACACACATGGTGTATGAGAAGAAGAATGCACACACACAAGACTCAACACACAATGAAAGATAAGCGTGAGGCTTCCTTATTTTCCATTATACAAAGATGTACATTTATAGTACAATGGTGTGACTCTTGGTTTCATATTCCAAGGTCACTTGGACTCCATTGTGACTTTTTGCATTCCACACCTACCCATGTGGGATTAGGTGTTCCAACAGGATTTAACGAAAGAATGGGAGAAATTTTCTAAAGCACTAGAAACACCACCACCACCAAAACCTAATGCTAATGACTCGATAAGTTTCCAAACTCCAGAGCATACCCAGAATATAGTGGAAAATGCAATGCCACTACGACATGTACCAGAATCTTGGGATCAAGAGATTATCCCAACGTACCCAACACAAGAAATCATCTTGAAGATTAAGGAAATTCCTCCATTAGATGTTTTCTATAGCCTAGGCCACAAAGCTATAGTTAAGAGAAGAAAGAGAATAACGATTGATGAATCAGTAACTACCCTTGACAATGAATTGGTGGATGTTGTATGGAAGGACTCTCGTTCTAATCCTACTAAACATCTCACTAGACTATCAAAGTTTTTTGGAGCATATGAAACTGCTAACATTGACAAAGCAGAAGAAGTGAAACTTCTTCTTAAACAAAATGAAGACAAAGTTAAAGAGTTGGAAAGACTATTAGAACAATAAAAGCTCAATGTCGGTAAGCAAATTTTAGGTTTTAACCCTGTATAGAAATTATCTGCAAATGAATCTTAAAAATAGAAAATAAACAATAGCGAGGGCATAAAAAATAAGATAGATATACACAAATATTTTCCCCTGGATCCGAAATCGGAACGACCAGCTTGATTTTTCATTATATTCCTTTTAGTGTTACAAAAAATATATATACATGCTGAAGCATACATCAACCCCAATCCATTAACCCTAGATTAGAACATAACCGTAGTTCCCTTGACCGGATCTACAAAATACCAGGGGCCGAAAACCATCATGCCCCAAAACCATGTGCAAACCCATGCACAAAACCATGGGCGGTTCTACCCACCAAAAAATAGGGTCCAAACCCCTGTGACAACCCTACGCACGTGCGACTAATCGTGTAAAGAATATAACACATACCCAACACAAATGGAGATGAATATGTCACAATTCCAAAAGGATTTTGATAGATTAAAATTACAGCACCAAGTATAGATTTCAGAAAAAGAAACTCAGATAAAAGCAACTATGGATAAAATGAAAATTCAGCCTCAACCAAAGAAATTTATTAAAGAGGCACTTGAATGGAACACAAAATTAAAGCAGCAATAAGAATATTTTTGTCATCAAATTTCAATTACAAGTTCATACTGTGATACAAGCAAGATTTTGATCCAACATGTGGCTAACAGGACCCTAGAATGTGAAAAGGTCCAAACGAAGATTTCTGAGTTCATCCAATGGCAAGAGTCCGATGAAGGAAAGAAAGTTGATCTCCCCAAGATTGATAATTTTCACAAAGATAGCATATTAAAAGATTGGGAGATGCAGTTAAGACAGGCAGGGAAGGCAATATCAAAGGCAACAAATCTGACAAATTAAATCATTGAATCTGTTAATGGACAACTTCTAAAAGCTGAACTTATCAAAGAATCTATAGCCGAAGTGCTCCCAGAGCTTAAACCATTAGAAGCACAGTGGAAGGAAAGCACCAAAACACAAGCATAATCTATTAAAAAGATAACTAAGTTTGATCAAGAAAATTACTGGAATTTTTTGATCAAACCATATCATCAGTGCCAGACCCCATAGTCATTAACTTATTCTACTAAGAAATCACTGCCAACACTTTCGAATGCAGTGTTTAAAGGCCAGGTCAAATCCAGGATTACACAACCAGCCCATCTAAAGCCAATGGTAGATATTTGTCACCTCAAAGATCAAATGCGAAAAGAGGATCAACCCACCTAAGCATGTTGTTATTTTTATTTCCTAGATTGTAGTTCCAGTTAACTCATTACGAGGAAGGTTGTTTGAAACCTCCTCCATTTTTTATGTAATAATACATTTTAAACATATTTAGTTTAGTATTTAAACCCTTCTCATGCATATAGAGAAGTGTTTGGAATTTTTTCAAAAACATTTGCAAAGAATGCACTTCTGTAAGTTTGTGAATGCCTTGATGAATTAATGGAACGAAATATGTTATCTTTTGACATTGAAGCTGTTTAACTGAAGTTGCATTATTGTACTCATTGAATTTCTTTAAAAGTGAAGAGGAACAGAAAACTATTGTCGATTTGAATGAGTATAATCTCATATATATGGTACTTTTACACATTATATTAAGTTTTGCTTCTTGAATTGACAATCATCTTTTTATTTGTATTATATATGAAATTTGTTATCATCATTGAATGTTAAATGCACTTCTATACTAATAATTGTTTATGATTCTTATCTCATATATAATCAAACTTATAAATGCGATATATATTTCACAATCCTTCTGATTAAACTAATTTGTCAAAATAATTACTTTTGCATAATTTTCATCTCTTTCAAATTTTGAATAATCTTCATTACCAATTGTTGAAAGATATCTTTCTAGATCACATTAAGGAATGAACACTCCCAGGTATATAGTAGAATAGTAATTTATTCAATGCATATGACAGATTAAATCATTTTCATTTTTCATGTTATAAAAAAAACACAACCTCATTATCCTTATTGGGAAACTGGTCCCTTTACCCCCAGTCAGAGCCACTACCCCAAACGGAAAAGGACTTGCTCTAAGGTCTGGACTGGGTGGTTTTCCCCCATGTTGTTGTTGCGGAATTCTGAGGCTTCAATAGGTTCATATAGCTTGGCATCCAAATCTTGAGTTTTGACCCAATTTTCACCTACATTAGGTATCCCTGTTGCTACTGCAATGATGTTTGTAGAAATGGTAAATCACTTGGTATTTTTGTAGGTTGGTGATGAAAACCTTGGTCAAATTAGGATGGCTTTGCACTCTTTGGATCATCTCATAAAACTCAAAACAACCTACATGCTATAAAAATTTGACTGTTAAGGGTGATTCCATCAATTCCGTAGTGTTTGATGGATCTAGCCTCAAGATTCTCCCTCCTTTATTGTCGGTTTTCTTCTTTTCTTCTGTGGTGTTTCTCTCCTCCTCCATTATGTTCAGTTTTGTTTAGAAACCCTAGGGAAGAAGGGGAAGGGAAAGGGAGTGGGATTATATAGTTAGGGAGTTGGGATAAGTGAGGGAAAATTTGGGGAAGGGTATAAGAGAGTAAGGAAGCTTAGGGAAGTGATGGGGAGTTGGAATGATCAAGGGGATGGGGTAGCGAATTCAAATACAGGGAGGTAGTCTAGCTGCACAGAAAAGCACAACATAGGGGTAGGGTTTTAGGGAATATAGATGGGGAATGAAGGGATGTAAGGGTAGTGGGGAGTGAATTAGAGTGTGAGGGAGATAAATGGGTCCAGGTAAAAACAAATTAACCTCACAAAGATGAAAACTATGGTTTAATTACTAGAACTTGACATGGATAGTAAAGGAGAAGTTTCCACCATAAAATTATGACCATGAGCTGAAAGGAGGGGCTGTGAGGATGTAACTTACGTGGGAATGAGTGAAGAAGACTTTGTTTGCAGCTTAGAACCCTTGGAGACAAGCTTTAAGGTGGTAGCTCCTTCATTGAAAAAAGCGCAGCAAGCTTAAGAAAGGCGCAACGAACACTGAGAAAAACATGGTGTGTTTTAGAAAAGCGCAACATGCTCACTGCAAAAAGCGCAACGCCTGTGGAAAAAGTGCAGCGATGGACTCTGAACTCGATTTTTTGAAGGAAAAATTTATTTTTTTCTTGGGAAAATTTGAGAACTTGATGCTGGAGAATGCAAATGAATAAATTTTGGTCTTTGAAGGCCTTTTACATTTGGAGAAATATCATTAAATAGACATGGACCCACATTTCCTTTATTCAAATCAACCTTACGTTGCTTTTTTACCTTCAACCTTTGAACTTGATATTTTGATGGCTTAGGAACATTGAATGGATTTTTGGAAACTTGATCATTTGTTGATGGAACTTTGAGTTTTTGCAATTGCTTGGAACTCTTAAGTACTTATTAAAAATTAGGAACATAAACTTACATTTTTTTTTAAAATCAAATTTACTGATGAAATTTCTTTATTGTCACTCCTTCACTTACTGGACTTTATGGCATGAAATGATGATTTGATGACCTTGGAAAACCTAAGACCTAATGGAGACTCTGGACTAAATTAAACCATGATGAAAATGAATGTACTGATGGTGACAACTGATGAATGATGGTACACTCAACTGAGAGGTGGAATGAGCTAGAAAGTAGTAAAATTTTGGAAGGAGTAAAATTAGACCTAGATCTACATCTAGTGACCAAATTTTTACATGATGACCTAATGGAATGACAAAATTTGAAAATGGGACCCTAACAAGATATGATAAGAGTCTATTTGATCACTGGTGGCAAGATGCAAAAATTGACACTAACAAGGTGTACTCATCCTGTAAGGTGATTTTGATGCTATAGCTACCCCTGACACCAACTCAATAGAAAATTCTACTTCCTTGTGAGGTGGAAAATCTGAAATATCTGTTGGAAACACATCCTAAAACTATTGCAAAAATGGTTATCTGCTAAAAAAATTTACATCCTTAATCTCCTTACCTTTGTCACTAGAGGTATGAACTGCAAATAGTACACACCCTTTCCGACTGCACTTGGCTTGCATGGTTGTCACCATCCCAACTTATGTGGATTTATTATTTCCCTGTAAAACTCTTGGTTCCCCATTGTCATCAAAGTATTCAATATATTTTTCATAGAAATCTATCTTGGTCATGTGAAGGTATAACCAATCCATTCCCAATAGCATACTGTATGATCCCAATGGCAATACGTTCAAGTGCGCTGTTATAGGCATACCATTTAACTCAAATGTACAAGATCTTACCCAATGGTGAACTCTTTTCTTCGTACCTGTGACCAACTTCACTAACCAAGATTCTGCATGCATTTCCTTACTCAAACCACCCTTATCCACCAAGTTATGACTAATATAGATATAATTAGATCAAGGATCAATCAAAATAGAAATAACTTGATCACAAAGCTTACTGCCCATCTCAATGATATAAGCCTGGTGATCTTCCTGCTTGTTGTCCACGACTACATAAATACAAGGAATGCTCTGCCCAACATCCCAAACAACATGTGCCTCCTGTTCACTATATATCTTATGCCTACCTCCTTGATTTTGTGGACAATCTCTCTTAAGATGCTCATCACCACATGTCCAACATTCCAACCGTCCCATACCATTACCTCCATCATGATGCTGTGACCTATGTACCTGTCCACCTGCATTAAAATTCTTTTGCGGTGCCACATTTCCTTTCTCTTCTGAATTATACGACCTTGCTATTTTCAGTTGTCATTTACCTTTACCTTTGTCCTTCCCTTTCCATCCTTGTTGAGACTCATTCTTGCGCTTTGACTGTTTATAGCAATGCTTCAAATTCCCAACGACCTCCTCAAGTGTATGAGGCTCATCATACTCAATCTGATATTTGAATGCTAATGGAAAACTACTGACAAACCATTGAACTTTGGCCTTCTCATCCTCAATATATGGTATACACATCAATAGCTTGAAGAACTTTGTCATGTACTCCTCATCTGTGATTGATCCTATATTTAACTCATAAAATTCTTTAGCCTTGTTTTCATAGTACCTCTCTGACAAGTACCTCTTCTTGGAAAGCCTTTTGAACTTGTGGTAACTTAAGTCTTCTGTCTTGATGTGTCTAACCCGCTTCACATATTCCCACCAGATGTTTGCTTTACCTCTCAAACTGAATATAGCAATCCTGGCCTTCATGTTATCTAAGTACTCATGCAACTCAAAGAACTTATTCATCCCAAGTATCCAAGCTTCTGCCTCTTCTGGTTTCTTCAAGACTCCATTTAAAGTAGGTGGTTTTTCTTTCTTGAATTCATCTGGAAAGTACCCCCTGTCACTCCTCCTGTAAGGGTGATACGGATGATGATCATGATGTCTATCTGAACCAGAACTAGAATGGTACCTGTACTCATCACTCCTCCTATCTCAAGTGTCCAACAACCTGCCATCTCTCACTGTATCAAATATATCTGACCTATGTCTGCAGGAGACCTACTGCCATATGCCCCATTAGTTCTATCCTCCTTTCCATAGCTGATCCTAAGTGGCCCTTTTTTCTACAAATCTAATAAGCTCTATAAAAGTATTGCATTTACCTCTACCTATTTCTCTTGTGCCTGTATGATCTTGTCATTATCTGCCTTACAACTCCTTATTTCTTCCTTTAGGCTTGTCAATGTGTTTTCCAAATCAGAAGAGTGCTCACCATGCTGCTCATATGACTCATAGGGAGAGTCCTTTTATTCTACCATCTCTTTATCCATGTTGATATTTCTTCTTGCGAAGAATAATATGTCAGCTAAACCAAATAATAATAAACCAACATACCTTAGTGTAATTTGGGGAGGATACTTCTTAGAAGATAAACCAATCAACATAATACATGTATATACATAGTCATAATAACATATAAACTTGTAACACATGGTATATTAAGGCATAAACACCATTATAATTGGATTACAATCATCAATGCATGACCATATACCAAATACACACCAATGCAAACTTGGCCACACACAAGCATTAGCGACATGTAACCAAGTATGAACGACAAATTCATGTTCAACATATGACATCCCATAAGAAAGCATCCATGAACAACACACAAGCATGACCAATATGTGACCTAGCATAAACAAGCAATGCATATTCAACATGTAACGATATGTAAGAAAGTGTGCACAAACAATACACAAGCATAAACAACACACAATCAATCATACACTCATGACAACATGTTGAAAAAAACATCATCAGTCCTCCCATGGCGACACCACTGCCACCATGGCCAACATGACACAGATGCAACAAACACATACACCATAGGTATGAGAAACACATAATCAATAAAAAAAATCATGACCAACACACCGCCCATCCAGTCCAAGGGTTGAACCATGCTCTAATACCACTCTGTAACACCCTCTTCCCACATCTACCCAAGTAACTGACCAACTGTGGTAAACATGTGATGAGAGGCTACTAATATGAGATTCAACCTCCTAGATGACCTTAAGGAAGTGGAACCAACAGAAACAAGAAAACCACACTTTACACAACATCAACAACATCCCTAGGTGGTAACCCAACATTCCAAACCCATGACCCCTAATGAAGACAAAATTTTTGAACCTTTTGGGCCATAGTCGTAGGCATGCCAAGGCAAGGTAGCGACTTGGAGCCTATAGTTGCAAGGAAAACAAAACAAGAATGCAGCCAAGGCCCCAATTAGTCAGTTCTGTGCGTACAACTCTGAGATTTGTGTCACCTTTTCAGCCCCAAAGCCCAAGTCACTGCCCAAAACTTCATGAAACTTTAGGAGATGATAAATAACATTAAAACAAAGGTACAAAAGCAATCACATCACTAGGAATTCATCTAGACCCCTCTTATCCATGTTTGAAATTTCGTTAAACATGTCACAAACATTGCATCTACAGGTATAAAAAACAGATTTAAACATAAGGGTCTCATACTTATATGAGAATCGCTAAGAAGCATTGCTCCCTTACATCATAAGCTGCAATACAATCTATTTGACCATAGATACATTGTGCATTCATTTACAAGTAAAAACATGGATATATCCATACATCATCACTGATAAAATACATGCTTATAACCAACATAATAACAATAGAAATACCATGGATACAACAACAATATAATTAGCATAATAAGAACTACAATTATACATAAAATACCAATGGAATGAGCTTCTTACTAATGAGTGTAAAACCAACCGTAGATGGGACTTCCACGTTCCACTCGACCATAAATTGGTTGAGCCAAATCTCTCTTTATCCAATCACCCCCGTGCCATATTCCAAGCATGAATATGGGACTCAAACCGAAAGAACCAACTAGGGCATCCCAAGGTTAAACCAACTCACCTTCATCAATCATGAATCAGGATTTACCGTGATCTACATTTGATCACTAGGCCAACACAATCATGGATATCATCGGATTCTCTTTGCCTAAACCATGAGGAATTTTCTTGTCTCCTAGTCTCTTAAGCTTTATCGCAACCCACAGTATGAATTAGGGGTCACTAGGCCCTAAAACAAGACATACTCTCCATGATTTACCGTGTATCCCAAACCCGATATTCCTAGCCCTGAAATGGATAGAAAACCACCTCTTAGGCTTTACAACAATCAAAACCCGGATCACTAGGCCCTAAATCGAGGCAACACATGAACCAGTTCCATAATCATTCGGAGATCCACCTCACTCAGCTTCGAATCCATCTAGTAATCCAACTAAAACAAATATTAGAACTCAACAACACCATGACTATCCGAAAATGGCAAGGCTAGGTTGAATATATTGTCACAGCAGGGAAAAACCCACGTCAAGAAAACAAAGAAACACATGCAATACCATGGATGCAAAATCTAGCAATGAAATCATACATGCAAATCAATACCTACAAAGATTCCCGTTGTAGCTGCTTGATTCCTGCTCCTCCTTGCTTTCTTCCTCCTGCTTCTTGCTCCAATGCTAAAGTACTCCAAAAATCTAAGTGCCATGAGAGAGAGAGCTCCAAAAAATTCACTAACAAAAGGTACCAACTGATCTTCATAAGCCTTTTTATAGATGAGGCCTCTATTTTCTTCATTTTCCATTATTTTTCTTCATTTTCCTCCTCACATGAAACCTGTGACCTTTCATCTCCCTTTTCTCCTAATTTCCATTATTTTCTTAAATAAATGTGCCAAAAATGCCATTTTTCCTTTCCAAATCCTTTTCCATTTTCTTAGCCATAATAAACCAAATTAACACCCCCTAGGTTGTTTTTCCCAACATTGAGCTTGGAATAAGTGTCCCATCAACTGTGGTTATTATTTTTAACTTTATTACATGGAATTTTCACTAGGGATGTTACAATATATATATATGCACAAGTGTTCCATGCATAAATAGCAATGATACAACATCACACCAACAATGTACACCTGCATAAGAGTTTCAGCATTCCAATCTTATCGAATCATGAGCCATTTATACAGCAAATACAACAATGATTTACAACTCAAAATGAGTTCAATAACAAGAAGATGCAATTTAAAACACTTATCTGGAATTAATAATAGAGTGGAAAATGAGATTGGGAAAACAACTCTCCACCCAACCATAAACAACTACAGCCAAGCCTTACATGCAACTTTCAAGCCTGAGCTAGATTCCAAAGCTTTTGGCGGGGACCTTCAGGGTGCTTTTAGTCAACCAACATAGATGAAACTTGATGTCACAAGGCCATTGCTACCTTCATCCACCAGTTAAGCTTATTATGGCTCACATAGTTCTGGCATACATGGATTCATGCCAAAATTTCACAATACAGAGAACTCCAGCTCACTTTCAGGGAAAGAGAGTTCACTATTAGGAAGGTTCATTAGTGGTTAAGACGTTAATGGGTAAAGAAATTACATCTCTAGGTGGTTCCTTAGTGATTCAAACACTAGAGCTTCACCCCCAAGGAAACTCCTGGTGGTTCTTTAGCCCTCACAAACACCTGGTTCTTCCTGAATCTAACAGGTTCATCAATGCACCAATTTCTAGTGGGTTCTTCAGCCTTACATGCAAGCCATGCTCTCTTAAACAATTCACACAACAAGCTTCACTCAAAAGGTTCCTTATTTGGTTCTCCTTTTACTGTAGTTGATTCCATGCTAGAGACCACTTGATATCCATTTCAGCTCAACATTCTCCTACCCATAATAGCTCTCAATATCCCCCTCGCTTGCTATCAATACTTCCCAACTCGTGTCCCCATAAGAGAAAGAGGGGGAATTTATTCCTCAATGCCATGTCTTTCTATCACCTTTAAATGCCTCGTTCTTCCCATAAGTCGCACATCAATCACCTCGTGACAACACATCCCGTGTTTCTCTTAAATTTTGTCATGTTCTTGGCTGGTTATTTGAGCTGAAGTACACTTGGACTAGTCCTTCCTCTTTCAGTTTCTTTCAATGCATAATCATCATGTTAAATCTATTTCATCCAACCAGGACTAATATTTAGAAGAAAACCATTTCCTCAAGTAAGCCTCTTCCTTAAGCAATGGAATCCATGTCCATTCCTTAGTATTTTAAATTAATTACAGTTATTCACAAAAGGGGAAAATGTTAACTACACGACATCACAACACTCGTACACTTCTCCTCTATAATTTTCTCCCTCCTGAGTTTTGATTCATCTATAACATTCTAATTTACACTCGAAACAATATAATATATAGGAAATCATACCCATATAATAACATGGAATTCACACAATCTTCTTACACTTGAACAAAGTGTCTATTTTCATTAATATTCACACAATATATACATAATAGTTACGTACATGGCCTTTTAACCTTCCATGCCCGATTTTCAATACAATTGGCCATTTCCCCTTTTAGCCATACTTGGTGTAACACCCTCCTCCCACATTTATCCAATATAATCGGTCCACCGAGGTAAACATGTGAAGAAGAGTTATTATGATATGATTCAACTCCCCAAGTATAGTTAAGGAAGTGGAATTGACAAACCAAAACCAAACTAACCTTCGTCAGAAGCCACAAGACCGCTAAGGGCTAACCAACCACTCCATATGCCAAGCTCCTGAGTTAAACTGATTTTTTACTGAACTAGAGCCCTAGTTGCACTCATGACAAGACCTCCATGCGGCTGAAACCTTGGAGTCACATGCACAAGCCTGCGTCCATGTGACTGCAGAATTTTTCAGGTAGTTCTATGCCAACGACCCTGGATTCTAAGCCACTTTTTCAGGGCCAAGACTCAGGCCTCTAACCAAAAATTTATGAAACTATCAGAAAGGATAAAGAACAAGATGAAAAGGCATCTAATGCAAAATTTGAACAAGGACCTGACCTCACAAGGCATAGCCATGAAATAAATTCCGTCAAACACATCATGAACATGTAATATACAGGTCATATAAACACATCTGAGCATAAGGACTTCATACTTATCTGAGAATTTTTAAGAAGGTACCCTCTCATAATAACTGCAATATCATATATTAGGTCATACATTCATTAATATTTCATTTACCATACTAAATAATGATGATAGCCATAAATCAAGCCTGCCATAAACCATGCTTATAACCAACATAAAGCGAACAAATAAAAAATGATAGAACATCCATTATAATCACATAATAAAAAACATTTTTACACATGATACACAAGAGGAAGAGAGCTATTATTAACTTATGAAAAATTCAACTAGGTTAGGTACTTCCACGTACCACCAAACCATAGATTGGGTTGAACCAAATATTTCTTTCAACCAATCACCCCCGTGCCATATTCCAAGCATGAATGTAGGACTCACAACAAAACCCACCAGAGCTTCCTCAGACTTTACTACAATCCACCAAGGTATTCCTAGGCCCAAGAAAGAAACACACACTACCATACTTTACCACAATCTTGCCATATATTGGTCAAGGGATCATTAGGCCCTAACAAGCATGGATGCCTCCATATTTCTCCACCTAAACCATGAGGAATTTGTCGGCCATATCCACCCTCTAGGCTTTACCATGTATCCAACCATTCATCCGTCAAGGATTCCTAGGCCCAATGAGGGTATACACCTTTATGATTTATCGTGTATCCCGCCATAACTGGTCAAGGTATTCCTAGGCCTAACGAGGGTATCCACACATAGGATTTACTGTGTATCCTGCCATTACCAATCAAGGGAGTCCTAGGCCTTGTGATTTTTTTCTTGAGACCACCCCACTCAGTTTTGAAACCATCGGGAAATCCAGCTCAACCAAGTAAGAGAAAACCCATCACACCATGCTATCCAGAAATGGAAAGTCAAGGTTGAAAAGTACTATCACACCCAGAAAAACCCATGCCAATGACAACAAGAGAACCGAATACACACATGCATGTACCATGCATGAAAAAAATAGCAAGGAAATCATACATGCAACTCGATACCTATAAGTAATCCCATTGTAGCAGCTTGATCTAACTCTTCCTTGTTTGATCTTTGCTTTCCTTTGCCTTCTTTGTACTTCCTTTGCTTTCCTTGCTCCAACGATAGAGTGCTCCAATGGTGCTCGAAGTGTGCAAAAATAAGAGAGAGTAGAGAGAATATAGAGAGAGCTCAAAACTTAACTAATAAAAGTTGTGTATTGACCCTCAGAAGCCAAGCTGTGTATTGATCCCTAGAAGCCTTTTTATCAATTAGGCCTCTAATTTATTCAATTTTCCATTATTTTCCTTCATTTTCCTCCTCACATGGAGCCTGTGACCTTTCACCTTCCTTTTCTCCTAATTTCTATTATTTCATAAATAAAATGTCAATTAATGCGTCTTGCCTTTCGAAAGCCTTTTCCATTTCCTTTTCCAATTTCCTCTCAGCCATAATAAACCAAATGAACACC
Organism: Pinus albicaulis; assembly: GCA_034641835.2. NCBI lineage: Eukaryota > Viridiplantae > Streptophyta > Pinopsida > Pinales > Pinaceae > Pinus > Pinus albicaulis. Next base: position 1,317,781,248 of record CM076583.1, on the reverse strand, counting down.
CACAATAGCATTTTTTTCCCTACATTCAACTTGGAATACATGTCGCATGACCTTCGTCTTATTTTTCCTTTATTAACTTTATTACACACATTTTTAACCTGGGTCTGTTACAGACCCCTGCCCCTTAGGGGAACATTGTCCTCGACGTTCAATGACACCTAAAACCAACAAAATTGTTGAAAACCAAAAGATACTACCCATGGATATTTATAACACAATTCATTGCAGTATTTACAATTAACATCCTACTGAAAACATAACCAACATGACAAACATAAAAAATGACAATCGTAGAGTTTATTTGAGCTTTATAACACATCTCGATGTGGTATTTACATACATGTACATATATACATATACCAAAATTTCTTTTCCTCAACTGGAAAAAAAGGAAGGATACATAGCCCACATATGATCAACCATCTCCCATGTACCTTCATTGGGTCCAAAGTGCTTCCACTGCACTTTAACCTGTTCGATTGCTCGGTTCTGGAGCATGAACATTTTTCTCTGCAAAATACACTAAGGTTACAAATAGAACTCTCCTTATGGTTCCACCTACAATACAGACTAATCAATAACATGATCAACATCCTTTACATATATTTTACGCAATGAAACATGGAAACCATCATGGACTTTCACTGTCAGAGGCAGTGCAAGTTGATAGGCCACCAATATAATCCTCTCAAGGATCTCGAAAGGTTCACAATACCGAGGTGCTAACTTCACACATGACCCAATCCTCAAGGATCTATTCTTGGGCTTGATGTGCAAGTACATATGTTTCCCAACTTGAAACTCCTTAAATGCCCTGTGCTTATCTGCATAACTTTTATGTCTATCCTGTGCTGCCTTTAGATTATTCTTGATGACTTGCATTTCTTGTTCCATCTCTGCCAAAATATATGGTCCTATCAAAAATTTGTTCATTGAATCACTCCAACTGATGGGAGTATTACAACTCCGCCTATAAAGCGCCTCAAATAGACTCATCCTTAGTGACTCCTGATACCCATTGTTGTAAGAAAACTCAACCAGAGGTAGATATTCTTCCCACTTCTGTTGTTGATGCATAAAATACATTCTTAACATGTCCTCTAAAATCCTATTGACCCTCTCTATATGTCCATTTGTCTATGGATGATAAGTTGTGTTGAAGGCCAACTTTGTACCCAAACCTGCAAATAACTCTTTACAAAACCTATAAGTAAACTTAGCATCTCTTTCTGACACAATATTGTTCGGTACACCATGAAACCTCACTATATATTTGATGAATACATGTGCTACATCATTAGCTGAACAAGTAGACTTTACCAAAATGAAGTGTGCTACCTTTGTCAACCTTTCCACCACAACCATGATCAAATCATGTTGTCTAGATGTCCTTGACAAAATTGTGATGAAATCCATAGAAATAACCTCCCATTTCCACTTTGGAATTGGAATCGACTGTATTAATCCACCAGGATGCTTGCACTCTAAATTCACCTGTTGAAAATTCAAACATCTAGCCACAAAATTTGCCACTTCCTTCTTCAGGTTCGAACAATAATAGAACTTCTTCGCCACTGTCAATGTTTTCTGATATCCTGGGTGACATGTGTATGACTTAACATGAAATTCTTTTGAGATAAGCTTCTTGAGCTTGTTGTTGTCCGACACATAGATCCTATCACTAAATCTGACAAAACCATATGTTGTGAGATGATAGTCCACATCCTAATCACCTGTACTCTGACGTAACCTATACCTAATCTCCTTGTACCTGTCATCCTGTTGTCGTGCCAGCAAGATATGATCTTGTAAATATGTCCCATAAGAGCTCATAGCCGCTATATGATTTACATGTACTCTTCTGCTAAGAGAATTTGCAACCATGTTTTCATTTCCCTTAATGTACCTGATCTCGAAGTCAAACTCACTGATCGTTGCTAGCAATCTATATTTCCTAGCATTCAGATTCAGTTGATCAAATAAGTACCTCAATCCACTGTGGTGGCTCATCAATATAAACCTCCTACCCACAAGATAGTGCCTCCACATCTTCAAAGCATGAATGATCATTTCCAACTCAAGATCACGTGTCACATAATTATTCTCATGCTCTTTTAGTTTCCTTGATTCATAACATACCACTAGTGTTGGGTGTGTGTTATATTATTTCCACTAATAGTCGCATGTGCGGGGGGGGCGCCCCCCTGTTCACGGGTTAGCAGGGGCCGGGTAGCCCCCTACATGGGGTCTGGGACAATGCCCCGGGAAAGATTTTTTGGACCCTATTTTAGGTGGGTGGACCCACCTATGGTTTTGTGCATGGGTTTGTGATATAGGAGCATCAAAGCTAAATTTTCATTATTCAATTGTGTAATTAAGGGGGTGAGATATTTTAATTATTTTATTGATTAATTTTCTCATTTTTAATAAATTAGGAGAGAAATTATAAATGTGAGGATTATTGTAAATATTCCTTAAATAATTAAGGATATGAGTGGAGTGAATTAGGTAGATAATCTAGGGATGAGGAATTCCATAAACAGGACTTAGTTGAGTCCAAAAAAAGATAAATCTAAATTAGATTTTAGTTGAGATTTGTGTGGAAGAATTTATGGAGTGAAATAAATCCATTATTTGTGTATAGATAGGAGGGTTTTGTGAGGATGAAGGACAACTGAGCGAGGTGAGGAAAGTGAGGAATACAAAGAGAGTGAGAAATGGGCTGAGAGCTTTTTGTAAAGGGCCGAGAGCCGAAAGGCCATTCATTGTAATATTCGGCCAAATGTTGGAATTTGTAAATCTCATTATATTTATTATTATGCCAACAATTTTGTTTGGATGGCTCTCTCTCCTTTCCTGTATGTATATTTTAAGTTGCAAATTTTTTTCTTAATGAAGAATTAGATGAGTGTTTTCATGCTGATGGAAACAGACTAGTTTATATGCTAGGATCTGTTTAACGCAGTACCCTGGCATCATTTTGGTATCAAAGCCACGGTTGAAAATCATAAGACTGCAGCAATTGAGAAGCGCACTACTAGTTAGAGTCGGAACGCATTTGGTAGATGGAGTTAACACCTACGACAGCGTGTGGGCATTCACAAGAGAAGTGGAACATTGTAATACCCCATCGCGAAGTGTGAGCGTTCATAAGAGTAGCGTGACAAGTCTGTGGTGTTGACCGCACACAGGGCCGTGGAGTAATTACTCAAAAGTCTATGATATATATATATATATATATATATATACACACACATCAACCGAATGGGTGATTTATAACAAGTCTGTGGCGTTGACCGCACACAGAGCCACAGAGTAATCACTCACAAACCTGTGATATATATACAATTACGTCCAACAACAAATGGATGACTTATGACTATAACATGTCATCACAAACACGTGCACAATATATCGTGCCACTATGCAAAATTTATTTTAGTCGTAAGGTTTGAAGGATGGATGAATTGGCAGCAAGAATGGCAGCGTTAAGAGCGATTGGAAGGGCGTTTGCAACAAACGAAATTCGGGTTGCTAGAACTAAGGCAAAGGACGACATTCGAATCCGGAGGGATGGAGTAAAGGTGTATCACGTCCTTTAGTGAAGCTAGATCGAACTTTAACGCTGTGTTAATATTGGCAAAGATGTATTGGTCTAAGGCATTGGTATCTACGAAGAAATTGACAGCGTCCAGTGGGTCGTCTATGACGCAAAACAACTCTGCGATGAACACTTCTAGAAATGCAGTGTAATTGGTTTCGATGAAATTAGAGGTCATATACGCAGACATTTTCCGTGAGTTAGTTTCCCATTTACAACAATCACTGCGTTTTGTTGTGAATTGCATAACAATTAAATCGAATTCGAAATTTTGGTGATTAGCATGTTGCTTGGCTATGACATTGAGTTATAAATTGTATTGGTTTAGGTGAGCATGGATTCAAATATAAAGATTGCGTTGAGTTTGTTTGGCTTTAAAAACTGAATACATATTTGCAAAGCAACATTTTGACATTGTTGGATGTACAACCATGTCCCCAAAGAATGTTGTCTGTAGTTGTGAATGAAGCTTGCATAAAAACACTACCATAAGCCGGATTGTCATATGTGTTAATAGGAGCGGTAATTGGAATTTCCATTAAGTGGTGAATACAAAATAAGTCCATCAAGTTAGAAGCACAAATCTGGACCTTAGTAAAATTGAATATCTTACTATATTAAATTGAAAGTGGGAATTGTGTTTTCCTACATCATTTTGGAATTGGGAAGTTGCAGAGTGAAGCCACGGAAGCATGAGGAAGAACAACACTCAAATTTGGAGCTGCTGAAAGGGCATATTTGTTGCATTTTTGCATCAACGTGCAGACCTGGTTTCCGAGACCGCATTAACCTCTGATGCTGTCACAGTGGAGTTGGGAGGTGATGACAATATGAATTGGCATTCATAACTACGTTGTTAGTCTTGATGACAAAAAATATGAATTGGAGTGACGCAGCGGAATTATGAGTCAAGGGAAAAGGTATGACTGAACATGTTATGTGTTGACATTTTGGTTTTTCTTAACCAAAATCGAAATTATAAATAAGTATTTTTGCGGAGATAATTTATATATGTCAATATGCGGTTCAAAATTAAAGTGAAAATGTTGCAAATGCAGAGGTATAAATGAATGGAAAAATGAATGAAAATGCGCTATCCTGGGTGATATAAAGAGAAACATGCATTAATTTAATGTGAGCGGGTTTATTGTGCATAATGTGGGTTCACGCAGTTTTGGTTAAGTCATTTTGGACCAAAGCTTGTAGTTGGAAATGGGAGAATCCTTTTGATTTGTGTTTAAGATTGTAAACACAATTGCTTGATGTTGTAAAATATTTGTTTTACCATCATATGGAGGTATCTAAGGAGGTGATATTTAGGATGGACACAATGTACGAGTTGTACATCATTCATCGAAGAGGGCAAAATATGAATAGCTTGTTCTCTGTATACAGGTGAAGACATGTGAATTGATGTTGTATGGTGCATATAAGTGCAGGGAAATGTTTGCATTAAGATGACGAGCTTGTGAACATGCAAGTATTGACCATGAAAAAGATGGCACAGAATAATGGAAATCAGAGAATTGAGACTACAGAGAGAAAGGTTTATTAAATAACCTTAACAAGAGCATGAGGTATGATAATTCAGGAAGGTATTTTTGAACATTAAAGATTGAATGGTTTATTTATTTTCATCTTAAAATAAATCTTGAAAAATACTGAATTGAATTTTGATTAAAGACTTCAGTATCATGTGAAATGATAATGGGAAACTCATGATCTTTTTCATAAGAATGAAGTATGAAATAGAGTGAAGATTTTACATCCTAAAATGTATTAGGGGTGTATGTGTATTAGGGGTGTATGTTGGCTAATTTGAGTTAAATTTGAGTATTTTCATCCAAGATGAATAATTGGTGTAAGTCTGAAGTCAAAAAGTCGTAAGATAAGTCAAAAGTCTGAATGTAATTGGGTGCATGATCGGCGGAGCCCGACACCCAAAGAATTGGTCATTGTAACACATGAGTTACTAAAGTGTTGTTTGCAACAAAGTGAAGCAAGAGGGTTGCCAGAGATTGGTTCCAAGACAGAGAACCAAGAGAAGCCAAGCGCAGGAGGAAAACTTGCATTTTGATGAATGGAAAGTGTGAAGGATTGTTGAGAAGTGAATTAAATGAAATCCACACATGAACAGATGAAGTTCAAAAAGAAGAGGAAGATGACTATTGATAGTCATTTCCGAAGATCTGATGAAGACCAAAGCAGAAGGAAGAAGAAGGAAAATGCCAAGGTAAGTGGCATATGTGAGCAGTTGACAGATGAAGAGTACGAGAGGGAGAAGGATGAGATAACAATTCACCTTGAATTGTTAATGGAATTGTTGCAGGAAAATGTGAAAGAGAAGACACATGGTTGGACCATGAGAAAGAAGGTAAAGTGGTAGAGACTACGCACAAAGAAGGAAAAGCAGGTAAACATACAGTTGATAGAAGAGCTGAGGAAGCTCGAGCAGATGTTCAGTTGTGAAGAACTCAGAGAGGCTGAGTTAAAAATGGATGTTTCCATTTGTGGCCCAGAACAGGTTGAAAATTTGGGTGAAGAGATCAATGAGGAAGATCTCATAAATTATTGGGATAGTTCAGAAGAATCTGAAGATGTGTCAGTGAGAGAAGCAGATGAGGCTATGAAGCCTTGCATTTTTTCTCACAGTTTATGTATGTTTGCAGGATATGCGAAAGATGGTGAGCATTTTGATGAAACTGTCACAAAGGAGAATGAAACTCTTGAGGTGGAGTCTGATGGAGAATGCCTTTCAGAGGGGGAAGGTACTAAATTGTTGCAGCAAGAAGAAATCATAAATGAATTCTTGTTTGGGATAAGACAGCAAGTTGAAGCTATTATGGAACAGAAGCAAAATGGAAATGCCGAAGATATATTCCAAGGAGGTAAACAAATGTATTTTTTTAGTGAATTTGATGAAAATTTTTTACAATGTAATGATGTTGAAACCAGGACAACTCAGGAAGATTGCCAGAAGAAGGATGAAACTGGGAATGACGGTGGTGATAAAGTGCTAGAAATATTTCACATGGAAATCGAATTCTTAGAACGGTGGCTTAAGGAACCTGATGGAGAAGTAAAACTTGTAGAACCTGATCCAGAGGAAATTACAGTTACTATGCATGATAGAGATGAAATGTTTATAGAGTTGAATGAATGTTATAAATTTTCAGATAATGATGTAAGTGTATGTACAGAAAGCGACATTAACATATATGATGTCGAAGTCAGAGAAGTTGAGCGGAAATTATTTGGATTTGAGATGAAAGATCAGGAGCAGCAAGAGAGTTGTATCCGTAGAGACATAAAGGAGACATAAATATTGATCCAGTAGGATGAAGGTGGAAGCAGCGAGAAGTTCAAAACAGAATCTATTGAAAACCAGAAAGTTGATGATGGGAGATTGATCCCTGAAGCATCAAAAGAGGCCAAAAGGTATTATCTTTTTAAAACTAACGGTTTGTTGGTGAATGCAAGTACTACACTGGACGAGAAATGTGTTGCTATAAAAGCAACCAAAGACTATAGTTGTAATCAAGAGGGAGTTCTTGATTATTCTTCATTGTAAGAAGTTAAGTATTCAGCTCAGTTGGAGACGAAAGAATTCAAAAAAGAGGTAATACTCCGAGGAATAAGTGAAAGAAAGTGTTGGAGAAGTCGATGGAATACGAATGATAGAGTGAATGATAAATTACCAAATCGAGTTGATACTTCGAAGGACCAGCGACAGAACAGAGTTTGGAATCCTGAAAGGAGCAAGTCATCAGGACTTGTGGCTGTCGCATTGTTACAGAAAAGCGACGGACCTCATAGACAGGAGTCTATGAAAACTTCTCTACAGGGGGAGTCTGATGCAGGAGCATCAAAGCTAAATTTTCATTATTCAATTGTGTAATTAAGGGGGTGAGATATTTTAATTATTTTATTGATTAATTTTCTCATTTTTAATAAATTAGGAGAGAAATTATAAATGTGAGGATTATTGTAAATATTCCTTAAATAATTAAGGATATGAGTGGAGTGAATTAGGTAGATAATCTAGGGATGAGGAATTCCATAAACGGGACTTAGTTGAGTCCAAAAAAAGATAACTCTAAATTAGATTTTAGTTGAGATTTGTGTGGAGGAATTTATGGAGTGAAATAAATCCATTATTTATATATAAATAGGAGGGTTTTGTGAGGATGAAGGACAACTGAGAGAGGTGAGGAAAGTGAGGAATACAGAGAGAGTGAGAAATGGGTTGAGAGCTTTTTGTAAAGGGCCGAGAGCCGAAAGGCCATTCATTTTAATATTCAGCCAAATGTTGGAATTTGTAAATCTCATTATATTTATTATTATGCCAGCAATTTTGTTTGGATGGCTCTCTCTCCTTTCCTATATGTATATTTTAAGCTGCAAATTGTTTTCTTAATGAAGAATTAGATGAGTGTTTTCATGCTGATGGAAACACAATGGTTTATATGCTAGGATCTGTTTAACCCAGTACCCTGGCATTAGTTTGCACATGGTTTTGGGGCATGATGGTTTTTGGCTCCTGTTATTTTGTAGATCTGGTCAAGAGAACTACGGTTATGTTCTAATCAAGAGTTAATGGATTGAGGTTTATGAATGCTTCAACATGTATATATATGTGTTGTAACACTAAAATGAATATAATGAAAAATCAAGCTGGTAGTCCCGATTTGGGATCCAGGGGAAAAATCTCTGTGTATATCTATTTTATGTTTTATGATCTCGCTATTGTTTATTTTCTGTTTTTAAGAATTTGTCTGCAGATAATTTATGTACTGGGTTAAAACCTACAACCTGTCCCTCCTGCATAACGACTCCACCAAGCCCTCTCTTGCAAGCATCTGTGCACACCACAAACTCTTTATCTAGATCTACAATCTTGAGAACTGGAGCACTTGTCAACAACTGCTTCAACTACTCAAAACTTGTTGCATATTCCCCTGTCCATTCAAATTTATTACCTTTCCTTTGTAATGATGTGATAGGATAGGAAATCCGTGAGAATTTCTTGATGAACCTCCTGTAGTAACCTTCCAACCCCATAAATGACCTTAACTCATCCACATTCCTAGGACTTTCCCATTCCATGATAGCCTTTACCTTTTCTGGATCTACTTCTATTCCTTCCTTGGAAACAACATGCCCCAAGTAATGTAACTTTGTCTAAAATAAACTACATTTGTTAATCTTGGCATACAATTGATGCTCTCTCAGCAATATTAATACCACTGCTAAGTGTTCGACATGCTCTTCCTCATTATTGGAATATATCAATATATCATCAATGAACACAATAACAAAATTTTCCAGATAAGGATGCAACACACTATTCATCAAGCACATAAAAGTAGCTAGAGAATTAGTCAAACCAAATGGAACTACAACAAACTCATAATTCCCATACATGGTCCAGAAAAAATTCTTTTAGATGTACTCTTATTTGATGCATACCCGATGGTAACCTGATCTTAGATCAATTTTCGAGAACATTGTTGCTCCCTTCAACTGATCAAGCAAGTCATCGATCCTCGACAACAGATACATGTTCTTGATTGTTAGCTTGTTCAACTTCATGTAATCAATGAATATCCTGAGAGTTCCATAATTCTTCTTCATGAACAATACTGGTGCACCCTAAGTTGATACAGTTGGCCTAATGTATCCCTTATCAAGCATTTTCTTCAACTGTAACTTCAATTCTACTAGATCTAGAGTGCTCATCCTATATGGTGCCTTCAATGTTGGTGTTGCCACTAGTAGCAACTCAATAGAAAAGTACACTTCTCTACGAGGTGGAAAATATCAAATATCTATAGGAAATACATCCTGAAACTGCTATAAAAATGAGTACCTATTCAAAACCTTTGCATCCTCAACATCCTTACATTTATCATCGGATATATGCACTACATTTCCTGTGACTGCGCTTTTCCTACATAGCTGTAACCATTCTAACTGATGTTTCCTTCTTCTAACCCTATAAGATTCTTTGTTCTCCATTTTAATCCAAACACCCAATAAAATCCTCATAAAAATCCACCTTAGTCCTGTGAAGATACAACCAATCCATACCCAATATCAGATTGTATGATCCCGACGGAAGCACATTCAGATGTGCTGATGTATGAATACCTTTCAACTAAAATGCACAAGTTCTTACCCAGTAATGAACTCTTTTCTTCGTACTAGTATCCAACTGCACTAACCAAGATTATGCTTGTAATTCTTTATTCAAACCACACTTATCCACCAAGTCAGGTTTTAACATAAATATAATTAGATCCAGGGCCAATCAAAATAGAAACAACTTAATCACAAAGCTTATTGTCCATCTTGATAAAAGATGCTTGGTGATATGCCTGCCTGTTATCCAATGTTTTATAGATACAAGGAATACTCTTCCCAACATCCCCAACAATTCGTGCCTCTTTTTCATTGTAGATTTGAGGCCTACCACACTGATATGACAGACAATCCTTCTTGAGATGCTCCTTGCCACATATCCAACACTGCAACTGTCCCTTACCATCATCTCTATACTTATGCCCTCCAGGATATGACCCATGTCCCTGTCTAACTACATTAAATTTATTATAAGGAGCAACATTATCTTTCTCACTTGCATCCCGACAGTCTTGTTTGCTTTGGTTGCCATTTTAGCTTAGTCTTTTCTTTCCCTTTCCAACCTTTTCGAGACTCTGTCTTGCGCTTTGATTTCTCATAATAGTGCTTAAACTTACCAATGACTTCTTCAAGTGACCTAGGCTTATCATACTCAATCCGATCTCTAAATGATAATGGTAATACACTAAAAAATCTCTGAACTTTTTCCTTCTCATCCTTAAGATACAGTACATACCTCAATAATTCCAGGAACTCAGTCGTGTACTCCTCATCTGTCATCGATCCCATATTTATCTCGTAGAACTCCTTAGCCTTACTATCATAGTACCTCTCTGAAAAACACTTCTTCCTGAAGAGTCTCTTGAATTCATGCCAACTCAAATCCTCTATCCTAATGTCCCTAACACGCTTCACATCTTCCCACCAAATGTCTATTTTCCCTTTGAGGTTGAAGATAGATATTATGGCTTTCATATTCTCTGTGTAATCGTGCAACTCAAATAATTTATTTATCCCAAGTAACCATGCCTCTACATATTTTGGTTTCTTCAAATCTCCATCAAATGTAGGTGGTTTGGCTTTCTTGAACTCATCTTGCAAATATCCCCTGTCACTCCTCCTGTAAGGATGATAAAGATGATGACCATGATACCTGTTAGAACCAAAACTAGAATAGAACTTGTGTCCATCACCTCTCTTATCTGGTGTATCTATGAATCTTCCATCCCTGACGGTATCATCCCTGTTCAACCTGTGATCACTATGAGACCTATTTCCATATGCTCCATTAGTCTTGTCCTCCTATCCATGACTGATCCTAAGCAGTCCTTGGCTCTACAGATCTGACAAACTCTGAAGGATGACTACATTAACCTCTGCATGTTTCTCATGAGCCTGAATGATCCTGTCATTGTCTTCCTTACAACTTATTTTACCTTCAAACTTATCAAAGTGTCTACTATATCAGGGGAGTACTTATCACCATGCCGATCATCTGATCTAGAGGGGGAATACTTTGAACTGTAGTTTGCCATCTTGCTAGTCATGTTTTATCTTATTCCTACAAGTATACCATGTCATCTAAACCAAAATATAAACGTAATCAACATACCTCATTATAGTTCATGGGATGATATCTCATCTTCAAAATAAACCAAATTAGCACGATACATGTATAGTCATAATCATAATAAATATATCAACATCATGAATGACAACACCAACTGCATACCATGACCTTATGCGTGACAGTCATAACCATAACACTACATGCATATATCCACATACACAACAATCATGCACCACAAATGCATATTCAATCAACATGCATGCATGACGAACACATCCATACAACAAAATGATTAACTTCTACATGAAAACACAACTACAACAATGACCATCACCATCTATACATAAGAACAACATGTACAACAAGCATGCATGCATGACAGTCATATTACTCCCATCCATTCCAAGGGATGAACCATGCTCTGATACCACTCTATAACACCCTCCTCCCTCATTTACCCAAGCTAACCGGTCCATCGAGGTAAACAAACGACAAAGAGTTAGTATGATATGATTCAACTCCCCAAGTATAGTTAAGGAAATCGACAAACCAAAATCAAACTGACCTTCCTTAGAAGCTACAGGATGACCAGGGGCTAACCAACCACTCCAGGTGCTAAACCCCTGAGTTAACCTGCTTTATGACTGAACTAAAGCCCCAGTCACACTCATGAAAAACCCTTAATGAGATTGGAACCTTGCAGTTGCATGAAAAGCCTGCATCCATGCGACCACAAACTTTCCTAGGTAGTTTTGTGCCAATGACCCTGAATTTTGAGCCACTTTTTCAGGTTTAGGACTCATGCCTCTGCCCAGAACGTGATGAAACTCTCAAAAAGGATAAATAACAAGATGAAAAGGCCTATAATGAAAAATTTGAACAATAACTTGACATGACAAGGCCTAGCGATGATATACATTCTGTCAAACACATCATGAACATGTAATCTACAAGTCATATAAATACATCTGAGCATAAGGACTTCATACTTATCTGAGAATTTTCAAGAATCTGATGTCCTCTCATAATATTTGCAATATCATCTATTAGGTCATATATTCATTAACATTTCATTTACCAAACAGAACATGATGAGAGCCATAACTCAAGTCCATCATAAACCATGCTTATAACTAACATAAAACCTATAGATCAAAAGTTATAGAAAAACCATTATAACCACATAATAAAAAACATATTTACACATGATACACAAGAGGAAGAGAGCTCTTATTAACATATGAAAAATGCAACTAAGTCAGGGACTTCCACGTACCACCTGACCATATAATAGGTTGAACCAAATATTTCTTTCAACCAATCACTCTCGTGCCATATTCCACGCATGAATGTGGGACTCACAACAAAACCCACCAAGCATTCCTCAGACTTTACTGCAATCCACCAAGGAATTCCTAGGCCCAAGCAAGAAATATACACTACCATGCTTTACCGTGTATCCCGCCATTTACTGGTCGAGGATTCCTAGGCCTAATGAGGGTATACACCTATAGGCTTTACCTTGTATCCTTCCATAATCGGTCAAGGGATTCCTAGGCCTAATGAAGGTATCCACAACCAGGATTTACCATGTATCCCACCATTACCAGTCAAGGAATTCCTAGGCCTTCTGATTTATTTTTTTTGAGACCACCCCACTCAGTTTCGAAACCATCCAAAAATCCAACTCAACCAAGTAAGAGAAACCCCATCACACCATGGAAATTCGAAAATGGAAAGGCAAGGCTAAAAACCACTATCACACCTGGAAAAACCCATGCCAATGACAACAAAAGAACCAAATACAGACATGCATGTACCATGTATGCCAAAACTAGCAAGGAAATCATACATGCAACTCATTACATGATAGTAATATTGTTGTAGCAACTTGATCCAACTCTTCCTTGCTTGATCTTTGTTTTCCTTGCTCTAATGCTATAGTTCTCCAAGAATTCTCTAAGTGTGCAAGAGTAAGAGAGAGTAGAGAGAATAGAGAGAAGAAAGGGAGAGCTCAAAACTGAACTAACAAAATATGTGTATTGATCCTCATAAGACTTTTTATCAATGAGGCCTCTAATTTCTTCAATTTTCCATTATTTTCCTTCATTTTCCTCCTCACATGCAACTTGTGACCTTTCACCTTCATTTTCTACTAATTTCCATTATTTTCATAAATAAAATTTCAATTAATGCCTCTTGCCTTTCCAAAGCCTTTGTCATTTCCTTGGCCAATTTTCCCTCAACCATAATAAACCAAATGAACACCCAGACTAGGATGTTTTACCCAACATTCAGCTTGGAATACGTGTCCCATGACCTTGGTATTATTTTTCCTTTATTAACTTTCTTACATGGATTTTTAACCCGAGGTTGTTACAATTGGCCTTACTTTACCAATCATTTTGATACTCCTCTTACACTCCTTCCTATCTGTCTCTTAGCTACTTTTTATACAAAAAGGATTGTGAACAATAATCAGTTCAAATCCACTAATCACTCAACAAATCCCTATTCTAGGACCCTTTATATGCATGTGTATTTTATGAGATATAATTGATCCTAAGATCTCTCTAACTCTTTCAAATATTCTCTAGATCTCATCAAAGGGTAGATATGATTACAATATTCCTCAAACTCAGTCCTATTTACACAATTTCTATAGATTTCCTTAAAAACATAGGAGAAATACAAATAATTAAAAAGGCACTCTCAATTAGGGAACCAACTCCCTTGGTAAATGAAAGACCCCTAAATCTAGTCAAAATGTGTTTTTACTTGGAGGTAAGACGCTATTGCATCATTCTCCCAAGGTGGAAAAAGTTCATGGTATCCTGACCATGTGCTTTCATATGCTGATGAAAATACTCCTGGATCCTAGACTTTAGTTTGTATATGCCTATCTTCTCTTCTGGCTTGTTTCCGCTTTGTTGCCTTTAGCTCTCCATGCTTCCACATTTAATGTTGTTGTTACCCATTTGATTTTCTAATGCGAAGTTCCTCATTTAGCTGCACTTCCTTGCTGGTTATTTTCCTCTGTCTCCTGTATTTTCTCCTAGATGTTTTCATCATCAACATCCACAATCCATCAATCTTCTTATAAAGCTCTATTTTTGGTTGACTCTTCACTACTGTCACTATTCACAGGCTACTGCATATCTATATCTTCCTTTGTCATAAGAGTTATAAAACTCTATAAAATTTGTTTTTCATTCTTTGCAGTCCTCTCCTCATTGTTTTTTAACATAATTTCCTTTACCTCTAACTCTATTTTTGCAAGCTAAATATACAATCTTTGGCTTTCTATCTTTTCCTCCAAGAAATTTAATTCCTTGTACAATTCAACAATATAACTTTGAATTGTACATGTGTCCTCCATACAATATTCATTTCTTGGATCTTCTATCAACCACGCCTCCAATATCTCTATCTCGTCATTTGTGTTTCTTTCCTCTGACATGAAACTTTCAATTAACATTGACATCTCCTTGAGCATGTATTCTTGAAGTAGTTCTCTATCTTTTGATGTTGTTTCAATAGATTTTCAAGTCTTCCCCATTGAATCAATTTTTCTATCAAGTCCATCATCTTAAAGATCAACAAACACATGCTCACACAATTTCTCCATCTCAGCCTTCTCTTCTAGAAGTTTCATTTCTTCATCAAGCTATACAAACACATCATTTGGGTGTTGATCATCATTTAGCAAACCTACAATCATACATAAAGTGTCATATTAAAAAATATAAGGCTATTCATTCAATGCCTCAGTTACCACATCTTCATTCTAATTCAAACTAATCCCATCCTAGTGTATTTCAAATGCCTTCCAGAGTTCTCGACTCCCAAAACTCGTGAGATAGAGAATATAATCTAATCCATACTGGAGCAATAGAAAATTCCTTTTTTTCTAGACTAAATCTTTCCTTCTAGAGACGCAAATAACTCCCAACTAAGTTAAAGAAATATAGGTTATTTTGTATATTTTTGTCCTCTAGATTATTATATCCTAATTTACCCTCCACGTCTGTTTTTGGATACCAGTAGACTAAAACTCACTCTATATGCCAAAGACCTAAGCATTTCCAATAAGAGTGTGGTCTTACATTTATTGAAGTTTCTCAACAATTTTGAATGAAGCTTTTACTTGGTTAAAATTTTTGGGCATTGGTTACTACTCGAGGAATCCCTCTTACCCCAAAGGCAAGAGAGAGATTGCTAGTACTAGGCCACCCCCTAGTATAGACTCACTTAGGAGTGCAACAAATTACTCCATTCCAAAGCACAAACATGTCAAAATATGAGACTTGAACCTGGGTGGGGAGGATAAAAACTATTAAGTCCAACCACATATGGCTAAACTCAATTGATAATTTTGAATGAAATTATTTCAAACTTTTTTTCTGCTTATGGAATGCAAGAGATTTTTTTCCCCGTTGTTCTAAGTCCTTTCCCATAACCCGTTGATCAATCACCTCAACCTGTGAAGAAGAGTTATTTATACTGTGATTTTTTGAATCATTGCTCGTATTTTTCACTAGATTCGAATTGTTGGGTTTGCATGGGTACGAGGATGAGCCTCCTCCAGTTAATATATTGTGGTTAGAGGGGGTCGATCTCCCCCGCCCCACCCCCCACCGTCGCCCCCCCTCCCCTTGAAGATGTCATTTCAAAACCCTAAATGTCGTTGTAATTATTAGAAACCATATCAGGTCATTCTCGCATCCAAAAAAAAATTCTCTATGTCTTTATATGTTTTATATGATTAGTTTTATGAAAAAAAATAATTATTTTTTAGTTAAAAATATTTAATATAAAACAAAAAATTAATATATATATATATATATATATTGATTGTAAATTGGCAGAATTGACAACTAGGTTGGATTTGTAATCATGTAACACGACATTGATTTCAACCACTACCATTATAACATCCAGACATACCAACGTAGACATGACACATAGGGCTAATGAGGAGCTTGAACCAATGACGACACATGATGTGTCTCAATAAGACACTCTATCGCTAATCGATCTACACCTCAGAGACAATATTTTTTACAATATTATGTAAATACTAACTAGTTAATTTTTTTGAATTGGTATAATGATGTTAGCCCAAATTTTGAGCCCGCTTAAAATCCCACAAGGCCCAGTCTGCTCCCTTAAAGGCACTTCCTTCAACCCTCACTCAGAGTCGCTTACGAGATTATAAATCCCTTTTTAATAACTCAAAGTGAGAAGATTTAATTATGAAGTGGAATAATTAATGAACATTGAGAGGAACCACAAGGGCATGACCAACCCTTTTCCCAAAACCACCAAATTCAAGCCCTTTCCTTTTCTCCAGTCATTTACAACCTCTATATATCTCGAGCAACATCATTAACTAAATCTAGGACATCAATTCCTTTCTCGTCTTTCTCTACCTTGGAACCATGCCTTATAACCCTGCGCTTATATACCCACAACCCTTAGAGCCAAGCGATTCTTAACAAAACAATTTTGTAAATGTTACGAGTTAGCGGGCTTCCAACCTGGCCCACTTATCTCCCCATGTCACAAATCCACTGCGCACCTTTCCACGTTAACCTTATCTTCCTTATGTCTGGTGCTTTTCCTTTTGGATCTTCCGGTCTGGCGCTGTCAACCTCCTCCTCTCGATTCTGTCAAGTCTCTCCTGCTATCAAGCAACCAACTTCCCTCCGTGCCAGTAGTATCAAACTACATATCCTGGCATTGTCAATAGATGTATTTTGATGCTGTCAAGTGATGGACTTTCCTCTGGCGTGGTGTTTTCAAGTGACAAAATTCCGTCACAAAAAGAAAACTAAGTGTTGTGATCTCGACAGTACTTATATGTAATGGATATACACCCGAACACCTTCTCAATTCTCTGGTTATCTCTCTTTACTCGCCCTTTTTCCTTCTCGAATCCTCTCAACCTTCAAGTCTCCTTTGCAATCTTTTCTCCCCTGCATTCTTTATGCCAATTCTCCTGAGATTCCTTTACTATACTTAGCCTTTGTGACGCCTTGTCATGCAACCCTCCTACAATCGATCTCATATATATGTGTTACATTTTAAGTGCTCCTCTTGCTTTATCTACAAATGACTCTGGAACCACTATTATGTACCTAAGTGTTGTGCATGTGTTATAGTGTATGTATTCTGGACATAAGATAACAGAAGGATGGGTTATTAAAGGAACTCTCGCTTCCATCTTACATACAAATCCAAGACACTTGGACAAAGTACTTCCTTCTTTGTATTAATTAAAAGAATAAAACATATTTACAATAGGTCCTTCTTGCCAAATTTACAATACATGGCCCTTTTGGCACTGAAGCCATATTTTGGCTTCCCCAAGTCTCTTGATTCTCTTCTCTCTCACCACACATAATCCTATTTTAGTTACGTATTTGTACATAAAGATTATAAAATATATTATGGTTTATATCCACAAAATCCTCACCTAAACCCTTATTCTAGAATTCCTATATCCATAAATCTTTCAAGAATCTAACTTCCCTCATGTCTCTCTAACTCTCACAGGATTTCTCGAGATCTATCTAGAGAAATAGATATAATTAAAAATTCATTCCTAAATACATATTTCTCTAAAATTCCTTATAAACATAAGAAAATACAAATAATTAAATAATTACATTCAATTAAGGAACCAACTCACTTGGTAAATGAAAACCCCTACATCTATTCAAAATACAATTTTGACTTGGAAGTTGAATACTCTGCATCATATAATCCATTTATATCCTATCCAATAAATGCTCAAAGTATTGCTCTTAAAATTTTGACATTAAAACCATTACATAATAATATTCTTGATTTAATAATATCTTTATCATATACATCACTATCAACAAAGTTTCAAAAAGTGATAGTTAAGTTAAAATGAGGAAACTTTTGTTCATTAATCTAAAATAAAATATTGCAAACTATAATCATAAATCATACACTTAACTACAACTATTACAATTTCTATGCTAATTTTCGCATAAGAAAACACTTGCACTAATCTGTAAATACAAGATAAAATATATTTCTTTAAATATTATAAACAAGTATAAATATCACACCTAACCTATAAAAAATACTACAACAAGGCTTATAAATATCATGTAAAGAGTTTAAAAATTCTTATAAATATGAAACACTTGATAATGTATTTTTGTTATATTAATAACTTTTTCTTTGAAAAATAAAAATCATTTAATTTTAATTTTGTTTATGTTCATTTTTATTATAGTTTAGATAATAACATTGTAATAAACTTAAATTATGGAGATTTAATTTTAAACTAATATGCATATTTTTGTTTAACTAAGTAATATAATTTATTGTAATAATCTATTAAAATTATTACAAACAAACCAGAAGAAGAATATATTTATAAAACAAAGAACATGAAGAATATATTTATAAAGACAAGAACAATGTTACAAACAAAGTTTCAAAAAGTGATAGTTAAGTTAAAACGAGGAAATTTGATTGTTCATTAATCTAAAATAAAATATTGAAAACTATAATCATAAATCATATACTTGACTACAACAATTACAATTTCTATACTAATTTTCACATAACAAAACACTTTCACTAACCTCTAAATAAAAGGTAAAATATATTTCTTTAAATATTATAAACACATAAATATCACACATAACATATAAAATATACTGCAACACATATAAATATCATGTAAAGAGTTAAAAAATTCCTATAAGATAAAATATGCACAGAAATGAAAATAAGGAGTTGTAGCTCACAGGTGAGTACTGCACCTGGAGACTACACTCAAACTGAGAGATCACTCTTCGTTCACTCTACCTTCATGAATGAAAAATTACATCATTAAGTACATTACTAGAAATCAGGAAGTTGCAACCAAACCCCTAAACTTTAGGAACAAATCCTAAACTAAGGAGATACGTTACAACTTGTGTAGCCTTTTCTCCATTAATACAAAATAATATAATTATTTTAACTCCCCCCCTTAATGGAGAAGGGATTATCCTGAACTCCTAGCATCCTTCTAAACAATTCAAACTTCACACGTGCAAGAGGCTTAGTAAAAATATCAGCCACATTGTCACAAGTTTTCAATATTCAACAATAATTTCTTTTGACTGTAGTTTCTCTCTGACAAAATGGAACTGAGTGTCTATATGTTTGGTGTTTTTATGAAACACTGGATTGTATGCTAATTTAATAGTGCTCTGGTTGTCGCTTTTGATGGAAGTAGAGTTCTTCTGTTCTTCTCCTGCATCATTGAGAATCCTTCTCAACCAGATCGCTTCACACGTCGCTGCACACAATGCTTGGTACTCAGCTTCACATGAAGACAGTGCTACAGTGCTTTGCTTTTTGCTGCTCCATGCTATGACCCCAGATCCTATGCTGAATGCATAACCTGTGATAGACCTTCGATCATCCAGGTTACCTGCCCAATCTGAATCTGAAAAACCTGCTAGAATAACATCAGATGTGTCAGTGTATAAAATGCCATAATTAACAGTACCACAAAGATACCTCAACACACTTTTTGCTGCTACCCAATGACTTTCAAGTGGTTTTGACATGAATTGGCTCAACACACTAACAGAGTATGCCAAGTCTGGTCTGGTTGTTGTGAGATATATCAAACTCCCAACCAGCTACTTGTACATAGTGGCATCCACCTCCTTAGTGCCATCGTCACTGCACAACTTCAAATTCTGCTGCATTGGTGTTGATGCTGATCTACACTGATCCATGCCAAACTTTTCCAACAGATTTCTGGCATACTTTCCTTGGGTAAGAAAAGTTTTTCCAGTATCTCTCCATACTTCCAATCCCAGACAGTAATGGAGACTTCCGGGATCTTTCATTTCAAAAACTTGTGCCATCAGCCTTTTGATTTCTTTGATTAAATTATCTGCATTTCTTGTTATAATCATGTCATCTACATACAAAGAAATCAAAATAATCTGCCCTTGCTTATTGTACTTGGTAGACAAATTTGGGTCATTTAAACTCCTATGAAAACCATGCTCTAAAAAGAAAGAATCAACCTTTTCGTACCAAGACCTGGGTGCTTGCTTTAAGCCATATAGCGCCTTTTTCAATCTGCAAACAAGATGTTCCTGCCCCTGCTTTACAAACCCTTCTGGCTGTACTAAGTAAATTTCCTCTTTTAATTCGCCATTTAAAAATGCAGATTTGACATCAAGCTGGTGTAGCTCCCAGTTATGTTTAGTTGCTAGAGAGATAAGCATTCTGATAGTGTTTAAATTTGCTACAGGTGCAAAGGTATCATCAAAATCTATGCCTTCTTGCTGTGAGTACCCCTTTGCAACCAGCCTAGCTTTTAGTTTTTCAATACTTCCATCTGCATTCATTTTTGGTTTAAACAGCCATTTACATCCTATAGGTGTTTTATTCTTAGGCAGTTCAACTAAATCCCAAGTGTTATTTCTAAGAATAGATTCTATCTCTTCATTCATTGCAGCCCTCCATTCCTCAAATTGACTAGCTTCTTTGTAATTAGTGGGCTCTACAATGTTCAAAATATTTGACATCAAAGCATAGTCTTTCAATCTTAATGGTTTTTGAGTCTTCCTACCTGATCTCCTTGGTAGGGGACTTACCTCAAATTTGTTTTCTTCAGATCTAATTGGGCTTGCATTATCACCTTCTTCCTGTTCTTCTTTCTGCTCCTGTTTCTGCTCCTATTCTCTTTCATCCTCGCTGCTTTCATCCATCAACAATGGAATGTGCCAATCATCACCAATGTCATCTTTCCCGTCTTGAACCTGTTCATGAAACACTACATCCCTGCTTGCAAATATCTTATGAGACTCAGGATTGAACAACTTATATGCTTTAAATTCTGTGCCATAACCAACAAAGATGCATTTAACAGCTTTAGGGTCTAATTTCTTCCTATCAGCTTTGGGTATATGGGAAAATGCTTTTGACCCAAATACTCTTAGATGATTTACTGCTGGTTTGAGTCCATATAGAGCTTCAAAAGGAGTTTTGAAGCCAAGATATCTGGTAGGACTTTTGTTCTTTAAATATACAGCAGTATTAATAGCCTCTGCCCAAAAAATATTAGATAGACCCTTACCTTGCAACATGCTCCCTGCGCACTCCACTAAGGTTCTGTTCTTGAGCTCTGCCACTCCATTCTGTTGTGGTGTGTGTGGCACTGTAAATTGCTGAACAATCCCGTGAGATTTGCAGAATTTCATGAATTCCCCTAACTTGTATTCTCCCCCTTGATCAGATCGAAGAATTTTTATACTTTTTCCAAACTGTTTTTCCATAAAGGTTTTAAATTCAATGAAATACTGGAAATTCTGACTCTTTTTACTCAGAAAATAAACCCATGAATATCTAGTGCAGTCATCAGTAAATAAAAGAAAGTAATATGCTCCACCTAGCGACCTCGTCTGCATAGGTCCGCATATGTCAGTGTGCACTAGTTCTAGAATGTCTCTTTCCTTCTATCATGCACAGGAAACTGTTCTCTATGCATTTTACCTAAGGCACATCCATCACAATTTAACTGAGTATTATGAAAGACAGGGAGTCCCTCGACCATACCTTTTTTCTGCAATAACATGAGGTCCTGCAAATTCAAATGACTGAATCTCTAATGCCAGAGTTGTTCGGCTGTCAATCCTCCTGCAACCATGGCTCGCTGTGGTATACTCTTTACATCCAATCTGTATAGGCTTCCTACACGCACACCTGTTGCAACAATTTCTTTCCTGCAATCCTTTATGACACAATGAGTCTTGAAGAATTCGACTTGCATATCTTTATCAGTTATCATGGATACAGATATCAAATTTTTCTTAATTCCAGGTACATATAAAACATTTCTAAGACAACTGATTTCACCATTTGGTAACTTTACTGGAATATCCCCATAGCCTCTAATCTCGTATCCACTATCTCCTAAATAAATTTTTGATCCATATGTACTTTCTTCAAGATTTTCAAAACATTCCTTTTTACCTGTCATGTGAGAGGATGCACCAGAATCGACATACCAGATGTCGTCCTCATTGGATGCTGAAAGGGCACAGTCAGCTGTGAACAGTCGAAATTCGTGACTGAAATCTTCATCTTCTTCAACATCTTCTTCAACAAAATATCCTCTGTGCTTTGCTATTGCCAAATTTTTCTTTGCATCATTTGCCTGCTTCTTAAGGCATTCCATCTGTATATGACCCTTCTTTCCACAATAATAACATCTTTATACAGGATGATTTACAGACATACCTTTATACGGACCCTTCTGCGATGTACCTCCTCTCTGCTGTAGTTGCGACTGTGATTGTTGCTGTGGTTGCTTCCCTCTGAATGATCGTCGTTTCACCATTAGAGCAAGATCATAGCTCTGTGGTTGCAAATTTTTCCGTCGCTCCTCTTCTTGCAGCAAGATCCCTGTCAGATCTTCAAATGTAGGCACTTTCTCCCTTGCTGCCAATCCAGTGATGAACATTTGAAATTCATCTCTCATCCCATTCAGGGTGATTGTGACGAGATCAGAGTCAGACACCTTCTCCCCGATGTCCCCCAATCCGTCTTTCACATCTTTTACTCGCGCGATAAATGTAGCAGCAGTCTCACTTTCGTCCATCTCCATTGAAAACAGCTTGCTTTTGAGTGCCATAATTCGACTCGTATTCTGGGTCTGATATAAACTTTTGATGGTCGTCCAGATCTCCGCGGACATTTTACATTCTCTGATATGAGGGATAATGTTGTCCTTAACAGACATCTTCAGCAAAACTTTCGCCTTGTTTTCTCGCTTATCCCATTCTTTCTCCTGCGTATTCGCCCCTGTGTTTGAATTCAGCCTCTGCTCATCTCCTGTAACTATCGACCATGCATTCGCACCCTCAAGCAAGGTCTGAATCTTAAACTTCCAATTTGTGAAGTTAGATCCATTGAGTTTGCCAGACTCGTGGAGATAAGATTCCATAGTATTACTCATTCTGAACTGATCTACAAATAAATGAATCTACCCAACTATTAAGAAAAAAAAAAAAAATACCTGTCAGATCTTGTCACCCAATCTGCCACTGCTCTGCTGGTTCTCCTGATCCACCTACTGTATCTTCGATTCAGATCCAGCAATATCTGACAAATATGCAAAATCAATCTTGCTCCAATGAGCAAATCTGTTGTTTTTGAATACAGCCACAAACTGATCTGATCTGCCTCTCCCGGATAGATCCGCAACTTCTCCGATCTGCAACTCCCGCAAATCGTCCAGCGAAGGTGAGGCTTCCCGCGGATCTCCTTGAAGGTGAGGTGGCGCCTTCCCGAGCGAAAAATCCGCGCCCAGGTGAAATCGATGCAAGGCAAAATACTTGGCGCGATTTTTCCGTGCGCTTCCATGCCAATCTGGTGTTTTGGCGCATTGGCGTGATTATGGGCCTAATAGACGCGCCAGTTGCGCTTCCTGGCGCAACTGTCAGCGCAGAAAGCGCGCCAACCCCCTTCTGCTCAGAAAATTAAAAAATCATCTGAGTCCGTGAGTCAGGTGTTACTGCAGTCCACCTGCTCAGTCGAGCACAAAGCTCTCGTGTACACGTGGCCACAAAGACACTTTTAGCCATGAAGGCGATTCTGCCACAAAGGCAAACTAGCCACAAAGGCGATCCAGCCACAAAAGCGATAAAAGATCAGGCTCACCCACTCTGAGCTCTGATACCAAGATAAAATATGCACAGAATTGAAAAGAAGGAGTTGTAGCTCACAGGTGAGTACTGCACCTGGAGACTACACTCAAACTGAGAGATCACTCTTCGTTCACTCTACCTTCATGAATGAAAAATTACATCATTAAGTACATTACTAGAAATCAGGAAGTTGCAACCAAACCCCTAAACTCTAGGAACAAATCCTAAACTAAGGAGATACGTTACAACTTGTGTAACCTTTTCTCCATTAATACAAAATAATATAATTATTTTCAACTTTATAAATATCATAAACACTTGTTAATGTATTTTTGTTATATTAATATTTTTTTCTTTGAAAAAAAAAAAAAAATTTTAATTTTGTTCATGTTCATTTTTATAATAGTTTAGACAATAACATTGGAAAGAATTTGAATTATGGAGATTTAATTTTAAACTAATATGCATATTTTTGTTTAACTAGGTAATATAATTTATTGTAATAACCTATTAAAATTGTTTTTGTTTAACTAAATAATATAATTTATTGTAATAACCTATTAAAATTGTTATAAACAAAGAACTAGAAGAATTTATTTATAAAGACAAGAACAATGTTACAAACAAAGTATCAAAAAATGAAAGTTAAATTAAAATGAGGAAACTTGACTATTCATTAATCTAAAATAAAATATTGCAAACTATAATCATAAATCATACATTTAACTACAACTATTACAATTTCTATGCTCATTTTAGTATAACAAAATACTTTCACTAATCTCTAAATAAAAGATAAAATATATTTCCTTAAATATTATAAACACATATAAATATCATGAAAAGAGTTTTAAAATTCTTATAAATATCATAAACAATTGATAATCTATTTTTGTTATATTAATATTTTTTTCTTTGAAAAAAAAAAAACATTTAATTTTAATTTTGTTCATATTCATTTTTATTAGAGTCTAGACAATAACATTGTAAAGAACTTGAATTATGGATACTTAATTTTAAACTAATACGCATATTTATGTTTAAGTAGGTAATATAATTTATTATAATAACCTATTACAAAATTGATATATATATATATATATATATATATATATTCCAGGAAATTAGTCACAAGATAGAAAGCTTTGAGATAGGTCTCAAAACAAATTGATCAACTGCCATTATACCCTAGGATATACACAAGTCATATAGATTACAATTTGTAACTCAATCTAAAACTGAAACATCTAAAAACATCCTTATTAATAAAAATACTTACCATTTTAGCCAAATCATTTCAGGTCACTTGAATTGAATTTTATGTTAACATACCATAACATGTCATTACAATATTTAAACTTGAATGAGGGAGTTAACAAATTAGTTTTCATAAATCAAATTATAACTTTGCGACAAATTGTGTCACATTATTATATACAATTTGAGTGGGCTTAATGGTTAAGAGCATGTGTTTCCTCCTAAAAGGTCACTGGTTCAAAACTAGAAGGGGATAGAATATGTATATCTTTGTAAACTTGATTGCACGAAAATGGGTCCCTTGTCCCACAAACAAGAGGGTTCTTATACATCAATAAGACTTGATTGCGCGAAAGTGGGTCCCTTGTCCCACAAACAAGGGGGTTCTTATACAAAAGTGGGTTCCTTGTCCCACAAACAAAGGGGTTCTTATACACCAATTAGACATGATTGCGCGAAAGCGGGTCCCTTGTCCCACAAACAAGGGTTCTTCTACACCAATTTGATATCTCACTTGGCCATGACCTTAAAATTGGATAATAATAAGACCAGAAAATCTACAAAAACTCCAAAAAATCGCATAAAGACAACTCAGTTGAAATTGCTGTATTTGGTAGCCGGGCTCATGATAGCATAAGATACCTAGAGAAAAACATCCTTACCGACATTTATGATACACGAGAGGAATTATTTTTCACGTGTTAATAAAGTTGACCATCTCTAAGAAACGAATATACCTGAATTGAGCTCTTCGGCCAAAACATAAAATGTTGGGATTTCTTCATCTCCGGGGCAGATTTTAAATAACTCTTTGCCACTTCAATATTTACCTAACGAATACTCACACGTGGACAGCGAACATTATCCAAAGTATTGACTTAGGCCTTTGAAATATTGTCGCCCACTTCACCCTATCCAATCTTGCCACGTGGACTCACTATGCCAAACCAATTTATTTACTAAATGTGGGTCCCGCCACAGTATTCTTTACTTCTCGCCAGTTTGGCTGCAACAGAATTCTTTGCTTCCCACATGACATTTTATGTGCCAACCTGTTTTTATTTTTCGTGTTAAACAATTTTTACAGGAATTTCTTTTTATTATTAATTTTTTTCCTTTTAGTTTCAGAATGTTTGCTGTGATTTGCAATTATGTCACACAAGGAATAATTAAATAAAACATTAGATTGAGGAATAATTGAATAAAGCAAGAAATTGATGAGTAACATTGAAATATTTAGTCCTAAAATTCACACTATATATATAGTGTGAATGTATTGTCAGTTCCATCACCAAATCATCTCAGTCTCTGGACTCTACTCTTCTCAGAAATCTCTATAGCTATTGTTGATTCAATTTTCATAAACCACTCTCAATTGTTTTTCATTGTCTGGCCACCCACATATTGTTTGACTGATAACAGTCTCTGCTTATATCAAGCTTGAGTCAGAGTTATCAATTTGCATCAGTTAATTGAGTTATGGCCATCCCTGTACAGAGAGCTGACAGTATGGCTGACAGGCTGCCAGAAGCAATGAGGCAGAACCGTTTCCAAATCAAGAAGTGCTTCTCAAGGTGAAGTTCCATTGACAATCATTAACTGCATCTAATCTTCCTCATTTTATCTCTAATTTCCCAGTGGTGTGTCATTAATTTCATGTCTGTACCATTAACTTCATGTCTGCAGATGTTTGCATCTGTGCTGTAAATATGTTTTTGAATATGACCTTTATATGCATTTATATGAGATTTTACAAATGTACTTTTCAAAGGAACATTTAATGGAAAACTTCTGAGAATTTCCTTATTGTATTGATTTAGTAAAAATATTGAGTAAGGCAGGTAGAAAAATGCAGTTAGTTCAATGAATCCATCAAAAACATGAAACCACCCAAATTATATATATAGGAAAGAAATCAATCCATCAAAAACATGAAACCACCCAAATTATATATATAGGAAAGAAATCAATTTCCCTGGCAGGAGTGGTAGAGTGAGGTTGCTGATACCAAGCCAGCCCACCATTACAACAATATTTTTGAAGGCATTGGATTTGAACCTGGGTGAACAAGATGACAGCGATTCTGCCCAACCACATAAGATAACCCCATTTCTAAAGCTGTTCAGATTGATTTCTTTACGAAAATTTATGTGCAGAACACCGATATGACCATTAGTATGAAAGTTCTGCCAACTTAGTTAATAACTAATGGTAAACAGTAGGAATATTGAGAAGATAAACTTTTACGTACATAAAATTTTCTGAAGGATTGTGTGATGAGTGTCTCAGGTTGGTCTCACAAGGTAAAAGGATTCTGCAAACACAAGAATTTTTGAACGAGCTGGCAACAATAATAGAGGATCAGGCCGAAAGAAATAAGATTCAAGAAGGGATGTTTGGTCGTATGTTACAGTCAACACAGGTATACCAATTTCGTTTTCTTGATTGTTTTGTCCGTTCACATTTATTTATCTAAGGCTGTTATATACTATCTGATTATTGCTGCTAACGCCCTGACATATCATTGAGCAGGAGGTTGTTATTGTCCCACCCCATCTTGGTCTGGCTATAAGAACAAAGCCTGGAGTTTGGGAATATGATCGTGTCAATGCCAATGATCTTTCAATAGAGCAGATTACAGTAACAGAATACCTAAAACTCAAGGAATGCCTCGTGGATGAGGAATGGTAAGGAACAACTTTTTCATGTCTTTTTCTTGGGGAAGCAAGATGACATCAAATAGAACAAATTTCTCTTTCGCATTTTAAGGTGCCGGGAACAAAAGCATGCCTACACTGTGAAAGTTGCAAAGGCCTATTGATCTTTATGGTTTTATGTTCAAATATATATAATGTCCAAATTCAGGCAGAAATAGGCATTGAATTTGATATTAGTTTGACAGAGTATTGCACTGTAACTGTGATATTGACATTCAGTGCTATGAATGGATGATGCACACACATTTTTGGTGTTAGGACTTGGATGAAAAGGATGCATTGAACAATGCATATGAAACAGTACTTATCTACCCTGTCTCTTTTGTTTTATTACAATGTGAAAACTGAGTGTATCAGTGGTAATGTATCTACAGGCCCAAGAACGACTATGCATTGGAACTGGACTTTGAGCCCTTCAATGCATCAGTTCCTCATATGGCAAGGCCCTCATCAATTGGCGATGGAGTTCGTTTTTTGAGCAGGCATCTGTCATGCCGACTCTTTCATGATGCACAAAGCATGCAGCCCTTGCTGGATTTCCTGCAAACATCCAATTATTGCGGCGAGGTAAAATAATGCATTCTTTATTGCTATGTTACTGTCTTGGCTAGAATCATTTGGGATAAAAGCAGGTCCAGGACAAGACTTATCTGGTTTCCATGTAGATTATATTTTATCCTACTTAATCTTATATACAAAATGTATCTTGTACTTCCTCCATATCATGGCAAGGCAAATTCTGCATTTTGAATTGTATTTGAAATAGTATTCTCTTCTCCGATAATTAAGTGATTGCCCTAGTTTTTTATATTGGATAACCTTCACATAATTGTCTTGAACTTCACCATGCAATCGAGCTTCTTCCATTTCTAGAAGGCACAGTTAACTAAAAGCTCAAAATTTGAGATTAAGGCCAATTTCACCAACGTTGGGAAGGAGAGGGACAATACCAATCCTCTGCTTACTCAACTGACTTAAGAGTTTCGCTGAATTCGAACCAGAGGAACTAGTGTTTCTATCATTGACCATGGTTTAGTGTATGGATTGTTTGCTTTAATCCATTTCCCTCAACTGGCAGGATCTTATGGTGAGCGATACAATAAATACAGTGTCCCAGCTCCAAACAGCCTTGGTCAAGGCGGAGGAAATCTTGTCTGATCTTCGAAAGGAGGCACCATATGAAGAATTTGAGCACAGGTAACGAAAACCTTGAGCTTCCAACAACTGAGAGTAACAAGGGCATCTATCATTGGTGGAATACAGGTTTCCATAAAGACCAGATATAATCTTAAGCTAGCATTTGTATCATTAGATTCTTGGCACACAGTTTATTCCAGAAAACTCTCAGCAATTATATTCTTTGTTTCTTACAAAGTTCTTATTGGAAGTAACTACCAAGAAGTAGTGAATTATTATAAATTTCAAGCTGAGCAAACTCAATATTCTTATTTGGCTAAAAAGTGCCATTGTTATAACTGGACAGGTTACAGGACATTGGACTAGAGAAAGGATGGGGAAATAATGCACAAAATGTACTTCACACTATACATTTGCTCTTGGAGGTTCTGCAGGAACCTGATCCCACTGCTTTCGAGGATTTCTTAGGAAAAATCCCCAATGTATTTAATGTGGTAATATTTTCACCACATGGATATTTCGGCCAAGCAGATGTTTTGGGATTACCAGACACTGGTGGACAGGTAATTTTTATGTTCTGTTTTCATTTATAACTTAATGTGTTTTAACTTTTCTTCATACATTTGTCATGACAATTGTAATTGCTGCTGGTCTGTCACTTTACATGAGACCCATTATCTCTTGAAATAACAATGACTTTATTGAAAAAGACCCAATGATCCTACATAACTCATTTCCATGAACTGCTTTCATGATTTTAATGCACTACAATTGAAGTTTATAAAGGAATATAACATGACACCAAAACACTTTATCCTCCCTTAAGAACATCTTCTTGTTCTGCAAAACACAGGTTGTGTACATATTAGATCAAGTTAAGGCATTGGAAGAAGAACTGCTTAGCAGAATTGAACAGCAAGGACTGGACATTACACCTCATATCCTTGTGGTAAGATGCTATTGTGTACTATCATAAAGTATTAGTTTTTAGCATTTAGATAGTCAATAGTTCATTTGGCAGCAAGATGCAAAACTACACTTTTTAGTTGTAATCTTCAAACCAACTATATCTATTTGTAAGTGCATAATTGTGTGTCTTGATTTGATCATTTTCATGCTTTTCAGGTGACTCGTCTTATCCCTGATGCCCAAGGGACAAGATGCAACCAGAGAATTGAGAAAATTCTGAACACACAACATTCACAGATATTGCGTGTACCCTTCAGAACAGAGAAAGGGATTCTGCGACGCTGGGTTTCCAGATTTGATGTTTGGCCTTATCTTGAAAAGTTTGCAGAGGCAATTCTCATGCCTATCATACATTTTTTTTTACCAGAATTTCAATTTCTATATATCCATTATGTATACAACTCTCTACATGAAAGCAGTGAAATGCAAAACTTTTCTCAGACTATTGAAAGCTTTTACTTCAACATATAAAGATTCTTGCGTTTAAAATGCTTTGTGTTACATTATGTTAAATACATCATTTGCTCATCTATGGACTTGTTATGTACATATATTCAGGAAGCAGCAAATGAAATAGTTGCAACCTTGCAAGGGAAACCAGACCTGATTATTGGGAATTACAGTGACGGGAATCTAGTAGCTTCATTGGTTGCAAACAAATTCGATATCATTCAGGTTTTTAGTCCCTGACCAAAATGCTTAATGATGATAGATGATACTTTTTGGCCTGCCATTTTGATTGAACAATTGATGAAACAACATTAACCTTTTTATTGACCCTTGTATCAGTGCAACATAGCACATGCATTGGAAAAGACCAAATATGCTAATTCAGACCTAAATTGGAAAAAGTTCGATGAGAAATATCATTTCTCTTGCCAATTCACTGCTGATATTCTTGCAATGAATAATGCTGATTTCATCGTTACAAGCACATACCAAGAAATTGCAGGAAGGTGAGTTTGGTGCCTTTCCCATTTTTCGATCATTTTTTTAACTGGAATGCGTGAAACCCCGTATCTGTAATACCATAACCTTCACGAGAATTAAAAAATAAATATATATGGAGTATATATATATATATATATATATATGAAGCAAAGGGGTCTAAGCTTCAGCCCTCAGATTATTTGGCTTAGCATTGAATAAGTTTCATTTTAACATTGTAGTTGGCCGAAATGTTTATAATTTTCCATATTCTGGTGGATGCAGTGAGGACACAGTTGGGCAGTATGAAAGCCACGGTGCTTTTACACTGCCTGGGCAATACCGTGTAGTCTCAGGCATTGATGTTTTCGATCCCAAATTCAACATTGTGGCTCCTGGAGCTGATATGAGTATATATTTCCCTTACAAAGAAAAACAGAGTCGGCTTACACATTTCCATGAAGCTATTGAAGAGCTTCTGTTCAGTCCTGGTGACACACTTGAACACAAGTAAGACACCATCTTACTTTAGAATGGTTTTTTGGACCTCCTGAACACATACAGACATACATAGAGGTGGTACATAGTGATACTTTCATGTAAAGTTGAGTTTAGTTAGCATTCAGTTATCCCTGTTTGGATATGTTATTCTGCTACAGACCATGCTTGATATTGTTGAATGTGTGTTTATGTTAATACATACTTGTAGGTTCAAAATTCTTTATATTGATTATTAAGTACTACAAAAATTACAAATTTTACTAATCTAGAAGTTGGCTTTGCTTACTAATCTGGAAGTTGACTTTGAGGTGCAAGAACTTTACTAAAAATAGAGGTGTCCATGTCCTTTGCAGGTCTCCTTGCTTGTGATTGTTGTTTTAGAAACGCCTTCTTTAATGCAAGCTTAATAAAATCATTGTGGCATACAGGGATGGTATTTGATAGGTAAATTGCCCATCACAAGGCAATTTATCTGGCCAAATATGCCCAGCCCTCTAGCCTACTTGTCAGCTAATAGTTTTGAAAAACACATAAAATGTTTGTTTACTTGACTATAAACACCAAATTTGATCTCAATTGGATTTATTTTAAAGGGTTGGGATGAATGATTTTTAATGGTATAATCCCTTCGATGCTTCTTTTAGCAAGGTCTGCCGATAGGAACCACAGACTTCAGGTTACAAGTATTAATCATTTACTGTAGATCACCTGCCCACACATCGTACCCATTCCCAAATGGCTACCAACCATCACGCCTCTTCTTACATCCAGTCCTGGTTGTTCTGATACCCTCACCAATTTCCATACATGTACATCCTTGATCAGATTTTTGATTGTATACAATAATAATTCTAGGAGAAGAGACCACATAGACCAGGCCAGGTAGGTTTTGAAGTAAGTTAAAAGAACAAACATGCCACCTATATTAGTGGTTATTTAAAATCTGATATAAATTTTCTCTTTCCCATGTGTTAACAGAGGATTTCTCAATGACAAGAAGAAACCCATCATTTTTTCTATGGCTAGACTGGACCGAGTGAAAAATATGACAGGACTGGTAGAATGGTTTGGAAAAAACAGCCGGTTGAGGAAGCTTGTGAACCTTGTTGTGGTCGCTGGTTTTATTGATTCGTCCAAATCAAAAGACAGAGAAGAGATTTCAGAGATTGAGAAAATGCATGGCCTCATAAAGCAGTATAATTTGAATGGTGATTTCAGATGGATAAGTGCTCAGAAAGACAGAGTACGAAATGGGGAACTTTACCGCTGTATCGCGGACACAAAGGGTGCTTTTATTCAGGTTTGTATTTCCATACATATTTTACAAAAATGTACAGGAAATAGATAACTTACCTGTATTAGAAAATGTGGAAGAAACAGATCAGTAGTGCCGTGGGAAATCCTGTGCTGGAACTAATGATATTTATTGGTCTGATCATAATGGCGTGTGTGGTGTAGCCTGCTCTTTATGAAGCATTTGGGTTAACAGTGATCGAGGCTATGACGTGCGGCCTCCCAACATTTGCTACTTGCAAAGGTGGTCCTGCAGAGATTATCATTGATGGTGTTTCTGGATTTCATATTGATCCAAATAATGGAGATGAAGCCAGTGAGAAGATCGCAAACTTTTTTGAGAAATGCAAAGCAAATTCAAATTACTGGAATGCAGTCTCAGATGCAGGGCTTCAACGCATATATGACTGGTATTTAATTTTTTTTATCAATTTTATATGTTTAACTAATTTTTCTAATTAATTTTATATGTTTAATTTGTTAATGATGTGATTAATTTAAAAGACATTTATCTTTATTATTATTTTTTAAATTAATGTTTGGTGGTATTTGTGTAGTTATACTTGGAAGATTTACGCAAAAAAATTGATAAATTTGGCCAATATATATGGATATTGGAAACATATATCAAAAAAGAATAAACGAGAAATTCAGCGATATATGAAAATGTTTTACACTTTGAAATACCAACAATTGGTAAGTAAACATGAATATTCTTATTGAGTTGTCTTTAATATATTTTGGAAAGTTTTCGGATTTAATTTATGTAAAATTTAGTAAGAATTAATTGAAATTACAAGTTTGATGGATAAATTTTGCACAATTGAAATGTTTAGGAAGATTTTTCAGAGTGTTGATTTTATATATAGTCAAAAAAACCAATTTAAATAACACAAATCAAAATTTCACCTCAAACTTTAAGACCAAACACTTTTAAAAATCACTATATATTCTAAGTTTCAATCATATATATATATTTTTAATAAAAAATTAAAATAATTAATGATTAAAATGTTTTAAATTTTTCCTTTTATAGGTAAAAAATGTGCCTATAGCAACTGATGAGGGCTCTCAAATTCAGCCAGAGCCACTCCCAAAACTCACCATTGAAGATATTCGCCCAGATGGGTATGTATGTGTGGTATTATAGTAATAAGAAAAAAAATGTGTTTTTTGTTTTCTTAATTGAAAATGGTAGAAATAAAATTAAATCATAAATAGATTAGAATAATTTTATTTAAAATTTATTAGTTTTTCTTATATTTAGTTATAATATTTTAAAGTATTGATTATTTTATTTTTTTATGCAGATTAATTGGTAGCCAATCACGTATAAAAAGGTAATTATCTAAAAATATTTGAATTCATGTTTCTGTGATTATAGTAAATTTTCAAATATTTTTTAGTTATCATCATATTGAATAGAAAATTGTGGACATTTTTCTAACCAATTAGTGTGATTCATCTTCACGATGAGATGAGATATTAGATTGAGTCATTAAACTTATATAGATGTAAAGAAAGTCAAATAGTTGTTAGAAAATTCTTAGTCAAACTAGTTGTTTTTCTAAGAACTATTTGGCCTTCTCTACATTTATATAAACTTAATGACTCTATCTGATCTCTCATCTCGTCTTGAAGATAAACCACGCTGATTGATTGAACGATTTCTATCCAATATAATGACAACCAAAAAATATTTAAAAAATATCGAAAAATAACTAATAGAAAAAAAATAATGGTTTATAAAACAATGCACTTACAACATTACAGGTTTCTTTCATTATCATTTTGTGTAGATTTCTTTCGTCACTATCTCGAGCAATGGAGCGCCAGAATACAAGAAGGGAGGATCTTTAAAGGAATGAAGTACTCTGTTACCAGATGATTTATATATGATAGTGATAAAAGCATATATATATACATTATATTTGGTTTTTACTATCATATACAATTTAAATGATATATATTTTATTGATATAGTAAATGA
Source organism: Pinus albicaulis (assembly GCA_034641835.2). Taxonomy (NCBI): domain Eukaryota; kingdom Viridiplantae; phylum Streptophyta; class Pinopsida; order Pinales; family Pinaceae; genus Pinus; species Pinus albicaulis. The sequence goes on along the minus strand of CM076583.1, from coordinate 1,317,746,438 downwards.
TATACATTTTATTGATATAGTTTTTTTTTTTAGTGGAATACCATCCACAATATAAATTATATAAAACTTTTTCAGTGGAAAATGTTATAGCTGTAAAATGTTTATGTGGGAATTTAAATTTTATTTTTAGTAAAATAATGTAGTATTATTTATATAAAAATGTTTTTAATAAGAGTTTAATTTTAATTTTGATTAAAATAATGTAGTATTATTTGTGTAAAATGGATATTTTCAATTCATATTTAATTTATTTTTGAAAGGGTATGGTTAATATTTTATTGTTTTCCATATTTATATAATGCTTTATAGGTCTATCTTGATGTTTGGCATAAGTTTTTAGAATTGCAACACACTTAAACGTATGGTTATTTAGGCTTTTGTTAGTTCATTTGTTCTCACTTTCAGCATTAAAAAATGTGAAGATGATGTTCATTAGTGGTCAAGTTGACTTAATATTAATGTTACTACTAGTTATGTTTAATGAAATGATGTCATTTTAACGAATATTATCCGATAACATGAATTTTGTACCATTTTCACTATTAAACTACTCTTTTCCACCCTAGATTGTTGAAAAAACCATGTAACAAAACTTAAATTCATTTGTTCTCACTTTCAGCTTTAAAAGATGTGAAGATGATGTTCACCAGCGATCAAGTTGACTTAAACTTAATGTTACTATTAATTATGTTTAATGAAATGATATTATTTGATAGCATGAACTTTTGTACAGTTTTGCTATTAAACCATTTCTTTTCACCATAGAATGTGGACAAAACCATGTATCAAATAGAAGATTTTGTAGTTTAATGCATATAGATTTATGTATGGATTCCCTATGTTAATGTAGATTATTTACTTATGATCTCAATTGGATAGGGCCTATATCAACAAACAAAAAAATTCCACCCCTTTCTTTTCATTATATAGTTAGTTATAGTTTTGTTTTATTTTAAACCTTTTTTAACAAATTTGAATTTTTAAATTCCAACTATTAAATGTTTGACATTATATAAATAAAAAGTTATTACTATAGTAACAACAAGTTTTAGATAATTACTCCCTAGGTGGTAGCACAAACTGAAAAAAACATGTTGGCAAGCCCTTGTGAATCCAAGTGATCGGAAATTCAATCCCCCAAAACATGGCGAGACATGTCTTGGGGGATTGAACTTCCTATTACAAAAAAATAAAATTAGATAGATAATTAGATAATTTTCAACACATGCAACTATGAAATGAAATGAAATTTTAATGTCCATGAGACTAAAAATAGTTTATGGGACTATGAGTTCCTTGTTTTTCGCCTTTTTCTTTTCAGTCCTTTTATTATTCAAATTGGTGATGAGCTGGCCCAACCTTCCAACAATCTCATCGCTGAAAAGATAATGCCAAGAAATTGGTGCTAACATATTCCCATAACTTTCTCTGATGTCTTTGAACACATCACATTTCAAAATGAAATGTTTTTCCGATTCCATTGTCCCAAACGTGCAAAATGTACACACTCATTCTTCCCAAGCTTCTTTAGGCCTTTTCCACCATATTGTTTCACACCGAAGTTGATGCGAGTTGGTTCTTAATTGAGCAATAAGAACATTTTCCCTCCACAAAATGTTAGCTCGAATGTACTCTTTTTGTTGGAGATCATACGTAGGGTTGAATTCTTCTATGTAGTACTTCTTCTTTCTACCCAACTCTTTTCCCCATACCTGTTTACGAAACTTCTCCATAACAAAATTCTTTAGCTCCTTGCTATTGTGGGACAAGCATTGAGGTAGATATTCCATTTTTGCATCCATGTGTAGTTTTGTCTCATCCATGTTTTCTTTCTTTCACTCATGCCTTCCTTGAAGATAACATTAGGTCATCTACCTACTCCCATTTGCTCAATTCTTTTTAGATATCTTATGAGTCGCACCATAGAAATTGCTTCGATAGGAATTTCTCCCGTTTCACTCAACACTATCTCATAAGGTACCGAACTTTTTATTTTGAACTTTCTCATGATCAAGCATTTTTGGATTTTCTCAATTTGCTTCCATTTGAGACAAGGGTGTTGCTAGCCCACAATTCACACCCATATAGCATCACTGGACAAACTAGGAGTCCAAAGAGAACTTTAATCGTTTTCCAATCCCATAACTCTGCCTCTCTCCATCTTTTTTGAAGAGCATATATTGCTTTCCACCCTCCTAAGATTCTCTTCTTTCTACAGTCCTCCCAATTAAGTTTGTTGTTGAAATAAATCCCAAGGTATTTGTACTCATTTACTTCTTCAAGAATGTTGCCCTCAAAGAAGAACGTATGTTGACTATGCTTCATTTTATTAGACAAAATCATTATCTTGGTCTTGCTAATATTGACTTGCATCCCCACTGCTCTGCAAAAATGCTCAAGGGCATATAGGTGCATCTGAAATCCATGGGCCGATTTAGAAATCAATACAAGATCATCTAGATATAAAAGAGGTTTTATCACAAACTCCCCCAACTGAACACCATCCCCACCTTGCAAATTTAGCCACTCTTCCAGTTTATCAATATATAAACCAAAAAGAGTAGGGGATAGAGGAAAACCTTGCTTGACTCCAATGTCACTTCTAAAGATTTTTGAAATACCCGCTGAGGTTCTAATTTTGACTTTCGCCTCTTCATAAATTCTATGGACAACAGCTCCATAATGCAAAGGAATTTCAAGTTCTTCCATTCTACGCCACAAATTATCTCTAGGGATTGTGTCAAATGCCTTTTTGAAGTCATCAAAATAGTAGAATACTTCTTCTTGACCCCCCCAAACATTTTCAATCATGTGTCTCAACATGATGTCGTGATCCACTGTAGAATGCTTCGGCCTAAAACTCACTTTTCCTTTTGCCCTCTTTTCTTTTACTTCTGCCCACTTGCTGATTCTATTTTCTACCATGCTGCCGAAAAGCTTTGCAAACAAAGGATTGATCATAATGGTTCTATAAGTGGAAGGATTATTAATGTCTCCACTTTTAAAAAGCGGTATTGCTAGGCTAGTTGTCGAGTCTCTTGGGAATCCTTGTTGAATGATGTTGTTGAATATTTCCATGATGTGCAGTGCAAGAGTGTTCATTCCCCATTTTAGATACTCTACTTGAAGTTCAACCAAGTCTTTTTCCTTTCCTGTTTTCAACTTTTTAATTCCAATCTCCACCTCCTGTAATGTGAAGATATTTTTAGTTGTGTTGAGCCCCGGGGGAGGCTCAGCCTCTGCTTCTTTCTCATAGAGTTGTCTTGCATATTCAAACCATTGATTGACTGTAATATTATTTTCGATTTGCTTCTTCATTAGGGGAATTTTGAGGTCTAAAATGGGCCTCCTAAGGAAAATGTACAATGAAAATTCACTTTATGAGAACCAATCAAATTTTAGGGGATGACATCATCCCTAATGGTTGATGTGGCATTACTTGAGTTAAAGGTATTTATTTGTCATGTTCTCAATGGTGGATAAAAACTTATGGTTAACCATGGTAGTGCTCTAAGTACTTTTAAAGTCAAAGTAAAGTACTCATAATAAATGTCATTTCACACTTTTTGAATAAAAATATATTATTGTCATTTCATATTTTTTGAAAGAAACCATGCATATCCCTATACATTTATTATATTATATTATATTATATTATTTTTATATAGTATATTAATTACATGTTATTAAACAATATAAATAATACAAATTTTAATTAATAATATATAATATAATTAAGAATTTATAAATTTATATTTATATTTTATTTTAGGTTATTTAAGTACAAAGTACAATTGCATTAGTTGTTCAATGATAATGACTTTTTCTTGAAAAACTCATTCTTATTTGTAGTCACATCAATACAATTTTTTTATTAATTTTATTTTGGTACAACTTTTGAATTGAATTTAACTATGGTTACATGGATTGTGGTGCAAAAAGTGAATTGAAAATTCATAAATATTATTTTATTGGTTTAACTATTATTTTATTATTTCCTTAGGAGACCCATTTTAGACCTCAAAATTCCCCTAATGCCTTGGTTGAAGTTCCTACCAGAAAAGCTTTGGGTTATTCTTGCCTAGATATAGTAACTCTTCTCGCCTTGTTTGCATGAACTCATCTTTTTTCCTTTTTAGTATCTGCTTATGTAAATTTACATTCATCTTCTCTTTGTCTATCTTTTACAAGATTATCCTTGCCATTTGTAGAGACCGACCCTTTAATTTATTAAAAGAGCACTAGGATCTATATATATATATATATTAACAACACAATAACTAGGAATTTAGACCATAAAAACTCAGCAAAATTAATTCACTTATATCAAAGTCCATAAATTTAACTTCATAACAAATATATATATTTAACTAGTTGATCTAGGCACAATGAAATCATCATAATTAAAACAATCTAATTAACACATGTACCGTTCACCATTGGACGAGAACCAAACTTGACTTGCCGTTGCTTGAGCTCCCTTACTGTTGTCTACCTCCAAGCCTGAAGGTTGTCGTACTTAATCCGAATGTAATGACCCACCGGTTGACCTCCTAGCCTACTCCTTGGGTACTCTTCTTCCCCGCGGACCCCCGAGCCGCAATGGGGTTGTACAACGAAGGAATGTACTAGCTGATAGAGGTGAGCCCCTCTTGGCTCAAGAGTCCCCTCTCTATAATCCTCTATCCCACCAAACTCAAATATAGCTCGTAACCACTCAAATTGACATAATCTCCTCTATCCAAGCATAGGGTAAACAAAAGGTCCTTTTCCCTTCCATTTCCCTTTCTTTTATAGAAAGTTTCATAGGTGACACTTGGAATTTCATGCATAAATAATTATTTTTTTATTACCCAAAATCTGATTATTCACCCACCCATGTGTCACCCTCTCATCAAGACTCTCCAAAAATAATTTACTTAATTATTCATTTAAAATAGTATTTCCCCCAACCCAACAAGGTTTCCTATTTCTTCTCCTAGTTGTCTCTTGATTCCCCTTTTTTACTCCTTAATTTGTGTTTATTACTGAAGTTAATTGATGATCCTCAGATTTGGTCCTCTAACTACCTCAATTTTCCCTTTTGATAAATATTCTTATGTTGGCTTTTGCCACATGGAAGTTCTCTAAATTTCTCAAATTTTAATTTATTAATCTTATTTTATTTCACCACCCTCTTCTCTTGATGAAGTTTTTTAATAAATCTTTCTAATTAATTCTATGTCCCTCTTTCCCCTTTTTGCCTAATTAAATCTTATGTACTTAGTATTTTGTTTTAATATGGAAAGGGTAGAGTTATTATGGTAAATATTTTATCTCTTTCTATTCCTCCCTTACCCTAAGTTTTATTCTTGATTTAATTCCTTTGGTTCTAATATCATATGTCACTTGATATGAATTGGTTGGATTTTCATATATTGATCATATTTATTAGTTTATTTAATGATGTCGAAGGTGTCAAGTGGGTCATGCCCTTCAAGAACTTCCATTCGAAGTTCCAAGGGTGCCATGCCTACAAATTTATTTTTGATACCAAGGGTGCCAAGTCGGTCGTGCCCTTCAAGAATTTCTCTTGAAATTCCAAGGGTACCACACCACTTGCCCTTCAAGTATCCAGTGGTTACGAGGGGAAATTATATGTGCTACGATAGAGACCCCTATCATCTCATATGTTGCCTGGTATAGTGAGACTAATGGTGTTTGGGATGAAGGAATCCGCCTTGATGCGCGCCCCCCAGAAAATCCTCGTGAGCGAACCAAATTTGGGACCTGCCCTCACGACATCATGATCTTCAAGGCGAAGGTACTTCGACCTTTCCAGCCTAAGTCACGGTGGGAGGCTAGCGGGTGAGATCAAGAACACTGTTCCACCCCTCCCATGTTGTTCCATCCAATTGTTCAACCTCATCACCCATATGTGAGTCATTCGGCCAAGCAACTAACATGTTCTTGCAACCACTGACATATCATCAGAGTGTATATATACATATATCAAGTTCCAAACTGAACTTATAATTTCAAAGACAAAATATTAATTTATATCAAACCAGATGTTGTCAGCTCATCATATGCGAGTGCCTCTGGTGGTTTCCTATCATACTCAATAATCATCAGTAACAAGGTTTTCTCATTGTTAGTCATTATCATAATGGAAACATCAACATGGTCGTCATTCACATCGTTGTTCATTTGAATTAGAACTAATGTAAGTAGCTACCATAGGGAACAC
>CM076583.1:1317350604-1317740109 GCA_034641835.2 Pinus albicaulis | reverse complement strand
ACAGACAGGATATATTGCCAGGCTGAAAACCATGGAACTACCCTCATTCATAGCAGCGTACATAGTGAAGAGACGAAGCACATACCAGGTGAGGGGGTGCAATCGCAGGGCTCTAACCTTCTCTCACATGGCAATGTCTGCTCTTCCTTCCTTTGGGCCACCGGAAAACAATGCCACCTTTCCCCTCACCTACTTTCATAACCCCCTTTACACACCAGCGTTATTTCCCATACAAATCTCACATGGTCAGTTGGCCTGCAATGTCTTCCTCGCCCATCATTATATTTTGCAAGTGGTAGTACCTCCCCTCCGAACGCTTGCCGTCATATGTCCTCAAGTGGCCGTGTGGTACACGCAGTCGCATGCCACCTCACGGCTCCTATCTCCCGCATGGCACCCTGATCGGGGAATTTTCTTCCGAGTCTTATAACTCATAAGGTAATATGAAGGAATCATACTCTTTCATATATATATGAATGAGAGAATCATACTAGACATCAAGCTTCCATATGTTGGGTATGTGTTATATTATTTCCATGATTTTTTGGACCTTATTTTTCGGTGGCCAGACCCGCCCATGGTTTTGTACATGGGTTTGCACATGGTTTTGGGGCATGATGGTTTTCAGCCCCTAGTATTTTGTAGATCCGTTCAAGGGAAATATGGTTATGTCCTAATCTAGGGTTAATGGATTGGGGTTTATGAATTTTTTTTCATGTATATATATGTGTTGTAACACTAAAAGGAATATAATGAAAAATCAAGATGGTAGTCCCGGTTTGGGATCCAAGGGAAAATATTTGTGTATATATTTTTTATGTTTTATTCTCTTGCTATTGTTTATTTTCTATTTTTTAAGATTCGTTTGCCAATAATTTATGTATAGGGTTAAAACACCATTTGGTATCAGAGTTGTTTCGGCTTCAAGGGGATGCCTTTCTAGCTGTGAGGGTTTGATCGAACTGTGGTAGACCCTATTTAGTGGGAGATGCAACGGGATCAATTCTTGCGAGTGAAATAAGATGGTGAGCGATTGGAAAAGATGAGGAGATCGAAATTTAATGGTTAGAGTTTTGAGTTGTGGAAGCTCAATATGGAGGATCTGCCGGTGGATAAAGATCAATGGATCACGGTAGATCCGGGTACTAAACCAACAAAAATGTTAGATGAATATTGGAATAAGTTGGATCGGAAGGCAAAGAGCACAATATAGTTGTGTATCTCAGATTCGGTATTGTTGAATGTATTCGGGGAAGCTACGGCGAAGACTTTGTGGGACAAGCTAGGTACTTTGTACCAATCTAAGTCTTTGGTGAATAAATTATTCCTGCAAAAAAATTTGTATACCTTGAGGATGAAGGATGGAGACTTGGTGGCAGAGCATCTAAACGCCTTCAATACTATGGTAATTCATTTGTCATCTGTTGATATTAAAATATCAGATGAAGATAAGTGCATCAATTTATTGGGTTCTATACTAGATTTGTGGGACAATTTAGTTATTGCAATAGGTAGCAATACAACTACCTTGAATTTTGATGAAATTGTCTCAGCCTTGCTGTTGGAGGAAATGAGACAGAGAAATATGGAAGGCCAAAGTGGAGATGCCTTGCATGCATGCCGAGGAAGGTCCCAAAACGAAACAAAAATAAGGTTTCGAGTGGGAGATCTAAATCTCGAGGAAAGTTTGTAAGGTGTCTTGGAAATGCGAAGGAAGAGCACTACAAAGAGGACTACAGATCTAAAGCTCCTGAGAAAGGAAGGGGATTTGATGATGCTCCTTCTGTAGAGGCAAAAACCACCTCAGATGAAGGTGGAGATGTGTATTTGGCTTCTTCTTCAAATACACATGTAGATCATGAGGCATGGTTGATCGACTCGGGTGCATCCTTTCACTTCACTCTCCATAGGGAGTGGTTTTGCGAGTATGAGAAGTATGATGGTGGTGATGTCTTCTTAGAGGATAATAGGAAGGCCAGAATCATCGGATGTGGAAAATTCAAGCTGAAGCTGCAAGGTGGAAGGATTAGAACACTTCTTGCTATTCTGCATATTCCGGCATTGGCCAAAAATCTGATTCCTGTAAGCAATATGGATGATACAGGTGTAAAAACAGTGTTCGAGAAAGATACCTGCAAGATGGTTCAAGTAGCACTAGTATTAATGCAGGGAGTTTGGATTGGAACTCTCTACAAGCTTTAGGGTAGCACTATTATTGATGGGTGCAACAGTTCTATGTTTCCTGAAAGTGGAGCGGAAAGCCCAACGGTCTTTGGAGAAAAGACCATGATATGGCATCAAAGGCTTAGACATATTGGAGAGAAGGGCCTTCGAATATTGCATGGAAATGGTATGGTTGAAGGTATGTCTAATTTCTCTCAGGATTTCGATTTATGTGAACATTGTGTATATGGGAAGCATAATCGAGTAAGTTTTCCTTCCGGTGCTAAGAGGCGAACAAGATATTAAGAGCTTGTGCATAGTGATGTGTTTGGACTGTGTCGGTTCCATCACGGAAATTCTATGTCTTATGTTTCATTCATAGATGACTTCCCAAAGAATACATGGATATATTTCTTGAGAGAAATGCAAGAATGTTTAATGATTTAAAGAATTTAAGGCTGCGAGTGGAAAACTAGACGAGAGAAGAAGACAAAGGTGCGAGACGGATAATGGTGGAAAGTTTTGCGAAGAAATTTGAATAATTTTGTAAGAAGTGTGGTATAGCACTACGGAAGACTAATGTATACACACCCCAACAAAACGAGTTGCGAAGAATGAGCAGAATGCGTGGAAAAGGCAAGAAGCATGCTCGGTGGTATCGGGTTAGGAAAGGAATTTTGGGCGAGAGGCGATGGAGGCGCATGTTACCTGGTTAACAAATCACCTTCACCATCGGCGTTAGCGAGATAAGACTCCACATGAGGTATGTATTTGGTAATAAACCCCTCTCTTTCCATGCGAGGGGTATTTGGATGTGATGCATATGTACATGTTCCAAAGGAGAAAGGACCAAGTTGGATAATAAATCTGAAAGGTGCATCTTTATTGGGTATAAGGATGGTTTAAAGTTCTGACTTTGGAACCTAGAAACAAGAGAAGGTTGTGTACAAGGCGAGATGTGGTATTTAGAGAGGTAAAGATGATGTTAAACATGAAGTCCTACCAAAAGGAACTTGAGAAGATAGATTTTGAGCTAAATGAGGATGAAACGAGACTCTACAACGAAGAAGATTTAGAAGAGGAGAGGCCACAAACTCCAGCGCGGGAATATCGGTTCGGGAAAGAAGGCAACCGAAGGTATAGTCCATACGCTTTTGTTTAAATTTTTCTTTAACTATCACTGATGATGGTCTTTGGGCTAATCGGGGAGCGGTGGATTCGGAGGATGGAAAACTCTGGAAGGAGGCCATGGTTGATGAAATGGCATCCTTACACAAAATGAGGCATGGGATTTGGTGGAGTTGTCGAGTGGAAGGAGGCCATCGGGAGGAAATGGGTGTTTAAGGAAGAAGATAAATGTGGAAGGAAAGGTGGAAGTACAAAGCTTGATTAAGTACAGCAAAGGTTATTCCCAGTCTCTTTGAGAATTTATTTTGGTGATGTTTTTTCTTCAATTGCCAAGGTTACTTATATTATATTAATTTTATTTGTTCTTTCTTTGCATTTGATTTTGAGGTAGAACGGATGGATGTAGAACATCATTTCTTCACGAGTCTGGAAGAGGAGATATATACATGAAGAAACACGAAGGCTTTGCGGTGAAGGGTAAGAAAGAACGAGGTATGTAGGTTAAAAAATTCTTTGTATGGGTTAAAGCAGTCACGGATGTGGTATCGGGGAAATTTGATACCTATATGTAAGTTTGGCTTCTGCAACAAAGAGGATCACTACGTGTATTTTCAATTAATTGGTGACCGTGTTATTTATTTGGTCTTATATGTGGATGATATGTTGCTGATTGGAAATGACAAATAAATTATCCAGGATTTGAAGACCCAATTGTTCTCCAAATTCGGCATGAGGGATCTTGGTACTGCAAACTATATTTTGGGCATGGAAATTACGAGAGATTGGGCAAAGAGGAAGCTCTAGTTAAACCAGAGGAAGTATGTCGAGCCAATATTGCAAAGGTTCAATATGCAAGATAGTAAACAGGTGAAGGTTTCTATTCCTGTAGGTGTAAAGCTATCTGTTGAACAATGTACCAAGACACAAGAAGAGGAGGAGGATATGTCTTGTATTCCATATGCAAGTGCAGTCAGTAGCCTGATGTATGCAATGATATGTACTAGACCATACATTGCACATGTAGTGGGAGTATTGAGTAGGTTTATGTTAAAACCAGGGAAGGAGAATTGGACATCAATGAAGCGGGTTTTCAGATATTTGTGTGGCATTATTGATTATGGTTTATGCTACCAGGGAAGACCAGAATTGGACATAGTTTTGGAAATCCTTGGTTTTGTTGATGCAGGCTGGGCTAGAGATCTAGACCAAAGAAGATCTACAAGTGGGTATGTGTTTAGCCTATTTGGAGGTGCAATGAGTTAGATGAGTAAAAGACTGTCTGTAGTGGCTCTTTCAACTATAGAGGCAGAATACATCGTAGCCACTCACACAAGCAAGGAAGCAGTTTGGTTGTAGAGATTGTGTTCAAGTATGGGGTTGGTGAGCGAGCTATAATGATGGTTGTGATAGCCAAAGTGAAATTTTCTTGGCTAAGAACCACATATCATTCAAAGACAAAGCACATTGATGTCCAATATCACTTTGTGAGAGATATGGTTGAGGATAAAGGGTGTTTTACCGAGTAAAGGTGGACACTTTTAAGAATGTTGCAAATGCATTGGCCAAGTCTATGAGCACTCAGAAGTTCTCTTGGTGTAGAGAAACAATGGGTGTTGCAGAGCTGGAATAATGACTAAGCTCTCATGTGGCCCCTTGCGGAAAGAGAACAACTAATGGGAGAATGTTGGGTATGTGGTTTATTCTTTCCATGATTAGTCGCATGCGCGAAAGGGTGGGGGGGGGGTTGTCATAGGGGGGGGAGGTAGCCCCCCCTATTCAGGCGAGTGCCCCGAGAAAAAAAAATTGAACCCTATTTTTTGGTGGGGGGACCTGCCCATAGTTTTGTGCATGGGTTTGCACATGGTTTTGGTGCATGATGGTTTTTGGCCCCTGGTATTTTGTAGATCTGGTCAAGGGAACTACGGCTATGTTCTAATATAGGGTTAATGGATTCAGGTTTATGAATGCTTCGACATATATATATATGTGTTGTAACACTAAAAATAATATAATGAAAAATCAAGCTGGTAGTCCCGATTTGGGATCGAGAGGAAAATATCTGTGTATATATGTTTTATGTTTTATTCTCTCGCTATTGTTTATTTTCTGTTTTTTAAGATTCATTTGTAGATAATTTTTGTACAGGGTCAAAACCTACACCATATATATATATATATGAATGAGAGAAAAATGATATTTGCAATTAACTATATTATGTAGTTATAAAAAATTATATATATATATATATATATGCTTTGAACGCGCTTACTAATAAATATTAGCTATGTTTCACTGTTTGATTCAAACTCATGTTCTTAACAATGAATGATCCAAAACAAATCGCAACTTGTGTATGATGGAGGGTGAAGCATGTCTCTCAATAATAAATCAAGCATTGACCATATATATATAATGTTTGAATAATATAATTAATTGTAAAATTTCAATGTAAAATTGGCATAGTGCTAAAACAAATTCATTTAAGAAAATTATTATTTAGAAATATTAAGTTATTTAAACATAATTTTAGAAAGGCAAGAATATGTACTTGTATATCATGCTAGAGTTTAGAGTTTACGTTATCTTGTTTTATGTGGAAATAGTGGATGTTTTAAATTTTAATATCTTATTTCATAAATTGGTATATGCTTCAAGTTTTATGTGCGAGTTGGAGAGGGTTTTCATGTTATAAATGGACTTATTTGGTTTTACCGATTTCATACCTATTATATTATATATAAATATAGAACATTATTATTTATTTTTATATCTTGTTTTTATTTATCGATTAATCAAAATGCAAATTTTCAATTTGTACATTTTTATATTAATAAGTAATTTGTGTATCTTAAGATATTAAGACTAGTTTATTTTTTATTAGGAAAGGAATATTTTATTTAAATCTTTAAACTATCCACTAAGCAATTTTATTTTCATACCATTTCAATATTTATTCAAATTAAAAAATATAATATTTCAACCTCTTTATTTATAATTTTTTTTACATTGTTAAAATATCATTACTAATTATGTTGATAAATATATCTATTTTAGAACAGGTTTTTTCATAATCTTAATTTTATTATCAATAATTATCAAGCAATTAATAGCATTCACAAATCAAAGATCAAGACTTATGTCCAAAGTAATTATGTCACTTTTGCTCTTTTAACTGAATTAATTAATTAAAAATTCCATATGAATAAATGCTAAAATGAAATGTGTTATGTTTTTTTGGACATCTTGTATATTATGTGAAATGAGTTATGTGTTTTTTGGACATTTTGTATGTCATATGAAATGAGTTATGTTTTTTTGGACATCTTGTATGCCATATGAAATGAGTTATGTTTTTTTGGACGTGTTGTACGATAAGTCATCGTATTGGCCCATGGTATTACAACAAAGCCTACTTACAGCTTTTAAAAATATCCATTATTAGGAGTCTTTTGACATCTTTTCTTAAATGCATATATGTTTAACTTATATAGTAATTATTTTTATAAATTCTTTTTGGTATGGAAGTAAGAAACTTTACATTAGAAAAAAATATATTACATAGATTACAATCAAAGAGTCACCCTGTGAGACATCCGCCCTAGAAGCTAGGGAAAATTTTAAGGATGGAAAGTTATTTTGAAGTTTAAAAAAATTAGCGAATCCGACTAGTACCTAATATCAAAACTATAAAATTTGTATTGATGTATTTGTAAAATTACTAAAATTTATAATGATTTTATATATACTCTCTATATAATGTTTGCGATTTTTAACGTAAATAATTTTATATTGTAAAACTTGGGCAAATCATTTTTATAAAAAAAAGGAGATTGGCGAATCTTTTTTTTGGAAAAATCATGGAAAATTAGCCCACCTACGAAGATTAGCCCCTAAAATTTTCCATGCCCGAAGGGGGAAACCGGATGGTCTTTTAAGAAAAATAGAAGTCAAATATCATGTCATTGTCAATGAAAAAAACAAAAACATATTGCAAGAAGAGCTTCTACTAGAATTTCTATTGATATGGCCATCAAGACATATGACATTTGGAGAAGACGAAATGATTCTATCAAATGAATCAAGATAGTAAACTTTTTTCATGAAACTCGCTTTCCATTGCCCTTGTAGCCTAGTGGATATTGCATCATTTTGCTAGGACATGCATTATTAGCTCTCGCATTGCCAGGAGCTTCATCATCTATTGTTTCTTCCACTATGAGGTAACCATAAGTGCTTTGGTGTCTTGTGGAGAGGGAGCATCATCGATAATCCGGGTACCATTGGTGGGAGATTGCTTCAAGAAACTCTCTTTTGTTGCATACTACTAAAATGGAGACACTTAAACTAATGAGACTCCGCCTCGTCCTTCACTAGCTAGGATGATGGAGGGAGAAGGGGAACATAGCTTGTTGGAGAGATTTTAGTCTTCAAATCTTTCTAGGGAGCTTGAATACTTCGAGGATGCAAGGGAAGGTGAAAAATAAATGTCAATGGATATGGAGAGGTTGTGGAGAGAGATTCTAGGTTTGTTGAGACACACATATGTTTCGACCATTTTCCTTTCAACTCCAACTCGTTGTTAATTCCATTGTCCATAGATTTCATGCTAATAGATTTTAGACAACCTAGTGTGCGCCACCAATTCTTATGTATTCCTCCACCTTCAAGGAGGCCACCTTATGTTAGATGTGATCAACAATGTCCGGATCAAATACATTCATCTAGTAGTTAAGGTAAGGAGTACTAGGGGGATTCCCACATTCTCTGTCTCCTTGATAAGCTTAACCTCTCTCTCCCGACCGTGGAGGCAATCTAAGAGTCCAATAATCCTACGAAATTATATTTGAAAATAATGGTGGGGGGGGTCAGTGAAGTGTCTTGGCCTACGCTCTCTAAATATATGCATAGAGGATTGTATGGGAAGACAATACGCCATGTACAAAAGTAGGTGCATGCACAATAAATAAGGAATTGAAGCGATCAGGAGGAGGATCATGATGCATATGTGAAAATAATGTTTTTGACAGGTGACATTAACTTAAGAACTAAACACTTGGAAACTAACTCGCAATGCATCGATGTTATTTCACGGTGTCGCCAGATCCAAAAATGTATGTTTTCTTACCTAGAATACCAAGGCAAGTGGGAGACTTAGTGATGGTGCATTTGAGGAAAGAGAGATTTCCTACAAAAAACTTACAACAAACTAAAAATGAAAAAAAATTGTACCTTGTAAAATTATAAGGAAATTTTCAGCTAATGCATATGAGAGCGAGTTGCCGTAAGGGATTGGAATATCCCCCAATTTTTAATGTTGCGGACTTATATTCATTCAGAGAGGCAGAGACAAAGTTGCATAAAGACGATACAGTGATGAATTTTGATGTGTGAACTGGGAGGAACAGTACCAAAAGAAATCAAGAAAGAAGTTGAAGTTATCTTGGATCAAAGAGTATCCAAGAAAACCGGAGGGTAGACATATTTCCAGATACCTAGTCAAATGGAAGCAGCAGACCCAATGGAAGATTCCAATTGGTTAACAACAATGAGAACTACAAAAGTATGGAGTAAGTCCCGAAAGTTTGAAGGACAAGACATTTCTTCCCCAGAGTCTAATGCAGGGAGCATTGGGACTTAGCCAAGCAATGTGAAAAGTTGTTCACATGTCGTCGCTAGATAGGTTGAAATTCATCGATCGATGGGTCAAAACCGGTTTTAATGAGAGTGTTGGATCTCTCAATGTTTTGTTATAATTCATTTATGTAATAAGTTAGAGATTATCTTTATTTAGATTTAGAGATAGAGTTGTTTGCATAGGTGTGAGGGAGAGCAAAGAAATAAAGGATTTGTTGTTTATTGTTAGAGAGATATTCGAGTGAATAAAAGATAGGAAGAACGTAATGAGAAAGGGGATTTTCTTTTTTGGAGAGTCGAAGTAGAGCGAGTGCTTAGAGAGTGTTTTTGGAATTACATGTGTTTAGTGACAGAGGTCTTATTTTGTGTAATCTAGTCTAAGGGTCGAGACTCGTATTGTTTATTTAAATTGAAACAGATTGTGTGCATATAATTCCTTAACCGGCCCGTGGAGGTCTCAAACGTTTGTTTTCTTCGAATGTTTTGATGTCGGCCTATATACTTCATTTTTGCTTAAAGGAATTGTTGCATTAAAAGACAAATTGGTGGCGTATTGTATCATTCTGGTTCCATAGACATAAACACGCAAAATACACAAAGTATTGGGTTAAAACCACATTTAAACAGAGACCGGATTTCAAGGAAGTACGTTGTCGACATAAATTGTCACTCCTAGAGACAAAGATTTCTAGAGTTGCCAATAAGGCACGGTCTAGTGAGCATCTTATCATAGCGAGGAGCACATAATATAACTTGGAGGTGTCGAACCAAAAGGCTCTCCTGCTGTCTCTTGTAAAAACAAGGAAATGAATTCTTAAATGGGACCAAAACTTGCGAAGCTCGCTCGCTGAAAGTACGCTGCAGTAGACAAGATGCGAAAGCTCTAACACAAAAGCATCGGAAAATTAAGAGACAATTTCATCGTAAAGAGGGGCTGTATTCAAGTAATATGCCGCGTAAATCAAATATCGAAGGTGTATGCGTATGGGAAAGAGAACAGGAGAAGATATTAGTTAACTTTGGAGCGATACCCGGATACACAACGAGAACTATATATGCTTATCATTCTAAGAATCCACACATGACAATGGCGTTTAAAAGCACCCCTCCGTGCAGGCGAACACAGACGTAAAGATGGATGAAATGAATATGAAACAGTACATCATGCTCGAGCGATATTTAAAGCGCTTGGATCGATCCAAGTATGGGTATCAACTAGGATAAATCCTTACGGCTAAAATCGGTGAGCCACTCGCATTCCAATGCATGATACAAGAAGAAGGACGTAAATGAAATATTGTATTAAACACATAAAAGGAAGTTACATACCGTGGGATACCAAAGACCAAAATCCTCTAATACGGATAGAACTCCTCCTCATCGAGACCCTACGAGGCCCCGAGCCTTCACACAAGAGATTTTTACAAAATGTATACAAAAATGCCTTTCAACGCACAACTCTACGCGATAAAAATGTCTGGAACCCTCGCTAATGTCATTCTTCCTCCTCTTTATAGAGAAAGGAGAAGAGAAACTCATAAAATAAGTAGGTGAAAAAAATTAATTGTTTCATTAAAACAAATTGGCGGAAAAATTTGCACCCATATTGTCTGAATGACTAGGTAATATTGTCCGTACTTGACAATCTGCTTGCAGAAATAAATGCACTAGGAAGAAAATCTCTTCAGGAACACGGCGCAAAGATAGATCCACATGAAAATTTTGTACTTTCCTAAATAAAATTCGGCAGAAATAACACCTGGAGGATATTGTTTTATGTGCTGTGTACCCTTGGCCTTCTAATCTTTAAATTGGAGCCTGAAACATTGAATCTTTGATTCTTTGAATTTCTCCATCTTTCCAGTCGATATTTTTTATCTCGCACCATCGATTCTTCATCTTGCTCAACCTCGTGCATTTTAATGACTGGAGGGTTTAATAGATTTAAATCCTTGCTTTCTTTAATGGTGGTCATATCATAGGCTAGGATCTTTGCTTTTCATAAATTTTGCCCCGAAACATGGTCTGGCTCATGCGTTTCTCGACTTGTAATGGAGGCGGTGAATCATTATCATTCTCTGCCGCGGCACACACTGCAAAAACCCACAATCATGTTAAAGAAAACCAGGGCGCAAGGGTGATGGAGGCGATCGTGACTACGGGAATTGAGGACGTAGGGCGGGAGAAATGGCGAGGAGATACGGGGTGGAAAATAGAAATATACGGTGAACGACGATGAATGAAACGCGGGCGAAACACATAACATAAACACCGTAATGTGACACGTAAATAGGTATATGAATGGTGGGGGCGAACGCAAATGACACGTGGACGTACGAAAGGCTAAGCGGAAGGGACGACGTGGAGGGGAGACTTGGTCGAACTAGGCGGAGCTTGTAAATGATTCTGAGACCATACGATCCAAACGGGATCAATGGTTAGCAATGTATTGGAGAC
This sequence comes from Pinus albicaulis, assembly GCA_034641835.2. NCBI lineage: Eukaryota > Viridiplantae > Streptophyta > Pinopsida > Pinales > Pinaceae > Pinus > Pinus albicaulis. Next base: position 1,317,728,727 of record CM076583.1, on the reverse strand, counting down.
CGATGGAAAGGCGGGCCGCGAGACATTTGTCTATCAGGATCGAACACATGCACATCTTCACAGCGTGTCGACCGTCGGATGATGCCTTTCAGATCGAACGGCTCACGTAGATTTCGCTACACGTCTTGGGTCGGACGTCAACGCGCGAAATAGAGCGGTATTGGGGTCGTACATTAGGACACTTGGCAAGCGACATATGGAATCACTGCGATTTGCGGAATACCGCCTGCCCAACAAAGGTGGTGCGAAATAAACACGCCGGTTTTGGAATCGATGCACAGCGCGGGGTCCACCAAAGCAAAGGAGATTCTGGGCCATTGATTTGTGTTTCGATCCAACGGTCCGGAGTGGGCGCGATAGATATATATACGTTAGGCGCCCTTAGGACTTGAACTTGCCGTCCACGGAGCTTCGATCATATAGACGATAAGATATGAGGGGCTCGAGGGATGAAAGGGACTAGGCCTCCTGTGATTTCGAATACGCGTCCGTGGTGCTTGCGATGCGTTTCGAGGCGGGAAAGGCGCATTGATAAAAGATGAATTTCTTAAGCCGTGATAGGAAATTTGAAAGGTTTAGGAGGCCGAGTGGCCGAAATTTTTAATGGGGGTTGACATGGATAACATCGATCACATCTGGGGACGGCACGTTCATCCATGGACTGTCGAGAACCGCAGACCTTCGGATACTCTTTTAGATGGCTCGCCAGTCGGTCCCTCTTGCATTCTACTTCATAACATGTCGGCACACACCCTATTTAATCGAAAGCAAAGAAACTAATGTACAATATAATACTTCGAACGTTCCCACACGAATCAAAGCTGGAAGTATGGCTTAAGAAATTGGCCATTTACAGGGGCGTCGAAACGAATCACCACCGTAAGTTTTCCAACATAAAAAGTATTATTTTCCTCCCTTTGCTCCACGATTTTAAATGGGAGCGAACCCGGAGAGGGTCAAACTTAGCATGCTTTCCTTTTTCGGCCCTTCGGACATCCCATCGAGCACCGGATCTCCGTCTGCAATTTCACTTCGTCTTTTTGCATGTTGATCAAATATGTGTTTCATTTTTTCTACGATATTCGGCTAATCTCTAGTTCACTTGGTTCGTGTTTCCTCTAATTCCACCAAGCGATTGATTCTTCGAGGCTATATCATCGGGTTCTTTCCCGACTTTCTTGCATGGAAACGTGCCATGCGCAGGGCCGGTTACAGAAACAGCTGTCGCTCGCCCACATACCAACTCATATGGAGATTTCCCCATTGCCCTCTTATTTGGTGATTCTATTCGCCCATGAGCAAATTTCAATTGGGAATCCCAATTTTTCCCGATTTCCATTTATAGTTTTCTTCAAGGCCCTCACCAAAGTTTTGTTGGAAGATTACTCAAACCATTTCCTGTGGATAATAAAGTTTGTGGAGTGATGAAGTGCAATATTATATTGTTGACGGAAACTCACGAATTTTTGTAGATTTGAAGGCACAGTGCATTGTTGGGTCACTATTCTAGCGAGGCATCCAAACCCGGATATAATGTTTTCTTCCATGAACTTTACGATGGCGGTGTCGGTAGCATTCCTTGCGGGTATGGCTTCCACCCATTTTGTAAAAATAATGCGTAGTTTGTCAATATCCATTTATGCTTTCCACTTGAGGGTGGGGTGAATCTCACCTATAAAATCTATTCCCCATTGTTGAAATGGTTCATCTACATGAAGCTGGAATCAAGGGCGAGGAGTCTGCCAATTTCGCTCTCGGCAATTTTACGACACTTATCACATGCTCGGCCCAAGTAAAAACATCTCCAAATAATTTTGGCCGGTAGAAACCAAGACCTTCAAAATTTTATGAGTCGTGGCTCTCAAAGTTTGTAATGGCCTCACCAGATTCCCTCATGGAATTCTATCATTATATTTTCCACTTCATTTTTACGTGAGGCATAATAGTAGTATGCTGAAGGATATCTCCAATATAATTGGCCATTGGAAACTATATACTTTTGTGATTTTTAGTCTCAATGTTACGTATTTTGCCTTATCACAACTTGGAGGACAGTGTGAGTGTCGAAAAGATATTCTACTATTTTCTTTGTACCAAGGAATGGTGAGAAATTTCATGTGCACTTCTGAGTAGCCATCTCCAGCCCTAGCTCTGCTCTTTTTCTCTCTCGGACTCTTCATTTGCTACCATGGTCAAATTCATTCCCGAGCACGATAGTTTGATTCGGATAGAATTTTTGCAAGCCCCTGCTCTTTATCGGCTTAGTAGGACGGATATCTAGATCATATTCCCGTATCTTTGCAATCCACCTCCCTCTTTTTCCTTCACTGTGTTTCGAACAAGGATATCCTTAACACCTACGATGAGGCACAAATGCGGTGATGTGAGAGCTGCAAATATATATGCGAAAAGCTTTGAGAGATTTTACTAGCGCATATGCCTGCTTCTCTAATATATTATATTTCAATTCACTATCATAAGCACGTCGAAAAAAGGCAATAGGTTTTTCATATCCTTCTTCGTTTTTACGTAGCGAGAACTCCATCTACTATATGAGGTGAAGCAAAAGAAAAGATCATAAATGGTTTAGTACAATGCGCGGCTAGTATAGGGGGCTTGACAAATGCAACTTTAATTCTTGCAAAGGCCTCCCGTGTTTCTTGTGACCATTTCACCTCATTATTCTTCTTTAGCATATCGTATATGCCTAACTATGTCAGCATAGTTAGGGATAAATCTTATCAGAAAATTGATACGTCCCAAAAACACTTGCACTTCCTTCTTATTCCTGGGAAGAGGAATACCATTTATAACTTCTACTCTTTTAGGATCTATCCTTACACCATCTTTAGTTACAATATGCCCCAAAAGTTTGCCTTTCTCTAATGCGAAATAGAGACTTTTGTGGATTGAGAGAAAGGCCATACCTTGCACATTTTTCAAAAGTTCTTTGTAAATGCTCAATGTGTTCATCATCATTTTTTGAAAACATCTTCGTAATATCATCGAGGTACACCATCAAAAATTTATCCTGAGTACCTTAATGGCACAATTATTTTGGCCTTTAGCAGCTTCTTGATTTCTTTTTGATGGAGGGAAGCGAGAGAGGGTTTATCTATCTAAGCTTATGCTTATAAGGTTTTGCATCTTCCCTCGGGAGAGATTTTTATGCTGCATTATACTAATATCAAAAGTTTTAAGGTCCCGATAGGACCATGCAAATACATCCTTGTATGAGTGAAATAATTTCAGTATTTTTCCTTATATTCCTCACAGGACCTTCTTGGATAATTTGACAATTTTTGGCTCAACCTCGGTACCCGGATTCGGATCTTCCACTTGATCTTCCTCTATTACTTTGCTAGGCTGCAATGGGACATCATTCTTATCAAATAATCTTTCTAGAGGCACTAACCCTCTAGGAATGACATTTTCCTTTCCATTGCAACACTTTACTCCCTCGCCATATTCTCTTCCCAAATATCGAAACATTCTACAGGCCCTCATATTTCTTCCACAATCATCAATCTCCATGTTGGAGAACTCCCCCTCTGTCTCCGAAAAATCTCTTCATCTGTTCATCATCCTCAAATACACGCGATGCTTGATGTTGTCCGGAATTTATGGCACATGACGCACCTCCAACTTCATATCTTAAAAGAGGGTTTTGGGAGGCGGAATGTACTACCAGCCATAGCAAGTGAATTTGCCATTCTATTATGCTCCGGGGCATGGCTCGGATATTAAATGCTTGCAGAAGAAGTTCTCCACCATGTTCCATACTTCATTTCTATAAGCTCTCAAATTTGTGTATGTTTAGTTTGACATTTATTTCGACTTGTCGACCACAGTCGGAGTATCCCGGAACTTTTAAACATTGTATACCCATGCTCTCGTCGTTTGTAATCCCAATAACGGTGCTTCATATTCATCTACATTATTAGTAGCTCGTATTCCAATTTAAAGGACGATGGGACCCATTTTCCTATAGGAGAAATCAATAATACTCCCGACCCATTACCTTCTCTTGAATTTGCTCCATCAAATGTAAAGTCCATACTCCTGCTTCATGGTTCCTACGAAAGGTTGCTTAGTCTTGATTTGCGAGAAGGAAGGTTCTCGAGCATAATTTTGATCTTCTTCTAACATCAAACATGAGAAATCTCCTTCCTTGCTATAGATTGGTGAATTCTGCGAAATCACGTCACCTTTAGTCACCATCTTGACAAATCTGGTCTCTCGTATAACCTCCTCTCCGGCCACCAAAAATTGGAATAGTGGCATATGTTAAGTCTAATTTGAGTGACACACAAATTTTCGTTTCCCCCGAGACCTTGACAGCACGACATGCGCAGTAAGGGATATCGATACACCACGATGTCCATCACTACACTTTTTGCGTGGAATTTGGGCCCAGAGTTGACCACTAAATCTTTAATCATTCCCGGACATTTAACTCTTTTTGGAATCAAATGAATACAAGTCTTTATATGGACGTGTGATTTGTAATCGTAGTTGTTCCATGGTAGCTGGAGCATAAGATTATGGAAGCTCCAGAATCTAACATACAATTGTGCAAACTGCAGGGTGCTGAATCACTAGAGACACATAAAAAAGGAGGAGTAGAGGGGTCTATCTCCTCGACATGTGAGCCAAAGACTACCATGGGTCTTTCTTCTTGAAGATTAAGGCGATGCAGGAATTATTGGTGCCTCGAGAGGGAACAATAAAGAAGTGACTTGAGATTGATATGCGGGGTTGTTTCAACGATTTCAGTCGGAGAAGCTGGGATTTTGACTTTCTCAAGTTCCTTTTGCACGATTAAAAAGCGAGGAGGATACTTTTCTATTACAACTTCTTTTGACTCTTTATTTTCAGCACGGAGGTTTAACTTCTTTTGACTCGGACTTAGCATTAGGAGGAGTGGTTACTTTCAGAAGAAGGAATTTGATCATTAGACGCGCAAAGGTTTGTTCAGGAGGGCTCTTACCTTTGTACGTGGCTTTCCCGCATCGTTGACTCCTTTTAAGCTGATATTTCCTTTTGAAGTGGCTCCTCTTCTTGATGCGGGAGTCCGACTTCTCTTCCTTGAAGATCTTAGATCATATTTTTACTGTTAAAATGTGCTTGCATGAAATCATTAAAGCATTTACGGTAATGATCGATTTGCATCTTTCCGTGTCTCTCGATCTCTTCTTCTTCTTGGTGTAATGGACATTCTACTTCATAATTGTTTGAAAAGCAAGGTTTGCATCTTGTAGTTCATAAGCGGCATCTTCAGTGGAGTCATCTATTGGACCTTCCGGTATAATGGGTGTGGAACTTGATCTTTTTTGCTCTTTTGCTTCCCTTGGCAATATTTGTAGGGCGGCTTCCTATGCTCGAGGATTGTAACCCCCTGTTTGGATCATTACGGAAGTTCTTGGAAGCTTAGTTCTCTGGGTCTCCAATTCAAGCTCGACCAGCTTGTTAGAAAGGTTCTTAATCATTTTTGCTCATTTCTTCAATCCTCCTCTCGAATCCTTATCCCGGTTAGAAGTAGATACTTCCTCTTTACCTCTTCTTCGTGTATCTTGTTCAACTTTCCCTTTTAATTTTTCCGGTGGAGGCAAAATTTGCTTCCAACTCAAGACCATCTGGATCGAGCATCATCTAGGGTGGCGGGATTTCTTTCTCCGAGAGAGAAACCAAAATACGAGTCAAAGGCTGCTATGAAAACAACTTTGGCGGCATTCGATGAGGGCTTCATATCTGCAGGGAGATTTAGATATAACTTGTTAAATATTTTGATAAATTATGACAGCCCTTCATTATGTTTATTCTTAAGTGTATTGAACTCGGTAAGGCCTATCGTCCATGATCTTTCTTTTCTCCCCATTTCCCGAGAAAGATATTTTCCATATCGTCCCAAGTGGTTACGGAACGGTTTCCTAATGTTTTGAACCATTTTTCTACGGCTTCACCGTCCGTAGACCGCACAAATAATCTTAAGACCACATCCAAATGTTCTACATTAAAGTTCTTTGCAAAAGAGCGAAGATCTCAAGATGTTTCGAGCATCAATTTTCATTTTCCCCGAGTGAATCAGGCGGGATCTTCAAATAATCTTGTGGCATATCATTCGAGCACTTGAGGTAATGCTAGGGGAGCATACTTTTTAATAAAAAAAGCTAGAACATTAGCCATTGGAGGAGGTGGGGGTTGTGCAGCAATCGATGTACAAATGGAGGAAGAGGTGGAGGTGGAAGTGGAGTATGGATAAAAATAGGGATATATTGTACAGCGAGCTTGAGGCGTAGGCGGGAACAGTTCACGGTTAACAATAGCTACTTCGGTGACCTCTTTAACCTCTTCGACTTTAGGAGTAGGGTGGAAGATTAGCTTTAATTCCTAGCACCTCCCCCTAGGTGGGCTATCCGAATAATAACCTGTGTCTCCCACGGTGGAGTCGAGATTTTCTACTTGGATTTCTTGAGAAGAAGAGGATGGGTAGTCTTCTACGAATATTCGTGGATTTCGAGCACGGATTGATTTCTTTTCTTTCCAACTTATTCTATGTATAATCTTCTCGGGTCGGATACTCGAAGGTGTCTTTGACCGTGATGTATCCGACCTCGGATGTGGCTTACGAGGAGCCGGGACTGCGATAGATTTATCAAATAAGGAACGATAGGGAGTCGCAAGGTGAGAGATATACAACTCTTCAACTCTCCGTGCTCACCCGATTAGAGTGAAAATGATTTTTTCGAGGCTCGGGGATAATGATTTTCTTAAATTCGATCCACCAGAGCAACGGCGCCGGGAAAAGATGTTGTCGACATAAATTGTCACTCCTAGAGACTGACCTAGAGTTGCCATAGACCGATTGCCTAGGACATCTTATCATAGCAAGGAGCAGATAATATAACTTGGGTGTCAATCCAAAAGGCTCTCCTACTATCTCTTGTAAAACAAGGAAATGAATTTAAATGGGACCCGTAACTTACGACCGCACGGGAAAGTAATGTTGCGTGAGACAAGATGCAAAGCTCTAACACAAAAGCATCGTACGCGTTAAGAGACAATTTACCGTAAAAGAAGGCCGATTCAAGTAATATGCCACAAAAATCAAATATCGTAAGGTGTATGCAGTGAAAAAAATATGAGAAGATATTAGTTAACTTTGGACCGATACCTAGATACACAACATAACCATATATGGGCTTATCATTCTAAGAATCCATACATGACAATGGCGTTTTAAAAGCACCCTCCCGGAGCAACTAATATAGCGGAAAGATGGATGAAATGAATATGAAACAATATATCATGCCCGAGCCATATTTAAAGCGCTTGACTAATCCAAGTATGGGTATCAACTAGGATAAATCCTTACCTAAAATCGATGAGCCACTCGCATTCCAAAGGGTGCACGATACAAGAAGAAGGATGAAATGAAATATTGTATTAAACACATAAAAAGGAAGTTACATACTTGTGGGATACCAAAGACTAGAATCCTCTAATACGGATAGAACTCCTCCTCACCGAAACCCTACGGGCTCCGAGCCTTCATACAAGAGCTTTTACAAAATGTATACAAAAATTCCTTTCATCGCACAATTCTTTGATAAAAATATGGAACCCTCACAATGTCATTCTTCCTCCTCTTTATAGAGAAAGGAGAAGAGAAACTCATAAAAGAAGTAGGTGAAAACAATTAATTGTTTCATTAAAACAAATTGGCGGAAACATTTGCGCCCATATTGCCGAATGACTAGGTAATATTGTCTATACTTGACAACCGCTATGCAGAAATAAATGCACTAGGAAGAAAATCTCTTCGGGAACACGGCGCAAAGATAGATCCACATGAACATTACGTACTTTCACTGAAGAAACTTCGGCGAAATAACACCCGAAGGATGTTGTTTTACGTGCTGTCGTGTACCCTTGGCCTTCTAATCTTTAAATTGGAGCCCTGAAACATTGAATGTTGATTGTTGAATTTCTCCATCTTCCATCGATATTTTCTTTATCCGCACCATCAATTCTTCATCTGCTCAACCCGTGCATTTGAATGACCCCGGGAGGGTTTAATAGATTTAAATCCTTGCTTTCTTTAATGGTGGTCATATCATAGCAGACTCCGGATCTTTTTCATAAATTTTTTCTCCTGAAACATGGTCCCGTCATGTGTTCTCGGCTCCGTAATGGAGGCGGTGAATCATGATCATTCTCCGCCACGACACACCCGCAAAAACCCAAATCATGTTAAAGAAAACCAGGCACAAGGGTGATGGAGGCGGTCGTGACTACGGAATTGAGGACGTAGGACTGGGAGAAATGGCGAGGAGATACGGGTGGTGGCAAATGAAATATACGGTGGAACGACAATGAATGAACGGGACGAAAACACATAACATAAACACTATAATGTGACACGTAAATAGAGTATATGAATGGTGGGGGGCGAACGCAAATGACACGTGGACGTACGAAAGGCTAAGCGGAAGGGACGACGTGGAGGCGGTACTTGGCCGAACTAGCGGAGCTTGTAAATGATTCTAGACCATACGATCCGCAGAAAACGGGATCAATGGTTAGCAATGTATTGGAGACCCAGATGGAAAGGCGTCCGAGACATTGTACGCTGGGCTTAACACATGCACATCTTCACGACGCGTCGACCGTCGGATGATGCCTTTCAGATCGAACGGCTCACGTAGATTTCGCCGCACGTCTTGGCCCGGACATTAACGCGTGAAATAGAGTGGTATTGGGGTCGTACATTAGGACACTTGGAAAGCGACGTATGGAATCGCTGCGATTTGCGGAATACCGCCGCCCAAACGAAAGGTGGTGCGAAATAAACAGGCCGATTTTGGAATCGATGCGCGGCGCGAGGTCCACCAAAGCAAAGGAGATTCTGTAGCCATTGATTTGTGTTTCGATCCAAAGGTGCTGGAGTGGGCGCGATAGATATATACGTTAAGCGCCCTTGGGACTTAACACTTGGTAAACGGCTTTAGTCATATAGACGATAAGATATGAGGGGCTAGGGCCGAAAGGGACTAGGCCTCTATGACTTCGAATACGCGTCCGTGGTGCTTGCGGTGCGTTTCGAGGGCGGGAAAGGCGCGGTAAGCAAAGATGAATTTCTTAAGCCGTGATAGGAAATTTGAAAGGTTTAGGAGGTCAGTGACAAAATTTTTAATGGGGGACCGACATGGATAACACAAGCAATTATAGAGTGGAGTTTTATCGTTATCGGGTCCGCAGATCCATATCGCATCGCCGAAGGCCTTGCATCGCAATCCATTTCGCACTGTCGAAAACCATTTCAAAGGAAACATCGTCGAGCCATATCGCATCGCCAAAGGCCTTACATCACAATCCATCATCGATCCATATCGCATACGATCCATATCGCATCGCCAATCCATATCGCATCGTCGAAAGCCTTGATAAGGAGCCCGGCGCAGGGATATTTCGATTGCGATTGTGTGATTAAATCACAACCGTTGGATCGCGAAAAGCGGTCTCGCTACGGTGGAAAGTGTTTTCGTGCGATTAAAGGTTGTAAGTTGTTTTGAAGGATAGACACCCGATTCCGTGGAACCTTTGTCATGTAACTCGGAGTTTTTTATTGGGGTTTTTTTTGGAATTCTCGTTTCCGCTTTGCGTCAAATTTTAGAGAATAAAATCAATGTGAAAACATGTATACCACAGAATACAAAGAGGAATTCACCACAACAAGTGATTCCTCAAATGATGAATAATCCTACTCCTATTCAAGCTCAACAAAGCAAGTCACCAAGTGACACCGTCAACAAATAATAAGACATTGTTGCGTAGTCAAGAAAATACTTCTCCAAGCACACCGCAAAGACCCATAGCGTCATCTACTTCAAGCGCAAAACCAAGTGAAATGTTAAGCCCATTTTAGGAAAGCATAAGAGGAAAAAAATTCAGAAATTTAAGTGAAATTTATGAGAAAAATTGAAGTTTATAGTATTGTTGGTATGAATTCCTTATTTTCATTGTTTTGTCATGTAGATGACCCAATCCATTTTGAGGATGTCGTCAAAAAAATAAAAATGGGTTCCCAGTAATGGATGAAGAAATAGTAGCAATAGAAAAGAATGACACATGGGAGTTAGTGGACCTTCCGCAAGGAAAAGAAGTCATTGGAGTGAAGTGGGTCTATAAGACCAAGAGCAACATTGAAGGAAATATTGAAAGACATAAAGCAAAGGCTAGTTGTAAAAGGATGCAAGCAACAACATGGAAGAGATTATGTGGAGACATTTGCACCAATCATGAGGATGGGGACAAAGTGTTTACAATATTGTCAATTGTCGTGCAACATAAATGGAAAGTGTATCAAAAGGACGTAAAATAAATGTTCTTGAATGGAGAGATGAAATAGGAGCTATATGTTGCGTAACCACTTGGTTATGAGGTAGAAGGCCAAGAAGACAAGGTGTATAGGTTCGGGAGAAAGTTCTTTATGGGTTGAAGCAAGCACCACGTCCATGGTATAGTAGGATAGATGCTTATTTTATGGAAAAAGGATTCGACAAATGTGACGGTGAGCCTACTCTCTACATCAAAGAGAGTGATGCTTTCTTGTAGCATATCCAATTAAATATATTCCAATGGGCCATGTCTTATGCCTTCCATGATATCAAGAGCATCGTTGATGCATATCCTGGATTTGAAACTTATTTTTTATTTATTTATATGTAGATGATTTGATTTTTTACATAGAGTAATTGTTTCCTCATTTATGATTTCAAAGAAGTCATGAAAAGTGAGTTTGAAATGGCTGACTTTGGGTTGTTAAGGTATTTTTTTGGCATGGAGTGAAGCAAACAAAAAAATTGTATTTTTATTTCCCAAGAAAAGTATGTAGAAGATAGCTTTATAGAGGTTTAATATCCATAACAGAAAAGCCCGCACCAACTCCAACTGTCATGGGGTTGAATTTGAGCAAGGAATATTGCAAAGCAATAATGTTAGTCCAACATTATACAAAAGTATGGTGGGAAACTTAATGTATTTGATCGCTAAATCGGGCTTGATATAATGTATGCGAGTGAGTTTGGTGTTAAGGTTCATGGAGACACCTAAGGAGACACATTAGCAAGCAAACGAAAATAATTTTAAGGTATGTCAATGGGATAAAGGAGTATGGTATTTTGTACACTCGCTACACATGATTTTAGGCTAGTCGGTTACACCGACAATGATTGGGCAGAAGTGTTGATGATAGAAAGAACACGTCAAGATATGTTTTTCATTTAGGTTCGGGAGCCATTTCATGGGCCTCCAAGAAGTAGTTGATAGTGTCATTTTCAACAACAAAAGTTGAATATTTCTTTGCAATAGCACCATTGTGTCAAGAAGTTTGGATGAGAAGAATTTTGTGGGATTTATGCCATGAACAAGAGTGAACAACAAATATTTTCTATCAAAGAATTATGTTTTTCATAAGAGGACCAAGCACATTGACACTAAATACCATTTCATTAGAGAATTGATTAACAATGGTGAAATTTTGTTGTAGCATTGCAGGGTCACAAGAACAATTTCCGGACATATTCCCAAAGCCATTGACACGTGAAAATTTTGTTTATCTAAGAGATTGTTTGGTAATTGTCAATGGAAGCAATCGGGTTTAAGGGGGGGGCATTGGAAAATTAATCTAAACCACCATGTTAAATGAACTGACGATAGCCATACATGTGCTAGACTTGTAAATCAACCAAGTAGAGATTTTGCGAGTTGTGGATTTTGAGGATGGTAGACATGGTGGCTTAAATGAAGTTCTAAGCTGGGAGTACAATCCTCTCATTCCACAACACAGATAAATACATAAATTCAAATGGAAATTTAATCAAGGGTTGGTAAAAACATATGGTTAGACATTAATTCAACAACTCGTTATGTTATTCACCTGCTCCGCAACCTCTGCAAGTTCGAAAAATTATGTTTTAAGTACAACCACCCATCCTAGGTTTTAAATGTTGTATTGTCATGTATTAAAGTATTGTAGTGCCCTGCTCTAGTTGACTAATAGTGATATGAATTTTAACATTATTTAGCCCCTAATACCCGCACTTTATTCTTTGAGGACCTCAGTCGAGGATCCGGACACATGACTCTATTATTAGTGGAAGTGATGGTTATGTATGTCTTTTTTGATACTATGATGATGATAGCATTTATGGATATGCATGTTCTTTATTGATATGATTGTAGCATTAATGGATATGCAGGGTTCTCTATTGATATCATGATGATGATAGATTTTATGGATAGATTTGTTTTCTATTGATGTTACTATGATAATGCCTTTGATGGATATGTTAGTTTACCATTGATGTTATGATTATGATAAACATGATGGATGTGTCCCATATGTAGCTACTTACATTAGTTCTAATTCAAAATAAACAATGATGTGAATGATTAGGTCATGTTGATCATTCTATTATGATAAAGACTAACACCGAGAACTTTGTTATCGATGATTATTTGAGTATGACAGGAAACCACCCTGAGGCACTCTCATATGATGAGTGGATAACATCTCGGTTTGATAGAAATTAATATTTTGTCTTTGAAATTGTAAGTTCAAAGCTTTGAAACTTGTTATATATACTACATATACTCGATGATATGTCGTTGGTTGCAAGAACATGTCGCTTTTCTTGGTCGAATGACTCACATATGGGTGATGGGGTTGTAAAATTGAATGGAACAACATGGGAGGGGTGGAACAAAGTGTTTCTAATCTCACCCGCTAGCACTCCCCTCTCGTGACTTAGGCTAGAAAGGTCGAAATACCTTCGCCTTGAAGATCACGATGTCGTGAGGGTAGGTCCCAAATTTGGTTCGCTCACGAGGATTTTCTATGGGGGCGCACATTAAGGTGGATTCCTTGATCCCCTAACACCATTAGTCTCACTATAGCAGGGCAACATACGAGATGATAGGAGTCTCCCGGTGTTGCACATATAATTTACCCCTCGTAACCACTGGATACTTGAAAGGCAAGTGGTGTGGCACCCTTGAGATTTCAAGAGAAATTCTTGAAGGGCACGGCCGACTTGGCACCCTTGGCATCAAAAATAAATTCTTAGGCATGGCATCCTTGTAACTTCGAATGGAATTTCTTGAAGGGCATGACCAACTTGACACCCTCGACATCATTAGAGAAACTAATAAATGTAATCAATATATGAAAATCCAACTAATTCATATCAAGTGACATATGACGTTAGAAACAAAGGAATTAAATCAAGAGTAAAACTTAGGGTAAGGGAGGAATAGGAAGAGATAAAATATTTACCATGATAACTCTACCCTTTCCATGTTAAAATAAAATATTAAGTACATAAGACTTAATTAGGCAAAAAGGGGGAAAGAGGGACATAGATTTAAGTAGAAAAATTTATTAAAAAACTTCATTAAGAGAAGAGGGTGGTGAATTAAAAATAAGATTAATAAATTAAAATTTGAGAAATTTAGAGAACTTCCATGTGCCAAGAGCCAACATAAGAATATTCATCAAAAGAGAAAATTGAGGTAGTTAGGGGGACCAAATCCGAGAATTATCAATGAACTTAAGTAATAAACACAAATTAAGGAGTAAAAAAGGGAGGGAATCAAGAGACAACTAGGAGAAGAAATAGGACGCCTTGTTGGGTTGAAGGAAATACTATTTTTTAAATGAGTAATTAAGTAAATTATTTTGGAGAGTCTTGATAAGAGGGTGACACATGGGTGGGTGAATAATCAATTTTTAGGTGATAAAAAAAATAATTATTCATGCATGAACTTCCAAGTGTCACCTATGAAGCCTTCTATAAAAAGAAAGAGAAATGGAAGGGAAAAAGGACCTTTTGTTTACCCTATGGTTGGATGGAGTAGATTATGTCATTTTGAGTGGTTACGATCTATAGTTGAGTTTGGTGGGATAGAGTATCATAGAGAGGGGACTCTTGAGCCAAGAGGGGCTCACCTCTATCGCCTAGCACATTCCTTCATTGTACAACCCCATTGCAGCTCCAAGGTCCGCGGGAAGGAGAATACCCAAGGAATAGGCTTGGAGGTCAACCGGGTGGGTCATTTGCATTCAGATTAAGCATGAAAACATTCGGGCTTGGAGGTAGACGATGATAAAGGAGCTCAAGTAGCGGCAAGTCAAGTTTGGTTCTCGTCTAAGGGTGAACAAGTACATGTGTTAGTTATATTGTTTTTTAAATAGGACGATTTCATTGTGCCTAAAATCAAAAATTTAAATATATGTATGTGTTATGAAGTTAAATGTATGGAATTTGATATAGATGATTTAATTTTTACCGAGTTTCAAACTTGTATGATTATGGTTTCATTTCCTAGTTACTCGTAAAAAAAATAATAATAATAATAAATAAATAAATAAATTTAAAGCCTAGCGCTCATCTAGTAAATTATAGGGTTGGTCTCTACACTTGGTATCGGAGCAAAGGTTCCACCTCTAGGACCTATAGGCCCACAAAGTATTAAGGTTCCTTGTAAATTTTTGAGCCATGAGTTTTTGTAGTCTTTGTGGACTTAGAAATCCTTAATAATTATGATGGAGGAGCTAACCTTCATATGAAAATTTTGAAGAAACCAACTAAGGTTCTAGTTAATAATAGTAAGATTGATGTATGTATCTTAAATATACTATCTATAGAATTTTCTTGCTTGTTTACAAGAGTTATTGGCCAAGAATCTATCAAATTGTTCCTATTTTTGTATGTATTACATTATTCTATTAAGGAGGGAGCTTCATTCTATTGGGCTCATACATTTTCAGTCGATTTGGAATTTTAATTAGACAAAGGAATTCTTCATGACTTAATATATGTTTATGCTATTGTCTATTATAATGTTTGCAAGGCAACACTCCAATTTTGACATAGATCTAATATAATTTTTGGTATCCACCATTATGGAAGCACATTACTTAGTTCTATTTTCATCAAGTACAAATTTTTCCTTGTAGAATGTAGAAAAATGCCTATTAGTTCTTTGGATAGTAGATATTCTTTTGAAGCCTTGTCTTTTCTAAAAGGAAAGAGTGTTTTTCGTGTTCAAGAAAAACTCGCTCATTCATTCAACTATTTGGATTTGAAGGGAAGCCCTCTATGCTTCCAATTTATGTATTTGATAAGTTTTTCCTAGTATAAATATGATGAAAATATAGGCACTTAGCCCATATATTCAACAAGAAGAGGAAGAAACAATTTAGACTACCACCTATAAAATTTGGCCACCCTAAGTATTAAAAGTATCACTCATTTGAAGATTTAAAAAAATATATATATATATCTCTAGCCTTGGGACAAGCAACAAAACTAAAATTCCCTCTCTCAAGCAAAGAACGATTTTCTCGTACGTTTTTTGCAATTTAAGACCTTTTACTTAAGAGATATTGTAGTCTCCATATACCTTAACAGCGAAATTTCTTTGTGCGCGTTCATCCCGCATTTTTCTATTACCAACCAACGGACTAGCCGCAAGGTCGCATAGAGTACCGTACATTCTCGAAGGATGTTTATGCGGCTTTCATTGTTGGATCTCAATTCCCAACACCGAGCTCCTTCAGAACTATACCCTTTTGTAACTAGCCAGGTCTTTTGCCACCGACGTTGGAGCCATAGTCCTTGATAAAATTTCGCAATCGATGAGGGAAATCTCCATTTCATTTCATACCCCTGCTGTAAAATAAAATTAAATAATAAAAAAAGTCCGTTCTTCGATGCGGGGTTTTTGTGATTAAAACCATAGAAATACTCCCTCGGTGGATTTAGTTGAAAAACCATAAAAATACTCCCGATTTTTACTCCGGAAGAGGAGAATGGATAAAGAAAACATAGTACTCGTGGATTTCATTGGTGTAGCTACGCCCGGAGGTTCGAAATGTCTGAAGTGCTACGTATGAATGAGATGGCTCCCATGAGAGTGGATCAAGAGCAAGGAATCACAAATAAATATTATGGGTTTCGATCTCGCTCATAAGCCGGTTAGTCAACTACCGAAATCGAACACTATTCTCTTCCGTCTTTTATCGCTATCTAAGAAGTCGATCCGTGACAGCTAGACCAAAGTGAAATCTAGTTGCAACAAACTGTCTTATTGTCAATTTTAATTCACGTGATCGAAATCATTATGGATTCCACAACATAGTCTCGCCATTGTGTGTTTTTCTAATTAATGAAATGGATCAAGTCAAGACTTTGCTCGTTGAGAATTCTTACTCATTAATGCAAAAATTTGTGTTGTCGAAGCCACGAGACAATTCACCTGACAGCTTCATTAAATTTGGGGAAGTTTGTTCCTTCTCAAGGTTGTTCACGAGTTGTTTGGCTTATTATTTTAAATGAATGACAAGGTCGTGGTGCGACTTCTTCCATGCACGATATCAAAATGAACTAGAAAAAACTAGAAATCGTAATATCGGATCCACAGTTGCCTTAAATTTCATGTCGTAGGGGTTTAAATTTCAAAAGATGATCGCCGGATTCTAAGGGATCGGGATAACTAATATGATCTCTGGAATTAAATATACATTTAGAGTTAATTCTCTCGTGCCAATGTTTTAACGGTTGTCGATGAAGAAACAGACTTAACTCATGATAATTTGTAGGTGTCTTTCTTGAGACGAAAGTTTAGTTTGAATAGAATAATCGTGGATATGATTCGGTTCACCACATAATAAGCTGATTTTAATAGGATACAGAAATCCACCTCGCAGAGCCTCTTGAGATATGGACACACACCTAATCCCATCGAAGCAACACATCGTTACAGGGAATCGCTTTAAGGTTACCGATTTTTCATTTGAATAGTCATGTCTTCAAATATACAACATCATCAAGTTCCAAGAGGAATGGAGCCGAAACTAACCGTCGCCATCGCAGAATGGCTTGACATCGAGGTCATTGGCATTCAAGCTTGGCATTGTTCTTCGCATCAAGGTTCTCGCAAATACTATCGCAGAAACCTTCCGTTGGAGGTCTTTTCACGCTAACTAATTATGATGGGAAGCCTATTACGAATCGTGAATTTCTTGGGCGTTGGACCTTGATATATTTTGAAATTTAATAATTTGAGGATTAACCCGCACTTTATTACCATCGATCCCTTTGCGTGATACTCCTTCACAATTGCGTGCGTATCCGAAAGAATTTCATGCAACAAAATAATGGGGTTGACTCGGACCTATAAATGCAATAAGGCGGGGTAGAGCGAATTGTACCGTGTTTATTTCAAAAAAAAATGATGAAGAAGGATCAGATTACCTTATTGATTGTTCACATAATATGTAAGTTAATCAGCATCACAATCTTTGTTAAAATGGTTTATGTTGTATTGTGAAATGTTGTCTTGCATTACCTCAATCAGAAAAATGTTTGGTGAGTGTCATTGTTAGAGTCAAAGTGAAAATGTCCATCTATTTTAAATTGATATTGTTGCTTCAGTTCATGGTCTATACCTTATCAACCCTTTTTCTGCTTGTCTCCTTAACAATGCTACTTACATTCTAGCTTGAAAAAATAGAAAGAAGGCACGTAAAGTGGTTTGGAATAATCTCTCTAGTTGAGAGAACATTTTCAACTACAAAATTACTTTGTTCTTCTTACTCAAACTCGGATAATTTATTGGTTGGTAATTCATCTTTACTAACAATCAACCCAATCCCGTTTTTCAAACTCAAAATCATTCTTTGGCTGAATTATGTCAAAATTCCTAAAAAAAATTCTTCTTAGACTTGCTCAATCTTTTCTTTTCATAAGCCTTGAAAAATCATTTTCTCCACGAGCAGTAAATCCACAATCGTGTCACTGTCTCCGTACATACCAATGAAGCCTCTCAACAACCTCTTGCAGTCTATCAACTTTAGTAAAATGTCGACCAAATGATGTGTAACGCATCCCATGTATAAATGGTGCAAGATAAACCTTCAATTTACTCTTCCATTTAGACATTTTGCAGGAGTATATCTCAGTTCACGGATAGCTTTAGCATCATCAATGCTACCACCTTATTCAAGATTTTTCAAAGTCGACTTGATAGCCTCCACTAATCCCTCGACTTTTCCTTGAGTAATAGTTTTATCCAAATTCCTCATGTTGTAACTCCCTCGTGTGTTGAAGGCACTTGGTGCTTTACACACACATCATATAAATTTATTCTAGTCGTTGCTCTCTCAATTACGACCATAACCGAACTTTTGACATCATTGTCGGTAAAAGATGGGGGCATGGCAGGTGCTTCTTCTAACTTTTCGGCTTAGAAGAAGATAAAACCTTGATCTGTTTTACTCTTAGCAAGATCCAAATCTTTGGTTTTGCTCTCCTTCTCGACTTTAAACTTTTCCTTAGCTCCAAAGTAGAAAATTTATCTTCCTTCTTCACTGAAGAAGGTACTTTCTTTGTCCGTTTTTACTTTCTTTGACAAATCGGAAGGTCCCATGAACTTATACAGGTACTTAATGGATCCTAACATGGAATTTGTGAGAATGTTTGGGCTCAAGTATAATGCGTGAGCAATTGATCGATGCTATAGCTTATGAAGTTAAGAAACACTCTAAATTGGATTGACAGAATGTACAGGGTACCCCATGGATCCTCACATGGAATTTAGGAGAATACACGTGCTAGTGTATAGTGCAAATAAATTGATTGATGCTATGGTTTATGAAGTCAAGAAAACACTCCAAATTATTGTGAAACCATATGGTTTTGGTCCAATTTAGAGTGACGGTATCTCGAACGCCACTTTTAATACCGAGAGGCCTTCGATTCATATTCTGAATATGTCGACTTATGAGTTCTTATCTGTCGAACGAAAATGTTGTAGGAGTTCAAATGTGGATCTTATGAGTTTGAATATGAAAAATACCACAATAACGGTGGTAATAGGTTCAATAAATTTCTTCCCTACATGGAATATGCATTTATTTTAAAATGTTGTGACCTGAAATTTTTAACCCAATTTTGAATATTCAACAATTATAAATTCAGATGATATATACTTTGTTGACAACCAATGTAGCTTATCAATCAACAATATTCTGGACCAGTTACGTATTTCACTTTTGACTAATAAAAGATTTCAATGGCTGATTTTTGGCCCCCAAGTATTAACTAGTGATAGCTAAATTAAGTTTCCTCCTTTTAACCATGCCATGATTGCATGCAATTGGTCGTTGATGTAGGAATTTTGTTATGTTTAATAGGATGAACCAAAAACCTATAATAGTAATGACATAACCACGGAGTAGAACATGACATCTCTCTTACATAAATCATCCTTAAATACAAAAAATCGTCCTTAAATCTCCCAACAGACTCAAAAAATTTTGATAATTGCATTTGGGTATGAAAAGTTTTTCCTATAAACCGTTTAACACATGCAAAAATTTTTCACCGCCATATGTTACACATGAATATTCTTTCTTTGAAAGGAGAACTTATATTAATGCCCATAAAATTTGGAAGAATGTTGAATGGTATTTGGAAATGCACAAGGTGTAGCACCTCAAGGGAGTTCCTAAGCCATCTATAAAATAAATATTATAAGATAAGTAAGGACTATAAACTAATTAATCCAACATGAAATAAGAAAAACCAACACACTATAGTTGTGAGATAGGGGTAAAATATTCCATCCAAATACCAAAGCGATGCACATATGGTTAAGCCTTCCTCTCTCTTAAAGGCAAACTAATGTAAATTGTAGTGCCCACGTTGTAGTTGATTGGCCGTAATATGACATTAACATTTATTTAGGCCTAAGGCCAACACTTTATTCTTTGAGGACCTCAACCAAGGTTCATGAAATACGAAAGTTTCATGGGCATGGCAGGGTATTATCGTAGATTTGTCGAAGGGTTTTCAAGGGTAGCAAGCCCCATTATCGAGCTTCAAAGAAAGAACAAGAAATTCATTTGGACTGAAAAATGTGAAGAGGCATTCCAAAGGTTGAAAGTATTATTAACGAGGGCACCAATTTTGAAAGTGCCAGATATGGAACAAGAATTTTTGGTTTGCATTGATGCCTCCAAGCAAGGGTTGGGTTGTGTATTGATGTAAGAATGAAGAGTAATAGCATATGCATCAAGAAAACTTAGAACCCATGAAGAGAACTACGCAACCCTTGATCTAGAAATGACAACAATTGTTTATGCACTAAAGATTTGGAGACACTACCTTCTAGGAATGAAGTTTGAACTTAGAAGCCCGACCATTGTGGGCTACAACACATATTCACTCGGACCACTTAAATGCAAGGCAAAGAATATGGTCGAAGATGATCGGTGAATATGATTTTGATATTACTTACATAAAAAGGAACAAGTAAATAGGGTGGGCCGATGTTTTAAGTAGGAGGCCTCGAATATTTTTCGATGATTCCCTTAAAGACAAAATTTGAGGGAGAAGTTGCTTGACTTGCAGTTTAAGGACACCTGGTACAAGGAGGTTAGCAAGAGTTTGAGGGAGGACGAAATGAGAATCCCAAAAATATGAAGAATAATCCCTTGATAGTGATGGACTTCTATGATTCGGGGAAGGATATATGTGCCATCGAATGAAGATATACGCTTGATTGATCTTGAATGAAGCACATCATGCAAATATACATGGCACACCCGAGTGTTAAGAAGATGAGTGACGACATGAAACCACTTTTTCTTTTGGAAATGAATGAAGAAGGAAATTGTAAACTTTGTAGCAAGATGCTTAGAGTGTCGGCAAGTAAAAAGTTGAACACAGACATCCAAAGAGGGTTATTGCAACCCCATGGGATACCAAAATCTAAATGGGAAGTTATATCAATGGACTTCATTGTGGGACTACCAATGACCTCAAGACAACATGATTCCATATTTGTAGTGGTGGACACATTGACCAAGAGTGCCCATTTTATACCGCTTAAGACTACATATAAGGCACCGCGAGATAGCAAGAGTTTTTATTGATGAGATTGTAAGATTATATGGAGTTCCTAGGAAGATCATATCGGATAGGGGAGCAATGTTTACAGGGAAGGTTTTGGACAGTTTCCAAGAAGCCTTGGGAAACCCTAATTGAACTTCAAAGCATTGCATACCACCCCTGAGACGGATGGTTAGACGGAGAGGACTAATCAAATCCTCGAAATACATGCTACAAATGTATGTGATGGACCAACAAAATAAACGGGAGGAGTTTTTACCTTTGGTGGAATTTGCTTACAATAACAGGTTATCAAAGTTCCATCAAGATGGCACCATTTGAGTTCTTATATGGAAGACCAGTGCGTGAACACCTCTTAGTTGGGACCGACTAGAGGATCGAGTATTAATAGGGCCAAAAGTGGTGCAAGAGATGGAAGAACAAATGAATATGATTAAATGGGAGGCTAAAAAGAAGCACAAGATCGACAAAAGAGTTATGTTGACTCTCATCGAATAGACGCAGCTATGAAGTGGGAAGATAGGGTGTTCCCGAGAGTAAGGCCCCAAAAGAGCTTTATAATGATTTGGAAAGGGACCTTATTGAGGTTTTAGAAAGAAAATGGTTGGTAACATATAGAATTGCATTACCTCCATCCCTAGCGCATATTCATGATGTGTTTCATGTTTCTGTTTTGCGTCATTATATTTCAAATCCATCACACGTTATTGACTTAGGTCACTTGCAGTGTTTCGAACGAGGGGCAAGGTGATGGTCGAACCGGTTCGCATATTGGACCAACGGACTTTTCATGCTTAGACGATGATTATTGGACCGAGGTTAAGGTCCAGTGGGACAATCATGATCCCTAGTTCAACCACTTGGGAGGGATGACGAAGAGATGCATCATCGTTTTCCTTATCTATTCCAAGGACTTCGAGACGAAGTCCACTATTAAGAGGGGGTGTATGTAGTGCCCTACTCTAGTTGATCGCATGATGATATGAATTTTAACATTATTTAGCCCTAAGACCCTACACTTTATTCTTTGAGGACCTCGAGTCGAGGATCCGGACACATGACTCTATTATTAGTGGATGTGATGGTTATGTATGTCTTTATTGATACTATGATGATGATAGCATTTATGGATATGCATGTTCTTTATTGATATGATTTTAGCATTAATGGATTATGCAGTGTTCTCTATTGATATCATGATGATGATAAATTTTATGGATAGATATGTTTTCTATTGATGTTACGATGATAATGCCTTTGATGGATATGTTAGTTTACCATTGATGTTATGATTATGATAAACATGATGGATGTGTCCCATATGTAGCTACTTACATTAGTTTTCGATTCAAAATAAATAATGATGTGAATGACTAGGTCATGTTGATCGATTCTATTATGATAAAGACTAACATTGAGAACTTTGTTACCGATGATTATTGAGTATGACAAGAAACCACCGGAGGCACTCGCATATGATGAGTGGATAACATCTGGTTTGATAGAAATTAATATTTTGTCTTTGAAATTCTAAGTTCGAGGGTTGAAACTTGTTATATATACTACATATACTACGATGATATGTCATTGGTTGCAGGGAACATGTTAGTTGCTTGGCCGATTGACTCATATGGGTGATGGGGTTGTACAATTGGATGGAACAACATGGGAGGGGGTGGGAACAAGTGTTCCCGATCTCACCCGCTAGCACTCTCAGCGTGACTTAGGCCGGGAAAGGTCGAAATACCTTCGCCTTGAAGATCACGATGTCGTGAGGGCGGTGTCCCAAATTTGGTTCGCTCACGAGGATTTTTCCGGGGTGCACATCAAGGCGGATTCCTTTGATCCCCGGCACCATTAGTCTCACTATAGCCGGGACAACATACGAGATGATAGGGGTCTCTAGTCATTGCACATATAATTTCCCCTCGTAACCATTGGATACTTGAAGGGCAAGTGGTGTGGCACCCGTTGGGATTTCAAGAGAAATTCTTGAAGGGCACAACAGAGCTTGGCACCCTTTGGCATCAAAATTAAATTCTTAGGCATGGCACCCTTGGAACTTCGAATGGAAGTTCTTGAAGGGCATGACCAACTTGACACCCTCGACATCATTAGAGAAATTAATAAATATAATCAATATATGAAAAATCCAACTAATCCATATCAAGTGACATATGATGTTAGAACCAAAGAAATTAAATCAAGAATAAAACTTAGGGTAAGGGAGGAATAGGAAGAGATAAAATATATACCATGATAACTCTACCCTTTCCATGTTAAAACAAAATATTAAGTACATAAGACTTAATTAGGCAAAAAGGGGGGAAGAGGGACATAGAGTTAAGTAGAAAGATTTATTAAAAACTTCATTAAGAGAAGAGGGTGGTGAATTAAAATAAGATTAATAAATTAAAATTCAAGAAATTTAGAGAACTTCCATGTGGCAAGAGCCAGCATAAGAATATTCATCAAAAGAGAAAATTGAGGTAGTTAGGGGACCAAATCGAGAATTATCAATGAACTTCAGTAATAAACACAAATTAAGGAGTAAAAAAGGGGGAATCAAGAGACAACTAGGAGAAGAAATAGGAAGTCTTGTTGGGTTGAGGGAAATACTATTTTTTAAATGAATAATTAAGTAAATTATTTTGGAGAGTCTTGATAAGAGGGTGACACATGGGTGGGTGAATAATCAAATTTTGGGTAATAAAAAAAATAATTATTTATGCATGAACTTCCAAGTGTCACCTATGAAGCCTTCTATAAAAGAAAAGGGAAATGGAAGGGAAAAAGAAGCTTTTTTGTTTACCCCTATGGTTGGATGGAGGAGATTATGTCATTTTGAGTGGTTACGAGCTATAGTTGAGTTTGGTGGGATAGAGTATCATAGAGAGGGGACTCTTGAGCCAAGAGGGGCTCACCTCTATCAACTAGCACATTCCTTCGTTGTACAACCCCATTGCGGCTCAGGGGGTCCGCGGGGAAGGAGAGTACCCAAGGAATGAGGTTGCGAGGTCAGCACGGTGGGTCATTGCATTCGGATTAAACACGACAACATTCAGAGCTTGGAGGTAGACGACGACAAAAGGAGCTCAAGTAGCGGCAAGTCAAGTTTGGTTCTCATCTAAAGGGTGAACGGTACATGTGTTAATTATATTGTTTTTTAAATAGGATGATTGCATTGTGCCTAAAATCAACAAGTTAAATATATGTATGTGTTATGAAGTTAAATGTATGGACTTTGATATAGGTGATTTACATTTTTATTGAGTTTCAAACTTGTATGATTATGGTTTCATTTCCTAGTTACCGTGAAAGAAAATAAATAAATAAATAATTTAAAGCCTAGCGCTCATCTAGTAAATTATAGTGTTGGTCTCTACAAGTATTATCAACGTATTTTTTTTATAAAACAAGTTAGGAGAATTCTTTAGTAGTGTAGCGGATGTAAGCATGAGAGGTCAAGTGGAGAAAAAATCATGGAGAAATTTGTGGTGGGTGCATAAAACAATTTGTTACGGGTTTTACAGAGTGACTTACTCAACACCTCCTTGTGAAGTGTAAAACTTAGTAAAACTAGTGTTTTACTTGGTGAAAGAGTCTCAACCTCCATATGAACGTATTTCTTGTTTTTAAATCATAATATAAAGTATAGTATGTTGCGATATCTTTATATGAAAATTTCACTTGATTTTTTATAGCAACCACTCGTTTTACTCTATTCTACTATGCATAAATTTGTTTGAAGTTTTGTATCCATTTAATTACGCAATTCAAAATTTGATTTTATCTCTACGAATGTATTTTGAGGAATACTCCGATGCCTAATATTTCATTAAAATTCATATATCATAGTGGTAGAAAGCTATAATACTAGAATTAACCCATATTTTTTAGGAAAACTATGATGCCTAATCTTTCATTAAGATTATATGTCATAGTGGTAGAAACTATAATATTAGAATGAACCCGTTTTAGAAACTTCCGAAAACCCTTTATAACCTAACCTCGTGAGCGAGATGTATGTGTGGGACAATTATCATAATATATGTATTGTTAAGAGGGAAGTCTATAGAACCTATGGAATCTCCTTATTGAGTGAAGCAAGTAACAAATGTTATTATCTACGACAAGAGCATTTATGTATATATATATATATATATATATATATATATATATATATATATATATATAAAGTGGGAAGAAAAACAATATTATTATCCAATTTTAAGGTACCAAATTGGTGTATGAGACCCCCTTACTTTGTGGGATAAAGGGACCCACCTCTCGGGCGATCGATTTGACTGCTAATTCTACGAAGGCATACATACTCTACTCCCTATGGTTTTTGAATATGTGACCTCTTATAAGGAAACACATGTTCTGTAACCATTAGGCCCACTCAAGTTGTATTTATATAAATAAATGTATTTAACATTAACCCAAGCAAGAGGCAACTTGCTAATAACATATCTAATGTTGACATTACATCAAAAATGTTATTGTGGAACTATAGTTTTAAATATGTTGAATCATTTTCAAAGAAGTGCATATATGAACTACATTATTTCCTAGATTTTGTAGATATATGCTTTCGAACATAAATAACATGATCGAATGTTAATGGAGGTCGTAAATTCCAGTAGCAAAGGGTCGTAAATTCCAAAGTAACAACACTAAAATTATATTCCTTGGATTTAAAATGTGACACCATGGGTTATGGTCGACCTTTCTATTTGGAGTATAAAAAAAACAAGTGTTTAACCACCAAATTTTCAAGGATCCAAGAATAAAAAGAAAGAAAGGGAAGGACTCGTTTAGGTATTTTCAATGATATAAGAAAAAAAGAAAGAAAGGGAAGGATTTGTTTAGGTAGTAGGGTTTCTAGTGTATCTTTTTAAAAGTGTATCCTCTTATATTATTAAGATAAAAAATAATACATAAGGATCTATGCATACATTGATATTGTTATAGTATAGTGAACCGATATTCATTCTTGGGCTTGTTTAAAAAAGCTCTAATGCCATTTAAAAGAATAAAAAAACTCTAATGATTTGATGAGATAAAAAATGGTGAAAAAATAGACATACTATTCAGTATCAGGGTAAATATGTAAGAATAATGTAAATAAAAAAATGATTATGTTAATTTTACATTTTAATTTGGTAATTTACAATTTAGAAGGGAGATATTACAATATTGGTGAATTATTCATCTATGTTGACTAGTAAGAATATATCAATATATGTGCTCACACAGATTTAGCCATATATTTTATATCTCTCTCTCACTTGATACCAATTTAAGATGATCATATGCTCTATTTTCATTTTACTCGTGAGCTTGAGTTCAAGGGTTAATTTTTGGTAGTTGTCACATTGGCATATGCAGACTTTTAAAATGGTTATGTAGTCATATATAATGTATAATTTGACTTTGAACGTGATATTTCATTCTAAAAATTCAAATTTTCTTTAAAATATTTATTAGTAAATATTTTTTTCATATAGATTTAGTTTTTAAATAAAATGCAAAAATAGATCATATTTAATTTTAAAACACTAAATATCAAGTTGTAGAGAAACAATTATTTATTCGAAGAGTGTATGTTTCTTCTACAAACTAAGTCACTAACAATGTCCTTGAGTTTATGAGAAATTTTAAGAAGTAAACCACATCATATATATTATATTAACTATTGTGAGGGTAATATAAGAAGATAATATAAAATTAATTAGATTTTAATAAATTGAGGAAATGGTAAAAAAATTAAAGCTAAACAATACTTGAAGAACTTTTTAAAACTAAAAATCATTCATAACAACTCTTTTCAATGAAGCAAATCATAGATTAGGTTCCAAACAACTCTCAATAAGGAGTTGTTGGAGTTCCCTCATATAATTAATCCTTCATATCGAATTTTATCTCATTTCAGGTTCACCATGGCCTCTTACAATAGGATATCTATAATGACATACATTAACTATTAGTTATATAGCTAGAATAAAATTTACTTTATAATCTAAATATTTATATTATATTACACAAAATTATATTTTTTATTTAACTCTACCAAGAAAGTATTAGGTGTGCCTAGCTCGGTAAATAATTCAAGAGTTTTTTTTGTCATTAGCTTTAGTGCACTACAAAACAAATCCTTGTTTTAATATAGAAACCTTGAGGAACACTAAAATAACAAATGATAGTATTCTACAAGATTAAATTGAAAATATTGTTTTAAATTGTACTATTTTCCATGTATAATATTGTATTTTTCTTGTATGTTCCATTATCATTGTCTATGTGGATAGTTCCCCTTCCATCTACACACTACAAACAATCTACACTTTATGATTATTTTCTAGCCATGTGGAATAACAAATGGACTAACTATCATGTGCCATGAATTTTACTTCGCGCCACCATATTTTCTTTTTCTCACCATCTCGTCCAACAACTCTACCAAGAATGATGAAATTAATTTTTTCATATGTTCTATGGTCATGAAATTTATTTTTTTGTTGGTTTATTTTTCCTTTCTTTATTTTAATAAACCAAATAAATTATAACATAATAAGATTTCAAGTTACAAATTTTGAAACATTTATGAAATTTTATTTTGCAACCCTAAACATAAATTGTTTTTAATGATCACATTTTGATATAAAATAAAATTTATTAATATAAATATAAAATTGAAAAATATTAATATAAGTATTATATATAGATGAGGAAATGAATATTAATTAATTGAAATAACAAATCCATACAAGTGAGTATTTTGTAGAAGAGTGGAAAGATCTATGAAAAAAATGTACCTAAAGTTTCGTACTTTAATGTGAGTCCATCTTCATGATTACAACACACAATGAAGAGTTTTTAAAGGTGCAATTATAGAGCCATTAATATTGGATGAGTTTATAATTTTGGATTAATTTATTAGGGTCTGCATGATATGTAAAAATCAAATTTTAATAATTAACTTTTATTATTATTATTATTATTATTCTTTTTATTATTTTTTAATTTTGATTGATTATTAGTTTTTAATTTTCTTAATAGGGGTTTCCAGGTGTTACTTAGTTTTAGGTCGTCATCTCTATTCATGGTGTTTGATCTTTTTTCAATCTCGGTTGCTTCTTTGACTCTCCTCTTTAAATAATGATCTTCTCTTTCTATCAGTTTGGAATTATCCATACAGATGTAATGGGAAGATGAGCAAGCATTTTTAGGTCTTCATCTCTATTCATGGTGTTTGATCTTTTTTCAATCTCGGTTGCTTCTTTGACTCTCCTCTTTAAATAATGGTCTTCTCTTTCTATCAGTTTGGAATTATCCATACAGATGTAATGGGAAGATGAGCAAGCATTTTTTGGTAGTGCAGAATTTGATGTTTTGTTCCTTAGTATGTCTGATGCATGTTCTTTTAGTCTGATGTTGACTGATCTTCCTAATTCTCTGATGTATTCTTTATCATATGAGCAAGGAATGATGTAGACACCTTTATGTTGGTTGGGGCACAACTAGTCTTCGCTGAATCCGTCATTTTTCTGATAGAGTTTGGGGGTGAAAGTGACCATGTTGTCATTCTTTTTAAAATAGTTTTGCAATTTTATCAATGGATCCTCTTATGAAGGGGAGGGTGGTTTTTTGGAAGATATCATGGAATTTTTTATTTCTTGTTATTTATGGTTTGGTGGATATTTTTTTTAATGTTGTTTTTGTTATATCCATTATCTTCAAAGACTTTACATAGGTGGTCAAGTTCATGGTTTAAGTGCTTAGGATCATAAATTCTAGATGCTCTTGTAGCTAGGATTTTGATGACTCCAAGTTTTTGTTTCGCGATGGTGATGAGATGAAGCATGTAAGTATCTATCAATCGGGCGGTTTTTTTGAAGACTTGGTACCCTATTTTACCATTTTTTCTTGGCGTGAGAAGGATCTCAAGGAATGGTAATTAGTTATATTTCTCGATTTCAATTGTGAATTTGATGTGTTCAAAGAGGCTATTGATGTGAGCAAGGAATGCAATCAAGTTTTTTCTCTTCCGTGGCCCCATTTTGCAAAATATGTCATTTACTGAATCTTTTTCCATTCTTATGGAGTGTAAGGAAATGATATAAGTGTTCTTCTTTCGAAATGTTCCATGTAAATGTTGGCTATTATTGGGGATAATGGTGATCCCATTGCTACGCCATGGGTTTGTTAATAGATTTTACCTTTAAAGATGAAGAATGATTATTTAAGACATATCTTTAATAATTTCACGTCATCATCATGAATGGTGTTGATAACTTGGATAGCTTCATCCACGGGTATTTTTTGTGTAGAGTGACTCAATTTCAAAGCTAACGAGGTGATTCTTTGTCATTTATTTTAATATTTTTTATCCACCGGAAAAAGAACGTCGAGTCTTTAATATAAGAGGTGGTGTTTCCGCATAATGGACGAAGTTTTTTGGCCATGTGCCGAGCAAGAAGGTAGGTAGGTGATCCCATAGTATTTACTATGGGTATTAATTTGGGATGCCCGACTTTATGAATTTTGGGAGCACCGTATATTCTAGGGACAATTGAGCCTCGAAGGTGTAATATTTATTTTTGTTGAGGCATCTAAATATGATTCTTTTATTTTTGGGGGTGACTTGACGAATTGTTTTTTTGGTTGGAACTTTGTCCACCATTATGTAGCATCCACCGTTATTTAGATGATCATACATCTTCTCGTCATAATCTTGTCATATTCATTATTACAAATGGCTTTTCCCTTATCCTCCTTTAAGATTAAAATGTCTTTGCTTCTTCTTCTTCTCTTTAATCGATTCTTTAGGGAAAACTTTTCTTCCTTAGATATGTTATAGGAAGGGCATTTGGCTGCTCGGAGAGTTATGGCTATATCTTGTCTAATTTCTTCCGTTGTGAGTGAATCGATGTCTTTTATGGCCACTTCAATGTCCATGGTGAGGTTAGAGAGATTTATTATTGTGGGAGGTTGAGTGATTGTATTCTCGGGATTCCATTATAGAGCGGAGTTATCCGTAATACGTTGATTTGTTGGAGCGTTTGGGAGATTGGAGAGTGACGGTGGGTGCCTCGGTGATCTCGATGTATCAAGGGTGTTTAAATGTTGCGGTTGCTTGAGTGGTTGTGTGGTGCTCTTTCTTGTTGTCTTTAGGAGCGGGTTGACTCTGTTAGAGTGTTTTCACATGTCTTTCCACTCTTCTACAAGAATATTAATTAAATTAAATAAAAAATAAATCATATACATTTAAATAAATTTAGTTCGATACAGTCCACAAGTGTGAGGAGTAACTAGAGATGCGGGAATCTATTTTAGGATTTTAAACCGACCTCCTCGATACTCTCTCGCCCAAATCACTACGATAAAATTTAAGAAAGCACAAGTAAAAAGTTGAATAAACCGTGGACGTATTCTATCCTCGATGCAAAAATAAACATTTAGAAAGAGAATGCGGGATCGAATAGCGCCGACTTGTGCAACATCTATGAGTTGGTGCATTCCATTGGTCAATGCCCGGAACTAACCGTACCGAAAGCGTTGCTCCAAGAATCAAGCGAGGATGTCCAATCTTTCCTACCTCATCGGATCAAAGAGACCATGGCAGCCACGACTTGCATGTATGCCTCCAAATGTTTCCTCTTTTAATCCTTGGAATAATGTTTATAATAGTCAGCAATTTCCATGGTCGTATCCTACTTCCTCAACACAATTTCCTTCACCATGGAACTAGTGGCCTTCCCTCCACCAATACAATATCCTCCGTCATAATATCATCCTTAGAGTCGAATCGAAGAGGTAACGGCCAAGGTCCAACGCCCTACACTACTAATGCACCAACAGATTTACAATCGCATCCTCTTCAAACTCCCGCACCACCCGTCCGACCCCCAATTACCCGTGCAACCTAACCCCAATCCGAATAATAAAGCGAGTCTCGCAGCATAGATGCCCCGATTAGTTTCCAAACTTATCTTATCACTCCTATTCAGCCTTGAATGAGGTTCAAACTTCGATCGGGAAAAGTAATCAGACCATAACATACTCCCATCATTACCGAGGAAGTAATGTGTCACCTAGAAAGGATATAGTCGATTTCTCGAAATAGTTGTTACACCCGTAATGTAAATCGATACAACACCTATTGTTACACCTATAGCAGCCAAGCATGGGAAAGCCCGTTGTTTCTACATCAAGAACCCGAAACGAGGCCCGTGCATCCGTAATAGCCGACTCGCCTATTAGGGTTCGAAAGATCCTCCATACCTTCAACGATTAATTGAAATCGCCGCCTCACAAACCGAATTGCGAGTTCCTCAAGGAATTACGAAAATTTGTATGTGTGGATTCCACCGTTACAAGCTCTTAAGGAAGTACCTATCTCATGCCAAAACAATGAGAGATCTCGTGTGTCAAAAATCCTGGAAGGAAACCAAAAGACCACGCTACTATCCATGTTATGGGGAAACCGTCCGAACTAATTATTGATCAGCCTTTGTCGACTAAATATAATGACCCAGGGGAATCCTACGTTGACTCGTCTATATTGATGACCAACCCATAACTAACACTTTGATTGATTTAGGGGCAACCATTAATGTAATGACGAAAGATATTTTTATCTCCCTAGGACTTCATGGACTCATACCTACACCTTCGGCTCTTGAATTAACCGATAGATCCCGTGTCAAGCCCGAGGGAATGATAGAAGATGTGGTGATCACCGTAGCTTCTTGGAATTATCCTACAATTTTTCTCATTTTACAAACTAAATCCAACGTGGGGAGTCATCCTTTAATCTTGGGAAGACCAGTGGCTAGCCACTACAGATGCATATATCGATGTAGATATGGATCTATGGTGATCTCGTATGGGCATACCACTAAGAACTCCGAACCTTTACCCCCCAACAAAACCGCATATGGATTTGAATAGTCCCCGGTGGGACGAAATTTGAACCCGAATCTAATTTTTCCCTACCTCTCCTCACACTTGGAAAAGCACTAATACTTTAAGGATGAAACAAAGAATGACATTATTAATGGTTTTATTAGCAATTCACTCTCTATTGCCTCTATTAGAGATCCGGGGGAAGAAGATGAGGTAGATGACGTAAATCTTGAACATTTGAAAAACTACTCGCATATTGACAGCACATATTCTATTGAAATTGAGCTAGAGAGATATTTAAACACTATTCCTAACTTGATCGCTAAATAGAACAGATTTTGTTGATACATATGTTACGTAAATATAAAAAGGCATTTGCATGGGACTATACCGATATGAAAGGAATTCACCTTGGCCTATGCACTCACCACATTTACCTTAAGGAGGGTTGCCAAACCAGTTAGACAACCGCAAACACCGAATGAATCCCGCACTTAAGGAGATAGTGAAAGAGGAATTACAAAAAACTCCTTAATGCTAATTTCATCTACCCCATTTTCTAACAATCGATGGTATCTCCACTCTGTCATTGTTCCGAAAAAGAACGATAAAGTGGAGAGTTTGTGTAGACTATAGAGAACTTCACAAGGCCACCCAAAAGGATCATTTCCCTTTACCATTCATTGACCAAGCCCCCGAATACTCTCTCTCGAAAAAAGTTTTTTTCATTCCCCGGATAGGCTTTTAGTGGCTATAATCAAATACGTATTGCCTTGGAAGACCAAGACAAGACAACCTTTACCCCGCGCATGGGGTACCTTTGCATACGTAGTCCTTCCTTTTGGCCTTTGCAATGCGCCAACAACTTTTCAAAGGGAAATATTGGTTATGTTTTCGGATCTCTTGAATGACCGTCTCTAAATTTTAATGGATGACTTTACACCCTACGAGGATGCCTTTGAAACAACATTAGTAAATTTGGAAAATATACTAAAACGTTGTGAAACAAACTAATGCTGCATTGAGCACAGTAGAAGTTCCACATGATGATGACCGAGGGGATTGTCATTCGGGACATTTCATTTCGGCAGATGGAATCAAGGTAGACCTCGCAAAAATTGAGGTAATATCGAGAATCCCAAACTCCTAGAACTCAAAAAAGAGGTACGTAGATTTTTGGGACATGCAGTGGTACTACAGGAGATTTATAGAAAAAATTTCAAAGATTGCATCTCCTATGTTTATTTTCTTATGAAAGATGCGGAATTTGTGTGGACTGGGGAAGTCGCGAGCAAGCCTTTTTTGAAAGTTAAATAATTGTGTAACAAATAAAGCACTGCTTTTGCGAGTGACCAAACCGGAGACCTGTCATTCCATATCACTACGTGACGCATCTGACATAGTCGTGGGTGTTGTTTTGGGTCAACTAGATGAAAAGAAACATTTTGTCAATTTATTACATCGCAAGAATTTAACTCGCATGAGCTCAACTACACGATGGATCGAGAAGGAATTCCTGGCAGTAGTGCATGCTACCAACAAACTTCAACACTACATCACCGAGTATCAAGTATTTGTAGACACCGACCATGCCGCAATTCGATTTTTAATGAATAAACATGTTACCAATGGTAGAGTTACACGATGGTTATTGTTGTTACGTAAATTTGATATCACTATTTTAGATAAACCTAGAAAAGATAATGTGGTTGTTGATTTGTCTTTTCTAGGTTAAACTATAGGTGATAACTCGCACTCCCACTCGAGGATTATTTTCCCGTATGAATATCTTTTTCCATATCTAATCACTCACCATGGTATGCAGATATAGCCAATTATATTTCTCACAGAAAATTCCCACACCATTTATCTTTCAGAGAAAAGAGGAAAGATCATACATCGCGAGTACTACTTACTCCCGGATAGAGGGAAATCTCTATCACACCGCACCGTACTTTCGTATTCGACGTTGTGTTAGAGAATATGAGTTCTTTGATATCTTGAAAGCTTGTCATGAGGAACCCTGTGGAGGGCACTTTGTGGACGAAGAGAACGAGGTATAAAGTACTCTCAACAGGGTGCTACTGAGCTAAACTATATTCCAGGATGCCAAGAAGTTTGTGAAGGGATGTGATAGCCGCCAAAGGATGGGCCGACCTACAAATCGGATGAGATGTCGTCATAGCCTCAAATAGTGATAGAACCATTTGAGAAATGGACCCCGGATTTGCAGGCCAATTAATCCTTCATCACAAAGCAAAAATCATACATATTGGTCTCGCACCAACTACGTCACAAAGTGGGTCGAAAGCGAAGGCACTAACTAGAGCTACGTAGCAAGGTATCGTCAGACTTCCTATTCGAAGGATATTTTTTTTCGCTTCAAGATACCCAGGGAGATAGTGACGGATGGAGGGCCTTAGTTCACATCCCATTTGATCCAGAAGCTGGTTGAGAAGTATGGAATTCATCACAGCATCACTTCAAATTATAACCCACAAGAAAATGGTCAAGTGGAGAGCACCAATATATTCATTGAGGGAATATTAACAAAGACAGTAGTCAACCACCGAAGAAATTGGACCAGAAAACTCCCAAAGGTGTTGTGGGCTTACAAAACAACATGGAGGAACATTACAGGCTTCTCACTGTATGAATTGGTGTATGGTAAGAATCCTTTATTCCCCATAGAGTTCGAAATAAAGACATTGAGAATAGAATTTCAGGTCAAGATGGATTTAACCAAAGCATAAAGACAAAGATTGAACCAGCTCAATGAGTTGGAAGAGAAAAAGTTGGCTGCCATTCAGCAGAAAGAGATCATTCAGAAACAAAGAGCTAGATGGCATTCTAGGTCCATTAAGAAGAAGAAATTTGAGAAAGGATATTGGGCTCTCTTTTATGATTCAAGATTCAAGGATTTCAAAGACAATCTTTGGACCAGATGGCTATGTCCTTATGAAGTAGACATAGTCTTTGACAATGGGACTGTAGAATTGGTTATCATTTACAGTGCTAAGACACCATTGCTGGTTAATGGGCACCGTCTGAGGTTATATCATCAACCTGCTTCGAAGGAATCATTTATTAACATTGTCGCGAACTCTGATCTTTATGTTACAACAGCGGGGGAATGCTTCCCTGTGCAGCCTGAAATTTGAAATTCCAATAAGTGCATCAGCTGAAAACCACTCTTGTGGCGGATGTTAGACCCGTTTTATATATTATATATATATATATATATATATATATATATATATATATATATATATATATATATATATATATATATATATATATATATATATAACAATAATAAAAATAATAATAATAAATTGATTGTGAAAACCTCTTTTCGCGGCGCGGTCAGACAATTTGTAACAATTGAAAACCACTTATGTGGCGGCTGTTACACCCATCTTTTTCCCTTTTCCAAAACATCATCCTTCCTTCACGATATATTTTATAAAGATGATGTCACTTATTTGTTTCTTTTATGTATCTATTTTTCCTAATCATCATGTTTTTTGAAGAATAACATAAAGATTGTCTTGGTTGTTACACATGTAACATCCGACAGCCATGAAAAATGTTTCTTATATCGTCGCATGAAGCAATAATTAAAACAATCAAGCGTGACCACCACGATCACTGGAAGCAGTTACGCCATCAATTCAAATTCCTCCTCCATATCGTTTTAGGTATGTCATTCAAAAAGGTAATGTTATCATTTAATAGTTTGGTGATTAATGGCAAGTGATGATATTCCCGTGATGGTCGTGGGTGGCTATCACCATTAAAGCATGGAGGGATAAATAACATAATCATTGCAAGAAATCCATAGTTATGAAACCATTATTAACCCCGCATGAATCTAATTAAATAGCACGATAGCCAATTATGACAAAATTTGGCCGGAAAAGGCATTTGTACTTAAAGCTCGTTACCTTCCATAATTAGACATTTATGTAGGAATGTGTGAAGTACGATTTGGTAATTCACAAATCCTGTCACCTCCCATCACCTTCCTTAGCCAAATTCTTGTATCCTTGTCCAAAACTCTTCATCCAGGATAAGAAGAGCAGGGTGTCGAGAGGAAACAAGCAGTGCAGCAATATTACAATTGGTTGATCAGGTTAAGGAGTGATTCAAAATAACATCAATATGGGAGGAGAAAAATTAATACATGAGCTTGACTCCATGGACACCTTGCAGAACTGTCTGGAAGCTTACCAAGTATTTAGGGACTCTAGGTGGATTGAATATTTTCAGAAATTGAAAGGCTCAGATGAGGCTATTGTAATAGAATTCACTCAAAATTTGAATAAACACCAGACCCGAGTCGTGCTTGCAAATTGAAGTGATAGAGGAAATGATTGCTTGAGTGACCATATTACCAGTAGAAGGATGGATATGGTTCGATAGGAAAATTAAAGACCCTTCTTTGAAGGAATATTTTCTTGAAGGAGAGGAAAAACTGGAAAAGATGGGGAGAGGAGTTGACAGATTATCACTCCCCCAGCGATGGGAAGATGTCGCCCTGGGCCTAATAAAGTACATTACTTACGAGGGAAGATCCACAATCATCTTCAATTACCACTTCCCTCTACTAAATCATCTTTGGCATCAGCAAAAGCTCAACCTCTCATTTTTTCCTATTGGGAAACATTAAGCATATGGCGGTGGCGGCGAAGACAACAGCACATCCTGAAGCATGTGTGACCAATCATGGACTTATTAATTTGATTATGTTGGATGCCCTAATCTAGAAGCGAAGGATCTGGGAAGAATTTAAACAAAAAAGGCCTAGGACAAGCTAGAGAAAACAGGCCGCGACTTCAGAAGGAAGTCATGCAGAAGCTAAAGTACAGACTCGGCCTCTCAAGGTCAAAATTGGAAAAGAACCCATAGACCATCCAATTGGAGACAGATAACCAAAACATAGGGTGAGATTTATCTTTCCAAAAAAACCATTGGCCATAGTAAAGAAGCAGAAAGAATCAGAATGATCATAACAATAAGGAAAATAACCCTGCTCATCAAGTAAGGATGAAACTCATGTTCTACTTTTAGAACTTGAAAATTTAAGAAAGGAAAATGAACAGTTGAAACAAATATTAGTTGAGGGGAAGGAAATTTAGTATCCATATGCACAACATGTTTTCAATGATTAACAGTAGCAGGGTATAAGGTCTGTGGGGTAAACACCAGCCCAATGGAAACAGAAACAGAACTTCGGGAGGATGTCCCACAAGTACCTACTAAGGATATTGTTGTTACATAAGAAACAATAGTTAAAGTAGAGCCTCCCATAGTAATTGACCTAGAGGCTGATACACAAGAACCTGTGGAGGCCACTATTGTTACAGAAGAACCAGCAGTGGGCACAGAGGCCAGTCTAGGCGCAACTTAAGGGGCTGATACACAATAACCCACTAATGAAGCTGATGTTACACAAGAACCAACAGTAAAGGTGGAGTAGACCCATCCAATAGAGGTTGTTACACCCACTATTGATGTTGATCTTGAATGCAGAGGAACGCCGGGTCTTGCCACGGGATGGAGTTCTAAGAAAATTTTGTTGATTTTTGAATTACAGAAATGAAAACAGGAGGAAATCTCCCTCCGGGAGGGGGTGGTCTCACTAAAATAACATAAGAAGAAGATAAGTTCTTTACATGAACAATGGATGAAGGAAGAACTCAAGAAATGTTGGTAAGAGTGTAAGCGGAAGGAAGCCATAAAGAAGCATGGGGAACAGTTGCTGCTATTACAGAAGCAGGTTTGGGATCTAACTGTGGATAAGCGAAAAATCCATGAGCTTTCCCTCAATTTTTTGGGGTGTAGGCGACCTTCCCCATCTTACCCCGTCTTCCTATGGGAACGCTATTACCTGTTTCAGTTAAAATACGTCATGGAGAATAGAGCCTATATGCTTTCTTCCACCCGCACACTTTTAGATTGCTTTCATGCTTCCGATTTTGATGAACAAAACCTGTTGTGTGAGTTATTCTTGCACAATATCATTTGCGAGCAAGTAAGTATGCAAATGGTATTCACTATATTCTCCTACATGGGGGATTTTAGGTTATGAGACTTTGTGTCATTTATGAGGAATCAGATTGAGTGCCATCTATCCACCAAATCTATGGATGCTAATGAAGAAAATACAACATTATGGATCTGGGCAGAACTAGGACGGGCCGCCTTATTAAGGCAGGAATTTAGAAGGATTATGAGCACTCCTGGGATAAGGGATCCTGTTGCCACTTATAGAAGGAGGATTGTGAACTTCTGCCTTAATCAGTTTTCATTAATGAAGAGTCGAGCCCTGACTAGGTGTCTGAAACATACAAAACCAACAGTGTTGAGCTGCTGGAAGGGGAACCATTTGCATTTCAGAACTTTGTGGTAGTTGTTACACATGTACCAACATATGCACAGATAATACAAACCCTTGGTGTTTCCTGGATTGGGCTAAGATTCAAATTCCCATTGATTTGGATACTAATAGTGGATTACCAGATTCATTATGAATTGAGCAAGTATGAAGCAGAGTCTTGGGTATGACAGTTGATGGCTACTCAAGGGTATAGGTCTGCAGATGAAGACAAAGTCGGCGCTTATGACCTCAAGGACCTGTACTGGATATATCCTCATGGGAGATGATATTTTGCATGAGGACATGCAAGTGCTTCAGATGGGGGGAGATGTTGGGTGCCAGTTTTGTACTTATTTCCTACATTTTTTCCCCCATTGTTACCTTGTGACTACAACCATTGGGACTATCTTTGCCTCTTTTCCTGCTTTTCTATCTTAAAAAATTTTGCTTCACCTTATTTTCATTATCTTGTTGTTTCATCAATTATTATGATGTATCATGTCTTTTTTTATAACTAACTGGGACAAATGTTGGGATAATTTCTCTCGTCTTTTGTTGTCCTTCCATATGTTATTTTTAGCACAAAATATCTAGAGCATGAGGCGTACAGAAGCAGTTGAAAGTGTGTTGTTACAATGAGTTGTTACACGATGACGTTGTTACATCACGATGCAATTACAAACCCACTAGATAAACTGTTGTTACAGCTATACTGCTGACTGGATATTGTCAACTTCTAGATGTTGACCTATCCTCTATTGTTTTTATGCTACATTTTTCATTTTCCACGACAGCTGTAGAAGTAATTATATATTGTATTTTAGGATGACAAATTTTAGGCAGTTTTGAATGTAATCTATATTCTTCCAGTTCGACTTTTTTTAAGAAGTGGTTGTAACTATATGTATCTTATTTTTATCAGCATGAGAATCGTAAGATTCTCATCATTGATCTGTTCCTCATTTTTAAGAACATGGAACCATTATATAACTCTCGACCCTTGAGTTCAAAAGGTTAGAGGAGAACAATATTACTTTTGGCTCTGTAATTATGGTCACATTAATACAAATATATCACGTTGTTGTAGTTACATGCATTGTCTGGTTTAGTTTTCGTTTAAGTTTCTATCTCTTCCTGTGCCCTACTAGGGAGGAAGGGCCCTCCTCTTTAATAGGGACTACAACGATTAAGGTAGATGTACATATTTATTCTTTTCTTTACATATTTGTGTAAGTATTGTTGATGTTGTTCTGGTTGTGAGTATATCTGCTTCAATTTCGATATTATTATGCTGTTACACAAATGTGATTAGAGATACAAACTGGTGTAATTTTGTGTGGCACGCTAGGTGCAGTTAATTGAGGCTTGATTACATTCCTGTGGATTGTTTTTTATTTCTGCATGAGTGATTTCTTTTAGCATTTGATTCAGCAACGATTTATCTTTATTTTGATTTTCTTCAGGTTTGATGTATCGGGACAAATAGTGCAATTGTAATTGAAATAAAACACGTCCTTGGATTGATAATTTATGTGTACCATCTCAGTAATTTAATAGTGATTAATACAATCCAACAATCGCATCTCTGATAAAAGAAATTTGATCTCCCTTCTCGTTTATATTTATAGTTGTTAAATCCTTAAAAAAATCCTATCGGAGGGTAAGGATATCGCATGTTTTAAAGGTACAACCATAAGATTTCTCCGATAAAATCCTTTAATATACTGACATGTACAAGGCCCATGTGAATCCACTTTTTATCATTTAATTTCCAAATGTAGTGAATTTATGATTTCTAAGTTCTAAAAGATTTAATCATTGCAACTTGATGTCATAAGGATTTTCTCATAAAGACATGGATTGATATGAAATTTGTTATTCGCTCTAAGGAATTCTTCAGTTAAGAAATTTACACTTATTCCCATGTTTTCCATTTGTAGGACAGTCTCGATAAGAAAATCTCAGCAAAAATGTCTAAGGCCACTAAAGCAAAGAATAAACCCACAGTTCAACAATAGTCGGTTCCTCCTCCACTTGAGACTACTGAAATTCCTGCATTATTCTCTAATACACTCTGCACTCCAGATGCTAGAATCTCCTCTTCAAAATCTATGTACAATATTTTTGAATATGAAAAACCGAAGGTAACAGAAATAAAATCTACGGCCGACGATTCTACCTCGATTTCTTAATCTACCTAGAGTGAAGTTTCCAATTGTTTCTTACACATAATTGCAGCCCGGTGTTGTGAAGGTAAATCCTCTCTGCGGACAGAGATGATCCATCTAGCCCTAGAGTGGGTCTAGCAACAAAGGGACAAGCTAAAGTGTAGGTTCCTAATCAATGAATGAAAAAGACGGGTAGATTGACCTAACTGGAGTCCAACATTGCTGTCGTTGTAGTGTTGGTGGCCTCTCGATCTCTATCTTGACGGGTCACAATCCTTCTGCAACAATGCTCGGATACCTACACGAAGATCAGCAAACAAGATCAGCATACAAAATAATGATTTCATTCATAATAAAATAACTAGTCAAGGAGGGTTAAGCATATTGCATCAAATAAAACACATTAACGCAAGATGGGAACTAGACAATAGAGATAATAAAGGTAGTCATGTATATATATATATATATATATATATATATATATATATATATATATATATAGAGAGAGAGAGAGAGAGAGAGAGAGAGAGTTACAACCAGAGCCTTGACGTTGCAGCCTCCTTCAGCAGGGTTCAGTCGAAGTACGTCTAGATGAATCGTCAGGGAATTCAGACAGGGTGAGGACATGAGCTTAAGCTCTCTCAACAAAGGTCTCTTCCATTCTATCTTTCTGGCACAATGTACAGGAATTCTCTTCAGCCTTTAGCTATAATATGTTCAGATAAATCATCAAATGGGAGATGGCTTTATTTATAGAGGGAGAGGAGGAGGTTGGGATCCCTACAATGATTAAAGGGAGGCCTTATCCCTTATAAGTTCCCCCCCAAAAGGTGGAAACACGAGGCCAAAGGAGGGAGGCCGTGGTTATCTAGTCGAACCATTCCAAATGACTCGCCCATGAATTTGTTATGATGGAAACTTTGCCTCTATATTTAAAAAACATTCCAAAACCAGCTTAGCGCGAGTATCTCACTGGGACAGAGCTCCAATGGGCACGGGGCTCAGTTTTAATCTTCCTCATTGGCGCAAGGGCATAATGGTCTACTAGCGCCAAGGCAAAAACATGTGTTTTTGACAGTTTGTTCAGGGAATTGTCAACAGAAGAAATATTTTCCTCATGGCAAGGGATGCAATGATGGTGTTTGCAAGGCATGACACTTCATTTTAGTCACAGAAATTATCCTCCAAGGTGCGTGATGGGGATTGCAGGGATAGTGACAAAATTTTGTGTAATAGATGCCCCCTAAAGCATGAGGTCCGAGAGAGAGGAAGGGGTGAAATTATTTACGAGAACGCATTTGAAAAAAACACCATTGTCGAAAGACCTGCAATTACAAATACAACTGATATCTCTGATACATGAATATGTGGTATGAGCGCAACCATCCATAACAGAGTAGATATAAAACTGAGATCTGAGGTACGGACGCAATCATCCAGTAGTAAGGATCAACCAACAGACTCAGGTATGGTTGCAACCATCCAGTCAAAAGAGTCATGCATATATTCACGATGAACCATGATATCCCATAGCCTAGATTTTATCAGACAAATCCCAGGGTCTTGTGCTCCATCTCGACCCGAACAAGTAAAAATTCAAGCATGCGAACATGTGAGCTGAATTCGAACATGCAAGAAATTTACCTGATTACCAGGCACGAGAGAAACCACCAATAATGACAATGGCCCTCAAGGTACAACAGGCACAATCCACGAAATGTGAACAGTGATCTGACGTCGAACACTCGTAGAATTCACTCAAGAGAAGACCAATGATGAAATTTGTTAACAGGCACAAGAGAAACCACCAATAATTAAAATGGCCCTCAAGGTACAATAGGTACAATCCACAGAATGTGAACAGTGATTTGACGTCGAACACTCATAGAATTCACTCAAGAGAAGGCCAATGATGTGGACCTGTCATCGAATGCGAAGAACTTGCCATTGAGGCATGCAAGCTCCAAGGTACCAGTAAGGAGTCTCTATATCAACTTCCTGGATGATGTGCTAAAGTCGACAGGAAGTGACCCGGTCGAAGGAGGGCCATAATGTTTCCCACATCATCGACACAAGACAGAGGAACATGATGATAGTGAATCAGGACCAAATAGAGGATCAGAGGGAGCTTGAAAACCACAGAGGCAAACTTCTCTTGAACATATCAGCGACATGACTCTGGATTTGGCAGTATTTGACATCAAGGGATCTAATGTCATGGTGATGTGGCAAAGAGAAGATGAGAGCTCAAAAACAGATTACCCAAACCCATGGAGGAAAAAAGTTACGAAATGAGATGTCCCCAACTCGACACGAATGCAAATGAGTGTCATGTTCAAGAGCAAGATACTGCCGACATGACTACAAATTGGTTCCATTTTCCCCCACCATTCTAGCGAGTACCCTAATTATTTTTGAAAAACAAGCTTGAAGGGGATATCATATGCTTGCAATGTAAGTTTTTCCTTCGGAAAAATCCATCCTAGTACATTTTATGAGCCCTAGGAAGGAGGAACTCAGGTAACATCATGGAGACGATTTCCGATGTCATCAGAGTTTAACGAGTTTGACAAAGGAATAACTCGGCATCTTTTCATGTTTAGAGAGTTTGAAAAGAGGCGAAAAAGAAAAATCCAGTAGATTGCTTTTCATAAATAGTCTCTCAGATCCGAAAAGGTATAAAACAATATCTGAGAGAGCCTCTTAGTCGTGATAGGCTAAGGTATTCCTTTTCATAAATAATCTATCCCAGCCCGAAAAAGGGGTAATCGTATACTAGGTAGATATCGTTTTGGAGCCATTTAACGAGTTCAAAGTGACAAGAGTCTTCGAAATCTTTTCAATTTTATAGAGTCAGAAAATAGTTGAAAGATGACTCCAGTAGGGAATTTTTCGTGTATTTACCGAGTTTGAAAAAGTATAAAATACAACTCGTTACTTCATCACTATCCATTAAAGACTTGTCGCTGCACAAGAGACAAACATAAAACCCATTTCTCGAAATAACATAGTGTAATAATCAAAAAACGTGTCTTAAAACCTAATTAAGGTTTTGAAAAGTTATAAAATGCCAAAAATGGTAAAAAATTACTTTTCACTTTTACCTCTTGTGGAGCAATAGATACCCATTTAGTACTGTGATTTTGCGGTGATGATAGCGGCAATCCGGTAGAACAATCTCAAATTTGCCAGTTCCAGGTAAGATCTGACATCCTTCCCTTCATTTCAATTCCTCTTTCATTACTTGCAACCCCA
Organism: Pinus albicaulis; assembly: GCA_034641835.2. Lineage (NCBI taxonomy): Eukaryota > Viridiplantae > Streptophyta > Pinopsida > Pinales > Pinaceae > Pinus > Pinus albicaulis. The sequence continues at coordinate 1,317,685,027 of CM076583.1, read as the reverse complement.
AATTTGGAATTCTATGGGGGGAATTTGTGAAAACTAGGGCACAATGGTTGGCGCGAGTATCGGGCATAGACTCGCGCCAATATCCCAGATTTTTGAACTAGGGCGCGCCAACCGCACAACCATTTTAGCTTATGAAGGAAAGCAAGTAAGCCTAATTTTCACTAATTCTAAGCTTCAAATTTGGCTAATGATTTTCATATGAACATATTTGCAGGTGCAAAGTGGCAAAGCAGAAAAATGGTGATAGAGTCAAAAGAACGGGAACATAGTGAAGAAGATGAGCTTGCCATGGATAATGAAATATGCATGGAGGATCTTAGAGACTACGAACTGAAAAAATTCTTCATGACATCATGCCTCAGAGCTCAACCGGAGCTGCTGCAATACTTAATCAGTATCTGGGATGAGGATCAGGAAAAATTCGTTCTTCGTGATCAGGAACTCAAGATTGATGTTTCAGATGTTTATTTCATAATAGGATTGTCGCGGAGGGGAGCAACACCAGTCCTGACTGGCACCCAGGCCACCATGGAGAACATGAGCATGGTGATCGACAGGGTATGTCCGGGGGCATGGAAAGGAACAGGGAGCAGGAAATTGGACATCCAAACTATCACGGGCTTGGAATTAAATGTGGTGCTACACACCATCACACGAGCTGCAAGGTCGCAAGCACCACACGATGCAACAAAGACACAACTACTTCTCACAGTAGACTATCTAACACCGACCCTCTACAACTAGGCAGAGGTAGTGACAATCAATATGAAATGTCAACTGATGAAATGCAAGAAGACCAAACTCAAACAGTTTGGATATGGATCCATAATGGTATCATTTTTCTTGGAATGACTACCAATATTCCAGCAATAGGAGGTAATATTTCCGACACCACCAGCACGGGCGCCACGGATGGCCCGTTGGGCAGCACTGATGCCAAGGTTAGGGGGCGGTCAACAGATGTCCTGGAGACCAGATTTATTTGATTGGCTCTGCCAATAGCTCATTGTCATGGAGGATTGGCCCTACGCTGGCACATATTTCACTGGTGATGAGGATCTCCCACTCCCAGAAGGAGATGATTGGGATGAAGCACTTGGTAAGACTCATTTTTTATTTTCATGAGTATTATGATTTTTTGTGATTTATGTTCTGACCTTAAATCCATGTGATGCAGACATCCGCCCAGACAGACCTGTAGGGATTTCCCCGATAGCGAGGTGAGTCCCTCGCGACTTTGATATTGCCCCTCATGGTGAGGGAGGTGAGGCAGAGCAAATCATAAATAACCTGGAGGGAATTTCCCGTGGGATTCTGGATTATGCGTGGTTTGATGATGTTCCTCGTGCGTATCAGAGAAACAATGATGTAGGGGTGTCAAACCAAGTTCACCGCCTACTGAGGCGGCTCGTACAAGCATTGACATGCTATCATAAGCGTCACGCTGAGTAGACACCTAGGCTTTATTTCCACATATTTTTGAGAGACATGATGTCTCTAGATGTAACTGAAACACACATATATTTTGGACTTTATGATGCACACTGATGCAAACATTCGATATATATATATATATACATCTATTTCCCTATTATGGATACTGTCATGTGATGATGATTTTACAAATTGTGCAAATGTCTATCTAATACAATTTTAGCCACTATATCAGTCAATGCATTCATTCGCCTAGGAATATGTTGATATGTAGCAGATGAACACGTAAATACAACCTTAAGATGTGCGGGTTTCTAGCTGAATAATGCCCATTAAGTTGAAGAACGACAAGTTGTGAGTCTAGATTTACAATCAATGCATGAATGTCGAGGGTAATTGCTTCAGTTAATAGTTAAATAATAGCATTATACTCAACTAAATTGTTTTTAGTTCGTCCTAGACAAATACCTTGCAGATATATCAACTCACCGGCAGGATCATAAATCACCCAGGCCGCTGAAGACAGGTTCCAGGTACTACAAGAGGCACCATCCATGAAACCGACGTAAGGGGTAATAAACATCTGCATAATAAGCAACGACCCAAATAAGCAGGAAAATGCTTGCAAAACACACAAAACCAAAAAATGTACAAAAATGAAAAGAACACCTATGTACACAAAACATGCACGAATGACTCATGCATAATATTTTTTAAGATACAACCCATTTCTGGGTTGATCCATAGGATGATCTTTGTAACCAATCAGCTCATATTCCCCATTCCTCAAAGCACATTTAACAATGTAGGGCCCACGCCACATGGGTTGAAATTTTCCTGCCCCCAGCCTATCATGAGCTTGGTCGTAGAAGAGGACGAGGTATCCTTCTATGAAGGATCGTGGAGAAACTAATTGGTCAAAATGAGCTTTGACTCACTTTTTCTGTGCTTCGATGACCAAAGGAGCAAAGCGACAAGTTTCATCCAGCCTTTATAAGTAGAGGAGATCTCTTCTTCAGGAGAAGTGTTGGGCAGTAATTCAACAGCCAACTTGAGCGAAGGTATTTCACACTCAATTCGAAGGGTAGCTTCCAGACCGTAAACAAGTTGAAATGGAGTGAATACGGTCGCATCCTTAACTGAGGTTTGGTATGCCCAAAGAGTTGAAAATAACATGAGATGGAAATTGGATTTATGCATCCCAATCTTACGTTGAATCATGGTGACAAGAACTTTATTCACAGCTTCAACTTGGCCATTGTCCTAAGGATAGTACGGCGTTGAGCTGTCGTGACGCTGACCCAACCTAGAAGTCAACTCCGCCACCATATAATGCCAAAAAGGGGAACCATGATCTATAACGATGGCTTGAGGGACAACAAACCTAGAAATGATGTGATTGAATATGAACTGAGTTGCTATCTTACCGTCAGCCGCAAGTGTAGGCATTGCTTCGGCCCATTTGGTGAAGTAGTCGACGACTACGATAATATAAGCATGCCCCTCAGACGAGTGAGGGTTACACGTCATAAAATCGATGCCTGACTTCTCAAAGGTACCAACGGTAATGATAGGATAAAGATGAGACGGCGATGCACGCATTTTGCGCTGATATATCTGGAAATCATGACATTTATGAACATCAATAATGCAGTCCTTGAAGAAAGAGGGCCATAAATACCCAACACGAAGAATCTTCTATGCAATGGCATAACCAAACATGTGACTGCCACAGGCGCCACTGTGACAGTCATTCAGGACTTTCTCAGCTTCCTCGAGCGTTAAACACCGGCGGAGAATGGAATCTACTCTGACGCAGTAGAGTGTATCTCCGACTATAACATAGGGTTTCGATTGATGATGGATGCATCACCGGCATCCTTCATCAACTCTGATCTGAAGGTTGAAGTCTGAAGATATACAATGATATCACCGTACGAAGGATCAAGGGTGCTGATAAGAAAGAGTGTATCATCTGGAATGCATTCCTCGAAACCAGACGAAGCGGAGTCAGAGGGTAGGGAATAGATTAAATCAGTGAAGACTAATGATTTCTTCAACTTGGTAGTAGTAAATTCCAAGTCGAACTCTTGGAGGATGAAAATCCACTTCGAGTACTTGCCCCCTAGCAATTGGCGAGATAATATGTAAGTCATGGGGTTGTAGTCAGAAATCACAGTCACTGTATGCAATAGAATGTAGTGAAAAAAACGTTGGACTTCTTGAACCGCAGCCAACGCCAACTTCTTGACATGAGCATATCAAGTTTTAGTATCGAGAAGAGTGCTAAATAGATAATAAATCACATGCTCATCATCGTTGTCATCATGTTGGACCAAACCCATGGCAATCGTGCTGAAAGCAGCGACCAAATAGAGGGAATAATAGTGATGCTAATTCGGAGGATGCAACAAAGGAGTTGACAAGTAACATCTTCAATGCATCAAAAGAATTTTGGGCGATCTCATCCCAAAGGAACAAGATGCCTTGCTTTAGCAATCATGTGTATCCTTTAGCCACTTCGGCATAGTTAGGTATAAAACGGCGTAAAAATTTAGCCTTCCCCTGTAGACTCTGCAGCTGATGTAAGGAGGATGGGGAGGGGAGATTAACAATAGCCTCAAATTTGAGCGGATCAAGGAGAATTCCATCTTTGGACACGATAAACCCTAAGAGTCTACTGGAGTCAAGACAGAAGACGCATTTGTGTGGATTCAACCGGATGTTGTAGCGTCAACAACGAAGAAAGACCTGATGAAGATGGTCAGGATGGTCCTTACGCTTAGCTAAATGAGTAGGAAGGTCATCCAGGTAAGGTTTAACGATGTGTTTAATATCGTGGAAAGCATAAGACATCACTCATAGAAATGTGGCCCCAACATTTTTCAAACCGAAAGGGAGCTTTTTGTACGCAAAAGTACCCCAAGGACAGATTAAGGTAGTCTTATGTTGATCATTCGAGAGGATGTTAATCTGGTTGTAGCCAGAAAAGCCGTCCATAAGGGAAAAAATCTCACTCCCTGCACAATCATCAATGATTTGATCAATAAAGGGAGTAGGATAATTGTCCTTAGGGCAGGCCCGATTTATGTCACGGTAATCAACATAGACTCGAATAGTGCCTTGTTTCTTATCTATAGGGACGATATTGGACACCCATTCTGTCAAGGGGATAGGGTAAATAAAACCACCTTTGAGAAGTTTTTAAACTTCACCCTTAATAGTGGTCACCTTTCTTGGGTGCACCGGGGGAAGATGTTGACGGACAGGCTTCGCACCAGGATATGTCGGAATCTCATGCACCACTATACTAGGATCAATGCTCAGAATTTATTTGTAGGACCATGAAACGACGTTGCGGAACTTGCGAAAAAGGCTAGTATAAACCTGGACTTCATCCGAAGAATAGGTGACCCTAATATTGATGTTCTCGACAATTCCCGGTTTCACGAAAATGTCGATAGGCATCGTTTGAATGATGTTACTCAAGTTACCCTCTGTAAAAACTTCATGTGTCAGAATAGGTGTTTGAAGCGACGGAGAGGGAACCTGAGAAGATAACCTCTCAAGGCACATAGACATGGCCCCGATACCAGGCATGAACGAGGAACAATGATGATTATCGTCCCACGGAGGATCCTCAAGAGACATAGTTTCCACAATGGCTTCAACAAAGAGAAATATATCTTTCAAAGGTTTGGGCGAATCCAAATTGCCGAGCCAAGGGGATTGAGAATAAGTGTTGAGAGACATGCCCAAAGGGGCATGATCTAGAGGTAGAGGATCTGAGGCTGAAAAAAGTTCACAATAGCCAATCTCAATTGGACTCAATGGCATCGAATCTCCAAAAGAGTTGATCTGTTCAGGTGAAGGGATGATCCACGGGTCATCAGACTAAGAGATCATATTTATCTGAATATTATTAGGTGGAGTAAGAGGAAAAATACCCATGAGGGCAGGATCTTTGAAACGTCCCGGCCCCACGCTCTCGTAGGGAGTTGGAATTTTGTCCACATACAGAACGTTGTTCTCGGAAGAAGAAGTGAAGAATGACAACTAATCAAAAGTAACAATATTTCCTTTGTGTGGGAATTTCAAAACACGAAAGAGAGTGGATGACATGCATAGCATGGTGTGAGTCCAACTACGATCGAGGAGAAGATTGTAATTGAGCTTGGCGTCAACTACTTCAACCTCGAGATTGACTGTCTTCCCTTCTAATGTAATCGGTAAACTAGCGAGAACACCAAAGGGTTTAGATTCCCTTCCATCAAATGCTTCAAGGGAATTTAGTGATGAATTCAGGGCTGAAGAACCAATGGCTTTCCAACAAGAAGATGACATGACGAACGTATACGTGTCCTCGTCCACAACTGCCCGATGGATATTTAGACCATTAATACCAACTTGTATGATGAGTGCAATTTGGTGCGGGAGTCGTGGGGCGAAATTCTCAAATTCGAAAGCGAGAAGGTTAGAATCAGTAGGATCAACCCCACCAATTGTAGATAGAAAATCCTTCCGTTGAGACAGACATCTCTCAAGTACTTCTAACGCAGACATTGTGGAGGGCGCCTGAGCCAAATACTCAACAATACTGTAATGCTGAGCGGCACGGGCATTGAGATTATAAGAAGACTTTCGGAATACACCTTTGGAAGGTGGTTGTACAACGGGCTCAGTACCGGGCCTTTCAATCTGAAGAGGACCAAAAGCAGGCGGGGGAGGAGGGGGACCATCAACGATCGCCTTCCCCGCTTCCTGATGCGGTTCGGTATAATCTTATGACCGGGTAGTGATCGAAACAGATGCAGAACCGTTCATCATGAACACCTGTGAGCTAAATGGGGCAGAGGGCTGAGGTTTCTCTACCATTTGGGTCTGCTGAGATGGAAAAAGTTCTTTAAGAATGGTTGGAGTTCCTTGAGTGCCTTTGAGAAATCTACTCACTTCGGCCCGTCGAGGACAGTCCTTGGTGTAGTGCTCTATGTCACAAATCAGACAAGGATATTTTAGCTTCCACCTTGAGCCATCATCAGCATGATATTTCTGAGAATCCTACTTCAGGGCTTCGGCTTTGGCTTTACCTTTACCCTTATTTTTCCCTTTGGAAGTTTTATTCGCAGGATTGGCCTAAACGGCATTAACTTCTGCAGTTTTACCAGGATTCGGGGTCGGCTGAGAAGCAGCATCATTGGAAGGATTAGTCTTTTTCTTCCCAAGGTTTGAACGAGCAGACTTCCGAGAATTTTGGGACACAGAACCAATGATACCATCGACAGATGGTGTCGCCAGTGCCTTAGAAGTTCCGGGTCGAGGAGCATCAGGCAAGATATCATACAACATGCCAGACTGAGAGTACACAAGGTCAAGGTACTGGGAACGGGAAATGACTTGTTCTGCGGTTACACATGCCCCCATAGCTATGTCTTTTGCAATATGACTGACAAATGAGGTAGTGAACCAATCAATTAGAAGCTAATCAGGAATATCAAACTTGATCAAGTGACGACGGCACCTCCATTCATTAATATGATCCGAGAAATGAGTAGCTCGGTCTTGTTTCAAGGAAGTGAGGAGGTGTGTCCTGGTCTCATAGTGAACCAGTAACTTAAAATACATAAGAAAGGCCATGGCTAAAGAGTTGAAGTCTGGGAATATGCCATGGGATAATTCAATGTACCACTTTGCAGCAGCACCAGTAAGACTCCATTGGAAAAGACGCAGACGGATGGAATCGTCAACCCAAGAGTTAGAGGAACACCACAAGTGGTAAGTCATAACATGCACTCGGGGGTCTTCGCCAGACGTCCCCTCAAACTTAGGACAATCACCAGGAATCTTGGTTGGAACTGGAGGCCAATACGGATTATAAAGAATGGGATCATTTGTCAGCTTGGACACATCAGGCAGTTCCAACATGGCAAGAAACGACAATTGAGGATTAAAAGGCATTGAAGGTCGTTGATAAGGACCAGTGCTAACATTCCACCCAGGCTGAGAGAGATTTTTCCCCCATATGTTCTGTCCAGAAGGATTCTGCACATAGGGGTTATACGCTGAAAATTTCTGCCCATACTGGGGTTGAGGACCCGGATACTGATTATGAGCATACCATTGAGGTCCTTGCTGAGAAACGTATGGATTATACTGTGGAATGTAAGTATGGCCTTGAGGTTGATTATACACCAACTGAGATTGATTTTGAGGGTAATAGGTGAAACCTTGGGACGCATTGTATACCGCCTGATACTGACCTTGAGGAGGGTAAGTAGCGCCTTGCAGTTGAGCTAGCTAAGCAGGTTGAGCAAGCTGAACCAGCTGTTGGATTGGTTGAACAGGCCGAACCGGCTGTCGAGTAGGGTTAACAGGATGAACCAGCTGCTGAGCAAGTTGAATGGATTGAAATGGCTGCTGAGGTTGGGCAGGGTGTCCCTCCAGACCAGGTTAGCCTAAATATTGAGGGCCAATGGGTTGCCCTTACGGAAGAGTTTGGCTTGATGGTTGCGATGGAATAGGTTGCCCCTGATAACCAGGTTGACTCGGAGCAGGACCGTAGGGTTGTCCTGACTATACAAAATCTTGGCCTTGCGGAACGTAAGGTTGCTGCTGTTTCAAAACAAGTTGTCCCTATGGTAGATACATTTTCCCCCTAGGAACATAAGACGTTCCTGGTTGAAACTGAGGATGACCAGAAGGACTGTAGGGTTGTCCTTGTTGGACCGAAGGTTGACCCTGTGAGGGTTGTCCTTGCAAACCGTAAGGTTGTCCCTGAGGACTTAAGGGTTGTCCCTGCTGGACCAAAGGTTCTCCTTGTAAGGGTTGTCCTTGTAGACCCGAGGGTTGTCCCTGTAAGGTTGGAACCTGATGGTAAATAGACTAATAAGGATTAGCTAGAGGCAAATATACGGGGTTGCCGTAAGCATCATAGTAAAAGGGAGGATTGACAGGAGCTTGTGGTTTTTGAAAACCCTCAGGTATGGGACTCTGTTGCTGACTATCCGAAGAGGAGGCATACCGTTGATGAATATCTAACATATACTCATCGAAATTATAAGTGGAAACCATGGGTGCAGAAGTAGAAGTCGTGGCCACAGTAGAAGTCTCCACAACGCGGGATTGTGATCTACCTGGACCGGGATTGACAGGCCACGTGGGATTAAGAAATATAGACCTATGAGTGTGAAAAGATCCTGACGACTGATGTGTAACAACCGGTGTGGATGAAGCCACACAAATGGTAGGTTTGACTGGGACAGATCTAACGGTGACCGACGAGTTGGGTGTCGAAGGTGAAAATCCTAATGATGGAAGGACCGAACTCCTTGGAGGAGTTGATGTATTGGATTGTGTAATGGATGCAACACCAGACATAATCTAACTCAAAGTCCGATAACTAGGTGGAACTGACACCGATTGAGGAGGAGAATGACTAGAAACATACGGGAGATCTTCTGAGAAAAGCTGATATTCTCCTATAGAAATAGGCAGTCCTTCACTGCCAACAGGACTCGAAGAATCCATGTCTGACGAAGCCGTAAGATCATTGAAAAAACGACGAGGACTAGGAGGTACAACAGCAGCTATAAATGGTGATCCTGAAGTAAGAGGAGGGAATTATTCCTCGATCCCAAAACCAGACCAAGCACCTTGAGGAGGCCAATTGAACTCAATTGGCTCGTAAGGAGGAGATCGGGTACCGAGAGGTTGAACACTCGAGAGAATAGGCTGCGAAAACTCGGCAGACCTAATGGATTGAGGGGTTTCAAAAGAAACATTAGGAAAAGAACTACCACTAGGAGGCAGTGAAGAAGACGAAACTGGTGGTTCTGCCACTATGACAATATTTCAACACAGGAAGGAAACAAAATAGCCAATCCAAGGCTTCAAGATCAAAAACTAAGGAACTACAAAAACAAGCCAAGTAGAAAAATTTTAATGGCCATGTGATCATGGGTAGCAAATTTTACAACTGTTGTGAAACCAACTCCAAAAATAGAAGAAAAGAGATATCAACGCCTTAAAAATAAGCCACTTCGAGGGGGCAACCTCCAATACATTACATGAATGAAAAATTCTTAGATGATTCAAATTACAAAACCTCCTTTCTATATATACGAGTCCATGAAGCCACAATGTAATCCTAGCTGACCTAACAATAATAATTTAAGGGCACAATAATAAAAATATGGGGGTTACATGGGTACAATAATAACAATAAGGGGGTCTACACTAACATAATAAGGGACTACACTAGTAATATAGGTACCTAACATGCCCCTCTCCTTCAAACAAGTGTTGTCCTCAACGCTTGATTATCTCTTGATGCTTCTGTATAAAATTCTCATCCTCCCATGTGGAATATTATATAGGAAAGTTCTTCCACTTGCTGAGATAATTTGAAGTTAATTGTACTTGTCGAGTTCTTGTTTCTGTGACTGCTTTAGAACTTCTTTTGATGTGATGTTTATCTTCCGGCTGTTTCATTTGATTTTGCACCAAAGTTAGGTTATCCATTGAGAGCCGGAGAACTTTTTGTTGATGCTCGATGTGATATTCCAATACTTTATCATCCATAATATATTTTATTTGATCCTTCAAACACTCCAACTTAGCCTCCATTTCTGCTTTTAAACCATCTATTTCATCTTCGGTTGCTCTTTGTAAGATCGAAATTTGTTGCACTTGGTACCGTAATTTTGATATCTCATACTGCAATTCTTCCTCTTCATGCGTCATAGTATAGCTTTCTGAGGGCTTAATGGGTATGGAATTATTTTTTAGAGGAATTATAGAACACATTAATGATAAAAATTATTCAATATACCCTTGGAATCACATCAAACTGCTTTCTCAAACAAACATTATGCAATTTTAAAAAACAAGTACACACCTTTTTCTTGCTTTTGAGTATCTATATATTGAAACTGAATTATCTCTATGATTTTAGATCTTCAATATCTGAAATTTGGCCCTAAATTAGCCCTCTGAATCTTCTTTCTAATGCCACAGGTCTAACCTAATTTGGATTCTTCAAGACAAAGTTATGTCCAATCTCCCACAATGACCCAATTTTGGACTAGTTCAATAGAGCGAACTTGTACGACTTTCCACGTGTCACTTTTTCCTCCTTAGGCTCTGAAATTTATATTTTGAAAACTACAGTCTGTCTACTTGGGGCCACTTTTTACAACATTCCAATCCAATGCTCAGAGAGAGAGCTATGAAGATTTTCCCACGATCACCTCTTTGAGATGAAATTCAGAAGCCTCAAAAAGCCCTAACTTCCACAGATCATATCTCCGAAAATATTGCGAACCAATATCTCAAATTTTGCGAAGATGTTCCTCAGGTTTGCAGCTTTGCACTCTAAAAATTTCAGCTTCTGAACCTTCGTAGAAAAAAATTTATTACGAAATTACCACGATGACCTGTTTAGGTTAAATTTAGGAGCCTACAAAATGACCTAACTTTCAGAGATCATATCTCCGAAAATATTGCGACCCAAGCTCTAAAATTTTGCAACGATGTTCCTCAGGAATTTGGCTTCGCACTCTAAAAATTTCAGATTATGAACCTTCGTAGAAAAATATTTATAGAGAAAATTCCACAATGACCTGTTTGGAGCAGCGAAACCCTAGAATCTCAAAGCTCTGATACCAAATGTTGTGAAACCAGCTCCAAAAAGAGAAGAAAAGAGATATCAACGCCTTAGAAATAAGCCACTTCGAGGGGAAACCTCCAATACATTACATGAATGAACAATTCTTGGATGATTCAAATTACAAAACCTCCTTTCTATATATAGGAGTCCATGGGGCCACAATGTAATCCTAGCCGACCTAACAATAATAATTTAAGGGCACAATAATAACAATATGGGGCTTACAGGGGTACAATAATAAAAATAAGGGGGTCTACACTAACATAATAAGGGACTACACTAGTAACATAGGGACCTAACAACAACACTGGAAAAAAACTTTGTTGTTTCATGTTTTAAGAGTTAAGAAACAGGAAAAAGGTGACTTTAGTCACTTTCAATTTTTAAACGAGCGTGAAAGGACAAGTGCTTGATGATCTCTTCTATTTTTAAGGAGTCACGAAAAGATCAAAATGACTACTCGGGTAATCTTGGCAAGAGGGTGTACCAAGTTTCCGTGAACTTCCATACACACCTTGGTGATCAAATGAAGAGAAATGACCAAGGACTTAACGTACATGCAAGTAATCTCCCCGAATGCTGTGTTCGGTGTATCACGATTACAGGGCGGCAAAATTGGCTTCCTATGAATAAAGGATTTGAACCTATGAGGGTCTCCCTTTATATACAGGATGGTATGGGGAGCATAAGTCCATACCAATGCTGTCTAAAGCCAGGTGGTGAATGACAACTACTAAGTTTAACGATGCCGGAACACGTCACTAGCCTAGATCTCTAAAAAAAATTGCATTAAGTTCCAATGCTTCCTTAGGTTAATTGAATAAATTTTACAGTTGATATTGAATTAATGTTTCAGTTTCAAGGCCCTACTGAATTGGATTTCAAATTCCTAAATGCATGCTATATGCAAAGAACACCATTTTCCATTCGATGAACGCTAGTTAAGGGGAGAATAGAGATCTTTAACAAAGTAGAAAGCAACAAAATCATACGAAAAATGTCCACTAATGCAACTAATTCAATCCAAGTGAAAATGAAAAATTATTTCCTAGTTCATCAAATGCTAGTTATGCAAAAGATTTTTTCATTTTGAATGCAAATGAAAGAATGCAAATTTTTTTTTTCAATGAATGAAGTACACAATGCACTAATTACATAAAAAATCAAAGCGAACAGTAGCTTAAAGTACTGCGAATTTAGAGATCTCAAACAATTGATTTGAAATCATTACGAGCATAGAAACGCAAAAAACCAATGACGCACTCTTTCAATCCAAGAATAAGCTTTCAAAAATGACCCAAACAAGCAATGTAATCTATGCTTGAGATGACGAGAAGGAGAATCAAACAAAAACCGAAGTGATCATTCAACAAACCCAAAACTCAAAGGATCAAGAAAGACTAAAGCAATTGATCAGGGAATCGAACTAATAGAGATAAAAAAACTTGAACTTCAATGAGAAGGATCAGTGAGTGAAAGACACCTAGGAAATCTATGGCTATAAACTACACCAATGAAAAAACAAGCAAACAACTGAGAAGAGCAAGCCCAAAGTAGTCAAAACAACTCCAAAAAGACCAATTGCAAATAAAAAACAACCCAGAGTCAAGCACAACTGACCAAACACTCATCAAAAGGGTCAAACCAACTCCTACAGAATTCGGCGCGACTGTGAGGCGATAATCCGTGCCAAACAGCGGTTGGTGCTACTGCTATAAAAGCAACCTGAGCCAATTGGCGCTACTGCTCAAGCAAAAAGCACGCCAAGATGAATAACTATGGGAGGAGGGAAGAACAAGTGAGAAAAGTTCAATCTTGACACTCTGGGCCTGAACAGGAGGATTCTAGACAATCAATCAAGCCAAAAAAGGCAGACAAGCATACAAACGACCGAAGTCGACTTGACAAGGAAAATTCCCAATGGACAACGAAACGACAAACTCACATTGATTCCCTAACGGAGTCACCAATTTGTTATGAAGGTAAATCCTCTCTGCGGACAGAGACGATCCCTCTAGCCCTAGAGTGGGTCTAGCAACAAAGGGACAAGCTAAAGTGTAGGTTCCTAATTAATGAATGAAAAAGACGGGTAGATTGACCTACCTAGAGTCCAACGATGTCGTCGCTATAGTGGTGGTGGCCTCCCGGTCTCTGTCTCGATGGGTCACAATCCTTCTGCAACAATGCTTAGATACCTGCACGAAGATCAACAAACAAGAGCAGCATACGAAACAATGAATTCATTCATAATCAAATAACCAGTCAAGGAGGGTTAAGCATATTGCATCAAATAAAACACATTAACGCAAGTTGGGAACTAGAAAATAATCATGTATATATATATATATATATATATATAGAGAGAGAGAGAGAGAGAGAGAGAGAGAGAGAAGAAAGAGTTAAAACCGGAGCCTTGACGTCGCAACCTCCTTCAGCGGGGTTCAGTCGAAGCGCATCTCGATGAATCGTCGGGGAATTCAGACGGGGTGAGGACACGAGCTTAAGCTCTCTCAACAAAAGTCTCTTCCGTTCTATCTTTCTGGCATAATGTACAGGAATTCTCTTCAGCCTCTCAGCTATAATATGCTCATCTAGCTCATCAAATTGGAGATGGCTTTATTTATAGAGGGAGAGGAGGAGGTTGGGATCCCTACAATGATGGAAGGGAGGCCTTATCCCTTGGAAGGTTCCCCCCAAAAGGTGGAAACAAGAGGCAAAAGGAGGGAGGCCATGGTTATCCAGTCGAACCACTCCAAATGACTCACCCATGAAATTGTTATGATGGAAACTTCGCCTCTATATTTAAAAAAAATTCCAAAACCAGCTTGGTGCGGGTATCTCACTGGGACAAAGCGCCAATGTGCGTGGGGCTTAGTGTTAATATTCCTCATTGACGCGAGGGCATAACGGTCTACTAGCGCCAAGGCAAAAACATGTGTTTTTGACAGTCTGTTCAGGGAATTTTCAATAGAAGAAATATTTTCCTCATGGCAAGGGATGCAATGATGGTCTTTGCAAGGCATGACACTTCGTTTTAGTCACAGAAATGATCCTCCAATGTGTGGGATGGGGGTTGCAGGGATAGTGACAAAATGTTGTGTAACACCCAGCTAAAGATCTTTCTGTATACAGATATGGTTAAATGGGTTATTGATAATGTGAATATTTTAGAAATAGTTTTCTTGACACAACATTAAACATTTTTTGGGTCATTCACCGGCAATGATTTGAGCAAAATTTATAAGTTGTCGCCACCCTTGAAGAAATACGACAAGAAATTTGACATAAGTTCATGAGTGAGCATGTGAATCAATCAGAGCCCATCATAGAATGGAGAAGATATCCTAATAAACATAAGTGTGAGGATAAGGTTATGAATTTCATTGCTTCTATGGTTACCCCAATCTATGGTTACCCCAATACGCAGAAATTATGAGACCAATGGGTACCACTTATTGATGTTGCCTCTGATGGATATATTAAGGATTGGGGAACTATATTGTCTGATAGTATAGGCACCCAAATCCTGAATTATAGGAAAAAACACAATTTTTGTTAGAACATAGTTCCCCCTTTCTATATGAGCGCCTATATAATAAATGTCATATGTTTCACCTCTGATTTTAACTGTATGGGATGGAAATGGAACATAGAAGACCATACTCCTATCCATATATATCATGACATGCTCTAGGAATCAAACTTTTACCCTCATTTATATAAAATTTGTCATGGAGTTATGCTTCCTATCCACCAAAGTGTCTTTGAATAGAAGGCCTCTAGTGTTTCACCTGAAGCTAACAAAGAATTTTTATCAATTGGGAAATGGTTTGGAGAAGAATCCTTCAGTTATGTTTGAATCTTCGGCAGTCTTGAATACCCTCATATGTTACCCTTGTATGTTCCCGATAAAGTCCTTTCCCAAGAGATAGCATATCAAAGTATAGGGAATGGTCTTTAAAGGTCCTGAAGGATGCTAAAAATACAATGTGACCTGTTTTTCCTATTTAATGTGGTGTCTATTCCCTAGAAAATTTCAAGCATGCTAGTCTTGAGGTTGAAGAAATTAAAATTTTAAACTTCCCAACTATTCCCAATAGGCAATATGATCCTAAGGATACTGCCAAGAATGTCACTACACAAGAAAAAATCAGGAAATTTATGCATGAGCCAGATAAGTTTGATGATTTATTTGAATCAACTTCTATTTATTCAGAGGTTGAGAAACAAACAGCAAGACAGCTAATTCCTGAAGAATTGACTCAATTTAATCAATATAGAGATAAAATGATAACTCACTTGCCTATGGATTTGTTGAGATTTCCTCAACAAAACACAAAACAGGATAAAACCTTGACTACTTCAGCATAGGATACTTATACATCCCAAGAAAAAGAGACAGGAATTCCATCCTCTTCAAAGACTAAAGAAACTGAGGCAGGCAAAAAAATTGATGAAATATGGAAGCAATTTAACCAAGTTATACAAACAACATCGCTTCAAGATCTGAAGACTCCATTGCAGGAAAAGGTTACACATACTCCTGAATTTATAGAGAATACATCGCTTACTACTGTGGATTCTGATAAGACTTCGGAAAATGATGATTTATAAGTCATCCTGGTATTCCTGACCTCGGAGGTCATTTTAAAGATTGAAGAGATTCCTCCTCTGGAAATATTCTATAGTCTCCAACACAAAGTCGTGGTCAAGAGAAAGAGGAAGAGGAGAAAAATTGATCAATCACAGGCCTTAGTCCCTGCAAATACTTCTTTTGAAGTGGTATGGAAGGTAAACAGTCCACCCCTACAAAAGATCTCGGTAGGGTCTCACAGTTTGCAGGATCCTATATTATTGCCACCATTGACAAAGCCTCTGTGGTACAACATCTTCTAAAGGAGAAAGATGAAAGAACTATGCATTTAGAAAAATATTTGAAGAATGAGAAATAAATAATTGTTCAACAATGGCAAGCACAGCTTGTCGAACTTCAAAATAATTTTAATGACTTAACGCTTAAACATGAATCTGATTTGAAAAGTAGGGATACTCAAATCCAATAACTTCAACAAAATATTAAATAGTTAAAGGTGAATCCTGAAATAGTTGTGTTTAAGAAGGAAGCAAGAGAACTAAAAACTCTCCTTACTCAACAACAAGTTATTTTCTATCAGAAATTAGCCACTATTCATGATTTATGTCAATCAAGCAATTCATTGGTGAATCAATTCTTCGATCTAAGGACATATTAGGAGGATGTTGAGGAGAAAATATCATATTATATATTATGGCAATATAATATTACAGGGAGATAAATTGATCTCCCTATAATTGATCCAAAATCTTTTGTTTGAGATGTATAAAAGAATTAACATGTGAAAATTGTAGCTTTTAAACAAGAGACTTTAAAGGCATAAGCGGAAAAAGAGAGAAGCAATTAACATCATGCACGAAGACACAAGAGTTGATATCAGAGTTCGTCCAGGAGGGACTACGTCTCCGGGCCCTGCTCTAATAGTGGGGAGGCCCTGCTTTCATTAAATGGAAAAATGAAAGTACAAGTACAAAATGAGGAATTACACCCTTATACCTGCCCAATCTAGAAATGGCCGAAAATTGCAGACCTCTGATGACAAAATGGGCAGCGCCGTTGGATTTTTGGCGTCGAGTAGTGCTGAATCCATATAAAACTTGCCCCAATCGGACAAAGTGAAAATCTGGCCCCTCTGGAAAAATGGCTCAGATCATGGTTCCGCCCCCTCCTGCACACTGCTCAAGGTTCCACTGCCTCGTTTTCCGTGCCCGCTCCTGTCCGTCCTTGGGCGCACAAATGAATGAAGGTTTAAATAACATAGTGTGGGCGGATTCTCCAAAGTCACCCATAGCCGAATTGGTTGGAGATCTGCTTTGTTTGGGCGGAGGTCGGGTGGTCAAATCCCGACCCCACCATAAAAAGGCCAACTGGTTTATTTTTTATTTAATCGCATCATATTTTAACTTGGAAATGAACTGTTTGATATATTTAAAAGTCTGTTGATGTGATGTGATGTGGGGGGCCGGACCCATATTGGGCGGCCCGCCCCGTATAAAACCGCGCCATGTATAAGTGGAGGCGGTGGCGGTGGGGTTAACAACCCCCGCCCCGTATTAATATGACCGTTGGTGGACCACGGGGGTGGCGGGGTTGACCACCCGCCCCCCAACAACATTTGTTTGTTTTTTTTTAATATAATATGGAGATTGGCATGGGGTGGCGGGGTTGGTGGCCCGCCACCCTTATTATATATATTTTTTGTTTTTATTTGTTATTAAAACAAATTGTGGTTTTTGGAACCTTCGAATTTTTGACCGAAGGAGTGCATTTAACGGTCCCACAAATTCGCCCGGAATCTGGCCAGGTTGGTCGGAATCTGGTGGCCGGGTTTCAGCAAAATTGTTGCCTCCTTATTCTGCCACATCACCAAGTCAACCTCTGAACTTTGACTGCTCCTAACTCCTTCTTACGGACTCGGAATTGAGTGTCGTCTGTGCCATTGGATTCAGAATTTTGAGATCTACAACTTTTTCGAACACTTTGATTTTTGAGCCTTGTACTCAAGCCATTTGTACCTGCACCTGTTTAATCCACCTGGATCATTCCTCCCCACTAAAGAGATTTTGGACCCCAAAAGCCTCATCAATCAACAGGCAAGTGAGGGAATTGCTCCCTCACCTTCTCCTTTTCAAGCCATTTGGCTTTACTTGGGTGCATCCCTTTGAAACCAACACGGAGATACTCCACATCTCCTCGTCGTGAAGTCCCGGTCCTTCGATCGAGAATGATGTCCTCTGGCAGTTCATCGAGATATTCTGGTGCAAATTCATCCACTGTAGGAACTGATCCTACCTCCTCAGCGTCCATAATCAATGGGGGTTCATAAAGTTTTAGATTTTCAACATTCACAACTGAGTACATCTGCATGTATACCGGCAAGTCGAGTCGGAAAGCATTATTCCCAATCTTCTCCAATATGGTAAAGGGACCATACCGGATTGGTCGCAATTTCTTACCTTCTCCCTTCATTCGATCCTTGCTGATGTGGAACCACACTTTGTCGCCAACTTGAAATTGATGGTCGACTCGGTGCTTATCATGTCGGGCCTTATATCGGGCCTGACTCTTCTCCAACTACTCTTGCACTACTTGGTGAATCGTCTGAATCCGCTGAATGAACCGCTGTGCTTTATCCCTGTCATCACGCCCACTGGCATCTTCATCCCTTCCATAGATCATGTCGAAAGGGTCCTTTGGTAAGTAACCAAAGCATGTCTCAAAAGGTGAACGTTGCGTAGAGGAGTGCACTGCTCGGTTGTAAGCGTGCTACACATATGGAAGGTGTTCATCTCACAACTTGGGATGTTTGCTGCAATAGCCCCGCAACAAGTGTACCACGGTACGATTAACGACCTCTGTCTGTCCGTCGGTTTGTGGATGGAATGCCGTGCTTCTCTTCAACTTGGTATCCATCATGCGCCACAAGCTGTTCCAAAACTCTCCAAGGAAATGAGAGTCTCGATCTGACACAATCGACGTGGGAAACCCAAAGTGGACCCAAACATACTGAAAGAAAAGACAAGCAGTCTGCTCAGCAGTGACTTGCTTTTTACAAGGCATCAATATGCACATTTTGCTAAAGCGGTCGACGACAACATACAAATAGTCGTGACCGTTTCTTGACATAGGCAAACCTCCTACAAAATCCATCGACACACTTTCCCATGGACGACCCGGAATAGGGAGTGGTGTGTAGAGCCCGAGTTTTCTATTAGAGGGCTTTGAAACAAAACACATCACACATCCCTTTACAAAACGGGTTACAATGTTTTTCATATGGGGCCAAAAACAAAACCTTTGCAAATGACATAAGGTTTTTTCGACACCAAAGTGACCAGACACAAGAGAGGTATGCGCGTCTCGAATTACATGTACCCTTTCTGCTGTGGGTATGCACAATTTACCAAGGTGATACAACAGCTTCCCCTACAAATGATAGTTGTCCACCTGTGAACCATGAGTTAGTTTTGCATAAACTTCTTTAAAGTCATCATCGTTAGGGTACTGTTCAACATAACTTTCAAAAGACAATGACGCATTATGCAAAATAATAGAAGCAGCGATAGGAGGGCGAGAGAGCAATGTCACATATGGTGACGGCCTTTAAAAAACCGTCACTGTAAGTGTATATAGTGATGGTCCTTGATGGTCCGTCACCAAAGACATTTTCAATGACACTTTTGGTGAGGGTTGTTAAAGGCCCGTCACTAATTCTCTCTTTGGTGACACTTCTAGTGACGAACTTTTAATGACCCTCACCAATGTTCTTTTTGTTACTTTTGGTGACGGTCAAAAAATGTCCATCATCATTGATCATTAAAAAACCGTCACTGTAAGTGTATATAGTGATGGTCCTTTATGGTCCGTCACCAAAGAAATTTTGAATGACACTTTTGGTGAGGGTCGTTAAAGGCCCATCACTAATTCTCTCTTTGGTGACACTTCTAGTGACGAAGTTTTAATGACCCTCACCAATGCTCGTTTTGTTACTTTTGGTGACAGTCAAAAAATGGCCGTCATCATTGACCATTCGAATGAGTTTTTGATGATGCTATGTGCATGTTAATATATTTTTTTGTCAAAAGTTAACGATTTAATACCATTATTGTGGAGTATTTTTTATAATATGTCCAAAGCCATAGTGGTTAGGGTCAGTGAATTTTTTAGAAGTAATTAGTGTGTATCATTTCCCTCAAGTAATAACTAGTCGAATAGAGATTTTCAATGAGTCAAAAAATGATTCATATATATTAAGTTTATTATCTAGAAAATTCCCTTTAGATAAAGTTCCACTATTGTGTGTAGGAAATATATTATTTAATACATAATCAAGCTTTGAAAATTCTATTAATGAGAAAGACCTAACGATCCTCACCAATCTGGGCATGCCTTAAATTAATGCTTTGGCACACACTAGCATTTCTTAGCACCCCACATGTATTGGAACATCTTTGTACCTAGAACATCTTGTGATGACACTTACGCCCAAGCACATGGTGACATGCGCTAGCACAACATCAAACTCTGCTAACATGTGTTGGCATGCTGCATATAGTCCCTAGCATGCCCTGGAACACCATGGTTGAATGCATTGACATACATTAGCACTTGGCACACAATGCCACTTGGCATGTATTGGGACCTATTATTAGTGTGCCTAGCATGCCCCTTTTCAAAAAGATAAATTCCTGACTTATTAACCCTCTTATTGGTTCTTCCTTTTGTTTCCTTGACACATATTGACATACCCTGGTCCCCTGCACCACATCCTTAGCACCCAGCATGTATTGGCATATCTTGGCACTATTAATTGGCACATGATATAATTAGCACACTCTGGAACTCCCAAGCACACTTTGGGAATTCTTGACATGCCTTGATATTCCCTAGCATGCCTTACCAATGCTTAGCATACCTTGTCAGTCCCTCCTTGGCATGACAACTAACACTCATTAACACTAGTCTCTGGCGCACGTTCCTCATATTCATTAACTTTCATGAATTTTTACTTGGTGCTCCCTTAATGTTTTTTCCTAGTAATCCTTAACACTCATGAACATGCATTATCACTCTCTAGCACACTTTAGCACTCTTCAACATTCCCTTCCACTTCATAACATGCATAACACTAGTTCTTGACACATATTGGCGCTTGGCACGTGTTGGTGCTTGGAAAGTCTTAGCATGTGTGGAATACGTTGAGATGCCTTCGTATGATTTGGCATGGTTTAATATTAAATTTATTTGTGATTATCAGTTGTTGGAAAGTAGATGAGAAGCAACAAAGGAATACTTGGCACTTAGAATGCACTAAGACTTTGCACTTAGCACCTATTGTTGCCTAGTGTTGGTATGCCTAGCATGCCCCTCTTGGAAAAGGTAAATTGATGACTTATTAACCCTCTTATGTGTTCATTTCCTTGTAGTTTAACTTTTTTCTCCCTTTTGTTGTCTTGACATTCCCTGACACGCATTGACACACCCTTGCACATCTTGGCATGCCTTATCACTTGGCACATATTAGCATGTTTGACATGTATTCCCACTATCCGGCACATCAAGGGGGTGAAGAGAGATGTAGTCCTAAAGTAGGTCGAGTACGAGGGCGAGTAAGGGTTGCTAAAGGGAGGTCATGATCATCCTCCAAGAGCAAGATCATCATGTGAGTGTTCAGAAGAATGTTGCATACCTTAAGGGTCGGTTTGCGCTAGGAAGTAGGATGGCATATTGTTGGTTCTCTTCTGGCAAATCAAGCTTAAGAGAGGTTTCTCATGAGAATCTGGGCATGTGATTTCAATGGTGTCTTTGTGTGAAGGCCGCATCAAATTCTGAAATGTTGAAATTTGCAACAAGAAATAGTGAGATTGGAAACCAGAAAGGACAAAAAAAAAAAATGCACCCACACTGGTGAGGAATTTTGATGCACCAGGAGTGAGGAATGTGGGGCGTCTAATTTATTTTTCCCTTAAATAAATTGGACAATAAATTGTAATTTCATCTCATAACAACTTGTGTTAGTTAATTAAGTCATGATGACCGAGTTAGCTCAAGAAATTCAAGTACTTGAGGGTCTAAGATGAGGCATATAGAGGGATTCTAATATTTTTTGGGTCCAGTTGAAATTGATGCATTAGTGAGGTGCAAGTGTAATTAACTCAATTAAATGCGTTAAAATCAGTTTAACTGGTTCTAACTAAGTTATGAACTAGCGAGAGGTCCAGTGAATTAAATTAGATTTTTATCACAATGAGTGATCAATCATATAACTGATAATTCATTATTAATAGTGGTATGCATGTCAGTTTCGAGGAATACCCAGTTGAGACAGAGGTTAAAGGGAACATAACTATCAGTTGTATTCAGAGAAAATTTCCCATGTGAAATTATAAAGTCACTGGGATTCCATAATGGATTGTGCAATCAAGGAAGATTGATTTTCCTAATTAATAAGCAGTTAATTCCCTAGCTAGGATTGTATGAGCAAGGCAGGCTGAAGTAAGGATCAGAATTGGCTAAGTACTAGACCGAGTTTTCCTAGATCAACGGGAGACAATTGACAGAGTGTTGGATAATCTCATGAGATATTAAGCATTAATGTATTGTTTTATGATTCCTTGACTTAATACACAATAGAGATAGAGGGCCTTTGAGTAGTTTCTTTCCCCAAATACATCATGTTGTTGTGCGATTGATAATTTATTTCTCTTACTTATATGTGATTGTGCGATCATGTTTTTTTTCTGCAAATTGTAGGAAGGATTCAATATCTTGTTTTAGTAGATTACAAGATTAGATTGAATCTCGTTGGTTAGATTTTCTACATGGTATTAGAGCATAATTTTTTTGGGCGGCAAGTTTGCATAGAATATTTAAATATTTTGGTGTAAAATTTTCAAAAACAAATAGGCTATTTGGATTCCTTGCGAAAATCTACCGAAATAGAAAAAAAAAATTGGTCGAATCGGAGCTCGGATGAGGGAGACATCATCGATTTAAAATCAACTCTTTTTTAGAAACCTTTTGTAACGTCGGGACAATTACACTGTGCGTGAGTCAAGAACCTATATGTAATTGAGGTACCAGATGCATGCAAAGCTTTGAGGAGAAAGGCAGAAGTTAGAGACTTGGTGGTTTAAAGGGAGCATAAATACCTCTTAACATGAATCTTCATGAGAAGCGGTCTCAGAAGGTTGTGGAGTAGTTGCCACAATTGGAGAAGCAGAGAGGAGACTGAGTGGAAGCATCCACTCAAGCATAGACCTCCATGAGGGGGAAATTTCGAGCCAAATGGGAAGAGGGAGCAGCCATACCTGGAGGTGTAAGCTGGTGGGGTGATGTGTAGACATAATCCCAAGATAAGAAATTTGGGCAAGGTCCATTGAGATGGCGTGTGATCTCATGGATCGAACTTGGCTACGAGGAGCCACAGTACAATAGTAGTAGGAAGGATCAGTTAAAATGATGTAGTCAGATGTCAGCAAGACAGAAATCAGAGTCAGATGTCAAATACTGGATCACAAATTAGAGTTAGCAATAGTTCAAAGGGTACGGATGCAGATGTTAGCAGCAGCGTAGAGAATCCAGTACTAGACAGATGCAGTAGCTAGCAGCAGTCAGAAGATTCTGATGACAGATGCATTATACTGAGTAATTTGTTCGGAGGCTATTCAATTTTAGGACTTGCAGGTGCAAACAACGCTAGAGAAGTGTAGCATGCAGAACACTCCAAAAGTACCGAATGGAGATAGATTGAATTCCTCTCTTGTTGAGAGGGAGTATTGAAATTTGCAACAAGAAATAGTGAAATTGGAAACTAGAAAGGACAAAAAAATATGCACCCACACTAGTGAGGAATTTTGATGTACCAGGAGTGAGGAATGTGAGGCGTCTAATTTATTTTTCCCTTAAATAAATTGGACAATAAATTGTAATTTTGTCTCATAACAACTTGTGTCAGTTAACTAAGTCATGATGATTGAGTTAGCTCAAGAAATTCGATTTAAGGTGATTGAGGTGGATATTGGTAGCCACCCGCCTATTCCACTTGGGCCCTCGCCATTGTCTCTTTCAATTTTTCAATTTCCTTAATTATAGCACAGGTTACTATTTTTGTCAGTTTTTCAGGTCCTGAACTTCCGGAGCCATTTTGAGGCCCCAAACGACGTTTTTTGGGCAAGAAAGGTTTAGCGATTTCATAGAAATCGCATTAGCAGTTGTAGTCCTCGAAGAGATCTTTCTAACAAGGTATCATGTGCGTCAAACGAAGATCATATGACCAAGTTACGACCCCGGAAAGTTGGCTGCCCAACTAACCCCAACGGGGTCCATAAACTCTTGGTGTTACATCTCCTCGGGTTAGGGTTTTGATTGTTTAGGATTTTATCTTATTTTTAAATAATAAAAAATACCCTTCATCCTTATTGTAACACAGTTCAGAGGAACATAACTATCAGTTGTATTTATAGAAAATTTTCCATGTGCAATTATAAAGTCATTGGGATGCCATGATGGATTGTGCAATCAAGGAAGGTTGATTTTCCTAATTAATATGGAGATAATTCCATAGGAATTGCGTGAGCAAGGAAGGCTGAGAATTGGCTAAGTATTAGACCGATTTTTCCTAGATCAGCAGGAGACAATTGGCAGAGTGTTTGAGAATCTCAAGAGAGATTAAGCATTGTATTGTTTCATGATTCCTTGACTTAATACAAAATAGAGATAGAGGGTTTTGAGAAGTTTCTTCCCCAGATACATCTTGTGTTGTGCGGTTGATAACTTGTTTCTCTTACTTATATGTGATTGTGTGATCGTGTGTTGTTTCCACAAATTGTAGGAAGGATTCAATATCTTGTTTTAGTACATTACAAGATTAGATTGAATCCCGTTGGTTATATTTTCTACATGAAATAGAAGAGAGGGTTGATACCATCTTGCCTTGTAGTGGTTAGTAGGTCGCAAGGTCCGTGATAAAGACCAACATAAATGGAGGAGGGCTTGCACTGTAATTTAGAGCCATAACAGAAGTTGACACAGGTGTAATATTGACTGATTTAACCCTAGTTTGAGGGTCGACATTGAGATCTGAAGTTCATGTCAAGATTCAGTCAAAGAAATGCCCATAATCTATGGATCCATATGAGCTAGGTCGAGTCTCTTATGGAGGCAAGAGTCGTGTTTTTTCTATGTGTGGATAGGGTTTGTTCTACAACAATTAGAAGTACATAAGTAGAATGCCCTGGTTAGGACAGTTTCCTAGCGTGTTTAGTTCATAAGGTATGACCTTAAGACTATGACAAATTTGTGTAGAAGAAGATGGGTTGTGACCCTTAGAGCGAGGTTTATTTATGCAATAAAGACCACAGATCTGGAAGATGGTTTGCAGATTCAGTATCTGTGGAGACAACAGATCCAAAGGAGGGTGGAACCTGAGCAGAAGATTGAGCATGCAGAAGAAATGTGCCATATGAAGAATGGATTGACATGCAGCGGAGTTGATTTTGGTGGACTTTCCATAGAGTTTTAGACAAAGATCTGAAGAAACCTATAAAAAATTAGTGAATGGACTGTTAGTGGTTGATTTGTGACCCTAGTTTAGTCATCTACAGATTGTTAGAAGTATGATACGAGGAGTAGTTCATATTTGTTCATAGATTGGACAACAAAGATCAAATTGTCAATACACAAGAACAATGATCTTGAGAGGACTCAAACCATTGTTAGGTGGCAGATTTGAAGAGCCCTAGATGAATACAATATTGTGGGCCCTAGATCAGTAAAAGGAATTGACTATGGTTGGGCAGATTGATGGTAGGCCAAGTACAATTGGAGGGTTGTTAGGTTACTATCAAAGAAGAGCCCTGACTCTTGTTCTGGTGAAGGACAACAAAATTGGTAGAAGGGCAGGTGTATAGGGCCTAAGGATTTGCAGACTTTGAAGGACTAAAGTAACAATCAAGTGGGCCAACCAACTAGCCCTAGTTCACTATATTGTAGAGGATTGATTCAGTGAG
This sequence comes from Pinus albicaulis, assembly GCA_034641835.2. NCBI lineage: Eukaryota > Viridiplantae > Streptophyta > Pinopsida > Pinales > Pinaceae > Pinus > Pinus albicaulis. The sequence goes on along the minus strand of CM076583.1, from coordinate 1,317,659,325 downwards.
AAGAAGGGCAGCCTCCATAGCCCTGGACATCTCATCTTGGAGCTGTAGTATGGCAAAAGTGGGCATACCAAAGAGTTGTTCACAAATGGAATTGTGAACAACATGTTACCACTCAAACTAGTAGTGGATATAAAAGGGGTTCCTAAGAGGGCAACTACTAGGATAAGGGAAACGATGGAGGCTTAGCCCATTGTCACCATAGCTAAGGCTCCTTGCTCTTCACAGACTTTCACCGTTGGGTGGAGTCCCAATAGTTTAGGAAGTCACTTGTAGACTATAGGTCAATGAATAGGTGGGAAGTGAATAGGTGGGAAGTGACCCTCGAAACCCTTTCCCTGAGATAAAATAAAGAGTGGGACTTGCTTTCCTTTTAAGCAAGGAAATTATCTTCTAGGGAGAGAGGAGGGCGATTGAAGGGTTGAGGGAGAAGAATAAGACTTATGAAGGAGGTTGGGATCCCTCATATGGTGGAAGGGAGGCCTTATCCTTTGGGAGGTTTCTCAAATGTAGGAAATAAGAAGCCAAAGGAAGATTTTCGACGTTATTCAGTCGAACAACCCATGCTAACTACGCTCACAAAGTGGTTGGAAATGGAAACTTTGCTTCTATTTTATAAAAAAATCAAAAAACAGCTCAGCGCGGGCAGTCCATTGGGACAAAGCGCCAATGGGCGCGAGGCCGAGTGTTAATTTCTCTATGGGCGCAAGGCCATAACTACCTGCTAGCGCCGACCCAAAATCATATGTTTTTGAGAGCCTGTTCCAGGAATAGTCAAAAGAGGAAATGTTCTTCTCATGGCAAGGGATGTAATGACACTTTTTACAAGGCATGACACTACATAGAAGTCACAGAAATGGCCCTCCAATGTTCGGGATGGGGATTGCAGGGACGGTGACAAAATGTTGTTTAACACTTAGTTTTAAGTTTGATTGGGTGGGTATATTACTCGTATGTGATAATAGTTTCAGTTGGTAGTAATATTTATAATGATATCAAATGTTTGGCATTTTATAGTAGCACCAAGCCAAAGAATGTTGGTTTGTTATTCCATCATACATAAACACAATAATATTCTCATCTTTCAGTCTAAATCTTTTAATGATTTAATATGCATGCCAAACACCAACCTATAAATGAGTAGTATGCCTCCACAGAGAGGACGGGTCTATAGGGGGGGTGCTGGGCCACACATGGATGTACACCAGCAACATGGGGAGCCTAGCTCGGACTCTGAGTCGATTGAGAGTCGCCACTCCGCTACAGATATGACCCTGTCTCCAGCCCGCTCATTGAGCCACGTAGAAGTCTGGTCACCTTGGAGTCCATCGCGACCCAGCTGGATCGCATACATCTCAACATTGATATGCTGAGGGAACAAAGGTACGAGGACATGAACGAATTGGTTTCCTATATCAACGACCTCGAGCATGTGCATAATGAGACCTTTGACTCTGTGGAAGAACTCTGGTGCCAACAACAACGCACAAATGACCATCTTCGCACCTTGGAGAGTTGAGTGGAACAAATTGATTACCATATGCATGAACGTGATGCTCTCTTTGCTGCACTTCGAGCGTTTCCTCCCAATCTCCATCCTTAATGTGTAATTCTGAGATTTGTAATTTTTCTCTTTTTGTGTCGACAATAACCAAAAACACCGACTGTCTTGGCTCCTCTTCAGGCTTCTTCCTTTTCAAAGCAAGACTTGTGCCAGCTCTTAAACCAATCTATATTACTATATTTTGTTGGTGTTAATGTATTTTGTTGACACTTATGCTATGATAATATAATTACGCCGGAGGCATTTTTTTTGTTGGCTTGGGGTGAGAAAATACTGTTCACCCCAGCCAATGAGAAGCCTTTCTCATCGCCCTTCCAGCCAATAAATTTAGACATGTGGCACCTCCTCCAACCAATGAAAATCTTCCATTTGGCCCTGTTAGTTTGAAAATAAGTTTCAAGATCTTAAATGTTTGAAAATAGGGACATGAGAGACGCCGAGAGGGTATGGAGACAAGGGTTTGCAGGTCTATGTTGAGGGATTCGAACAGGGCAACAGTGGAGGCGGCGGTGGAGGCCGAGGCTCCGGTAGTCAAGTTCAAAACCCACATCTGCGAAGTCTACGGTGACAAGTTCAAAACCCACATCAAATTCCAAAATCACTGCGGTGAAAAGTTCAAAACCCACATCAAATTCCAGAAACACTTCAGGGAGAGAGAGCAGCTCAAGCTGTTGAGGCGTCTTGATTCCTTGAAAGGGAAGAAGAAGAATGCTTTTAGGGCTAAAATAGTACCCAAATAGGAGAAATATAGGGAAGCAGCTAGACAGGTTTTGGTGCCCAAGGTAGGTTATGGGCTTGCAGGAGAGATTAAGAGAGCAGGGTTTTGGGTCATCACAGTGTCCGATAAACCTTCAGTTTTGTCCCCCAAGGGTTCGAATAGAGAGGTTATCAGATAGATCAACTTGTATAAGACTGTTTCCGTTCATTACAAGTTGTTTAGGTACGGGGCCTTCAAACATATTACTAGTAAGGTAGAGGTATGCCAAACTCTGTAGCCTACATAAAATTGCTGGCAGTTTTCCATGCAGTTGATTGTGATGGAGATACAGATTTGAGAGGCGACGACAATTAGTTATGGAAGCAGGTATTTCCTGTGATAATTTATTTTCTGCTAACCATAAGCTGGAGAGCACAATGAGATTCCCAACATTTGATGAAATTTCTCCAGTCAAGATGTTTTGGTTCAAGTAAATTTCTTCTAACAGAGGAAGCCCAAAAATGGAGGGAGGAATGGTTCAATGGTTCCGGTGAGAAATTTGGAATAGAGGGACAAGTATGAGAGCTTTGTGAGTCGACCCACTTAACACTGCTGAGATGATAGAGAACATAATAGCTCGCGCGGCACTGTTTTAAGGGAAAACCCCTGAGCAACTTTGACAGTTTGCCCTTCCTATGAAGGTCTTCCTTTTCCCATCGTTTCTTATTCTTGAATATTTCTTTGTTATCTCAGAAAAGTTTCAGAGAGTGGAATTGATTCAGGGTTTCCCAGTGTCACCAAGCGAACTGTCGTCGAGGGTTTGACTTCAAGTATGTCAACACTACTAGTATTAAGGTATTTCTCTTTTGTTTTTTAGGAAGTATCGGAATTTCTATATACCTAGGCTCACAGCCGAAGGGGCCTCCATGCACTACACAAATGCAATAAATGGGCTTTGGAACCCACACCTTTCTCCCCGCGATTTGAGTTTAATATCGCACAGGGACCAACAGGAAATCATTCGCAAATCATTCGCGAATGTTGGGTGATGAGGAGAGAGTGCTAGGAGAGAACAAGGTGTGGTTTGTTTGCGTCCTGGCTCAAGCTGTGGCTAGGGGCAGCATAACAGGACGAGGCTGTTGAATGTTGAATGCAGAAGGGAGGGGAATTGGCACCTGCATCCAACATGCCCTTGTGATCGAGGGACGTTTTCTTTGTCTAGTGTAACAATTTATTTGGTCTCTAGCTTGGATTGTGTGGGTCGGGTGCAGACACATATTTTTCCTTAACCTGACTCCTTCTTTGGTTAGTGCACACTTCACTAGATCGCCAGTCGGATGGAGGGAGCAGCTTCAAGTGCCTTTCCTGGGGATGTATGAGCTCTGCGGGCCCTGGGGCCTGTGGCGTGTCTTCCTACGTCTTCACTACTCGTCGTTGTGGTGCTGGTGCTTAGGACTTCGGGCTCCTTCTCAGTTGGGTAATGATGTTCAACAACTCTGGAATTGTAAATGGTGTGTTATTTCAATATTGTTAATTCAGTGTCTTGTGGGGTGTTTCTTAGGTCAAGCAGTACACAACTTGTGGCAGTGCTGCTAGTGGTGGTGGAGTTGGTAGTATGCCTCGATAGAGAGGGCGTGCCCACAGGGGGGTGCTGGGCCACGCATGGATGAATGCCAACAACATGGGGAGCCTAGCTCAGACTCTGAGTCGACTGAGAGTCGCCACTCCGCTATGGATATGGCCTTGTCTCCAACCCCCTCACTGGGCCACGTAGAAGCTTCGGTCACCTTGGAGTCCATCGCGACCCAGCTGGACCACATACATATCAACATTGATATGCTTAGGGAACATAAGTACGAGGACATGAACAAATTGGTTGCCTATATCAATGACCTCTAGCATGTGAAGAATGAGACCTTGGACTCTGTGGAAGGACTCTAGTACCAGCAACAATGCACAGATGACCATCTCCACACCTTGGAGAGTTGAGTTGAACACATTGATTACCATATGCATGAATGCATTGCTCTCTTTGCTACACTTCGAGCGTTTCCTCCCAATCTCCCTCCTTAATGTGTAATTTTGAGATTTGTAATTTTTCTCTTTTTGTACCGCCAATAACCAAAAACACCAATTGTATTGGCTCCTCTTTAGGCTTCTTACTGTTCAGAACAAGACTTGTGCCAACTCTTAAACCTGTATTACTATATTTTATTGCAATGAGCAAAGCTTGTGCCAACTCTTACCCTGTATTACTATATTTTATTGCAGTGGTAATGTATTTTATTAACACTATGATACTATAATAATTTTTTTTTAACCAAAAATACAAAATTAAAAAATATCATACAACTAATAAACTATTATATATAAAACACTTCTTTTTTTATTCCACTAACATCATTGTGAAGCTATGGAATGGAAGAAAAAAGAATAAAAAAATATTGTAGAGATTGTGCTCTACTCATAAGTGGAAAATACAGGGTTTTGTGTGATATACCTATGTGGGGGAGGAGTGAAATGGAGAGAATATCTTGAATTAGCTTGTAAAAGGAGGGTTTTTGGGAATATACCCATATGTGGGATATGCAGAGGTTTTGCGCGAGAGACTCGTGTTTTCAGTGGACAAAAATGAAGACAATAATTTGAATTTGGAGGTGAAATACGGTTTTTGGGGATTGGGATTTCGGGGAAGGGTTTAGGAGGAGGATGCAAATGGGTTGTTCTATGTCAAAAGCAGAAGACGAGCCAGTAGTGTCGATGTGTAAGGAGAGGAAGCATTTTATTAAGCAGGCGGTGGACCAGAGGTATGCGCTGGCTGCAGCTCATGTAGAATACCTTCAAGCTCTAGGTGGCATTGGAGAAGCCCTTAGGGTTTTTGCTCAAGGGGAGACGCAGCTGTTGTCGTCCTCGGTCCCTCCGTCGCCTGTAATTAGCTCTTTTGAGAAGAAATCTTCAGAGCCCGTTGCTGGCCCTGATAAATCTTCGACTACCTCCTCTTTGCATCTGCATTCGGATTCTCATTCCCATCACTCGCATTGACATTCAGATTCACATTCCCATCATTCACATTCACACTCGGCATCTCCTGCAGCAAGTCCTGCATCTCCACTGCAAGACTATGGGCATTGGGAATCTCCTTCAACGTATACAAGCCCGCCTCGTATGGACTATTTGAGATCTGGCGGTACGCCTTCCAGGACCTATGAGGAGAGGCCACGCTCTCCAGAGAGAGCGACATGGGATTTTTCAGGTGCTTCTCATATGGATAGTTTTTTTGGAAATCCTATGCCTTCAGCTCCTGCTCCGGCTTCTCCGCCGGGGCCTTCATACAGTCCAAATCATCCCCCTCCACCTCCTCCTCCTTCCGGTAACCAAGCATGGGACTTTTTTAATCCATTCATTTTGGTCGAGAACATGTATCCTTTTTACAATCAAAGCAGACCGAGATCAGCATCTGAAGAAGAAGTCGTGATTCAAGTCAGGTGAGGGAGGAAGAGGGAATTCCTAATTTGGAAGATGAAGATCAGGGAGAGGATACGAAGACAAAACTGCAGAGAGATATAAAGGCAGCAGGGAAAAGTCAAGCTACTGACACTCTGTCTGCGGATCCTGTGGCAGAGACTAGTATGCGTTCTGTTGCCCACCCTAAGCCCGAGGAATCTGTAAAAGAGAAAGTTCCTAGCAATACCGGGGAGGATGAGGATAGAGAAAAGAACAAAGGGAAAACTGGGGCTTTGCCAGTTGATGAGGCAGGAGTGGAGAGTGGGGCACCTTCAGGTGGAAACAATGATCAAGCTCCTTTTGTTACTCAAAGAACTAGGGATTTAGTCGAAGTTATAAAAGAGATTGAAGATCAGTTTAAAAGGGCGCAAGATTCTGGCAAGGAGGTTTCCAAGATGCTTGAGACAAACAGAGTTCCTTATCGTCCAAGATATAGTTTACTTGAAGGTATGGTTTTCCACTTCCTTTATTGGATGTTTTAACAAAAGGCTTGCTGCATGTGTTCATATTTTGTAATAACTAGTTTTGGTTTGAAATTATAAATACTTGACTTTTCACAACCTGTTCATTCCCCAGTGGCCAGCTGTAAATAATGCTTGTTACTACCCAATTCATGATTCATACGACACTTGCAATTTTCTCAGAGTGTGCTAAATCATGCAAAATATTGTTGTTGTCTGGGGATTCAATTTTTCGTGGAATATTACTCGTCAGGCTAACGAACGATGCAATTTTGCAGTTAAGCACAGAAGCTTGATTTCTGGTTATATTAGTAGTGTTATGCTGAGTTTTTTTTTTTTTAGTCTTTCTTTGAATACAATATCATGTCAATTTAAATAGAGTGGAGGATGTGAATTAAAAATATCATTTTTCTGCTTTTTCTATAGTTGTATAGGACGTAAAGGAATTTTATTCCAGTATAGGAGGAAATGTTGGTTTTCTTGTTCAATTTAGACTTCACATTGGATCGACAATATACATCTGAATTCAGTACCCTGTAAATGGATAGAAATATGTTGATTTTCTTGTCCAATTTAGACGTCATATGTAAATGATGATATGTATTTGAAATCTGAACCCTGTAAACAGAGAAATACAAATTATATGGAACAATGGTTATTAAAAATTTTCAGCTATTTGATGTCTCACACATATCGATGCAGCACTTTCTGCCAGGGTCTTGAATGCAATTACTTGACATCGAGCTAAGTCATCTGAACCTTCATCATCAAAGCAAACGCATTCCTTGAAACCAAAGAAGTACGTTGATGCCTATAACAATGATCTTGATGATGATACTGGCATGGTTTCTGGTAGCCATGCATCAACTTTAGACAAAATATATGCATGGGAGAAAAAGCTTTATGAGGAAGTCAAGGTATTTTTCATATCAATATCTATTCTCCATTCTTCATCATTGCTACTTTCACTGAAAGTCATGAATGCAGTAATCGATTTTCTTTCTAATATCTTGAATGCTGCTATTTATCCAATTATGTAAGCATAGTTCAATTCATCCAATTATTATATGTGTTTTTTATAGATTTCATTTAGAATTTTTGAGTTTACTTGCATGGTGTTTTTAGTGTCTCTCCCACCACACCTGTATCAACCATGGCACAAAATGTGACTTAATGTCATTGTTAGCAAACAGCTTTTTCAAGGTAGTCAATCTTCAATATGCAAATCTCGAAGCAATTAATGCTATTTAGACGATGGTTCACTAATTGCACCATGAAGGATGGTGATTTAAACTTCTCAATCTCCAGCTATGAACTGTAGCTACTGGAAGGCTTCCCTCCCCCCCAGTTCTCTTACTCTTGAAGCTAGCTTTAGAGTGAATTGCTCTCCCAGAACATTTCGTGTGCTCCAGAAAGAATTCCCTATGCTCCTGGAACAATTGTTGTTGCTACTAGACCATGGAAGAAGAAATTAGAAATCGCTCATGGAAAAAGGCTTAAGAAAGCTTAGTGAATAGTAGAATTGTGTCTTTTTTCTTTTTCTTTTTCGATTTAGAATCTAGATTTGAGAACTTAAAATTATTTGTCAGACTTTTTCAGTTTAGAATCGAGATTTGAGAACTTAGAATTATTTGTCTTTATTGTGGCCTATTTTGTAAACATTATAAATGAGAGTTAAAGTTTGAATTGTGAATTGCATATTACAACTCTTTGGTCATGTTGCCTTGTTTCATTGTTGGTTTTTCTTAGTACTTCAGATCAGGTTTATTTCTAATCACGATCATAAACATATTGTAATACACAACATCAAGCACTTTGCGCAGTGAAAATGTAACAGCAGTGAATCAACAAAGTAAACAGAAATATAAGTGACCCAAAACTTGTTTTTATTCCTCATTTATAAAACAAACATAGGGCTCTTGTACTAGCAGTTGCACCGGGGTGCAAGGGAACGCCGGAAGGAGGAGACATGAATAATTTTGTGGTACATGTTAGGGAACATGATGAATGTGAATTTATGAGGGGTAAAATCTGCCATTGATTGATTACATGAATTTTTAGATTTAAAACTATGAAAATTAAATATGTTGTTTGTTGAACTTGAAGGAGGAAAGAAGGTAGGTAATTTCATCTCCATGACTTTAATTTTATAACTTTGTGGTTATTATCTTAAATCTATAGACTATACTTCAATGAAACCACCAACTCATTCAGCAAAATAAAACATTCACCAATAATATGTTCATAATAAATAAATAAAAAGATATTAAATTAAAAAATTTAATATAAAAATAAAAATAAAAAATAATCAAGCTATTAATATAAAAATTAAGCAAATATCTAAATAAAAAAATCATTATTTTATTTACAAATTTTAAAATTCTCGCCCCATCATTATTTACAAATTTTAAAAAATCATTATTTTATTTTTATATTCTCGCCCCATCCAGCGTATCATCTATATGTCAAAAGTATGGATTTTAACGTGGCACAATCTGAACTGAACGTGTATCAGGGGCCCGGGGAAAATAAGTATTACGTTTTGCGTTGAAGAGCATTTGCAGGTGCCGATCATTTTGGCATTCACGCGTGTAGACTTAAATGGTTAACGTGGTCACAGTGGAGGATAAAGGTCAAATTTTTTATTCTTTCGAAGTATCAACAATTTTCAGAATCCAAAGTGTATCTCCACAAAACATTACAGTGGAATATGGCCATGAAAATGCTGTGTGATTTTGTTTGAAGAAATCAATCTGCACAATCAAGTGTATCTGCCCATAATAGTACCGTGGGATATGGTTTATAACTTTGTTGCAATCAAAATGCTGTGTTGTTTTATTTCAAGAAATCTAGCTGTAAATCAAAATGTTTTGCTTGTTTAACAGAGTTTTGGGACAGATATGCGCCATTTCTAGGATGATCCTATAAATAATTGTGATAGCTTATTTGGAAGTGGCAGTCAGTGATTAAGAAAATTTGAACATATCTGATAAAACCTTAAGATGGGTAGCCTGCATCTTGGCCAAATCAAGAAGCAAGCTTCATTTTTTCTCAAGGAGAAGCTGAAAACAGGTAGGCTTGTGCTAACTGATGTCACTGATGCAGAATTGTATGACTCCCTCTTTGTTCTAAAATCTCAATAGCGTTTACAATAATACTGGGTGCATCATATTTTTCTGTTTTAATATTTTCATTGTTTAGTTATTTGTGGGTCTGCAAAAAATTCGTTTTTGTTAATTTGGACCAAATCCAGAACAGAACTCTGTTGCGATTCGATAATGGTGCCTGTTAATTCTCTCTTTGTGCAGGATGACAGAGGAGGCAACAAACAGTGATCCATGGGGACCGGAGACCCGTAGAATGGCTGAGATCTCTCATGCGTCCTTTGAAGTGGACGATTACTCGAGAATTGTGAACATTTTACATAAGAGGTAGCAATATCACTTCCATTCACCAGAACGAAATGGAATTGTTTCTTGAGTTATTTATCAAAATAGTTGGCATTACTGTAGATAGAACGGGCTCAAAGAACATTGAAAACAGGGTATAAAGGGAATTTTTTGTTGTTTTATTACATTTATATTCATTACAGAATTCTAAGTAAAATGCCCAATTGGAATTTTTTTAGATTCATTACAGAATTCAGAGTAAAATGCCCAATTGGATTTTTTTGGGTTACGTGATGAAAAAATTGTGATTTTAATGTTGGGATTGAAATCTACATTGAAAACAGGGTATAAAGGGAAAATTTTGTAGGTGCTTGTTTGGCTATATGATAGCATCAATTTGAATTGTTATTAATTTCAGTTGAATGGGTGATAAGATGAAATTGAAATGTTGTTGCATTGTGAATGGCAGCTGAAATAGCGGAGGCATTAAATCCAGAACGAAGGGAAGCTTATGCGACCATTTTGCATTCGTCAGAGTTGTATGTGTGCGGAGCCACAGCCCTGGGTCAGAGCATACGCATGAGCAGGTCGACGAAGGATCTCATCATTCTGGTGGACAAGAAGGTTGGAGAGGAGAAGCGTGAAGGCCTCCGGGCAGCCGGTTGGCAGGTTCGAGAAATCCATAGGATTCGCAACCCTAGAGCGGAGAAGGATTCCTACAACGAATGGAATTACAGCAAATTCAGGCTATGGCAGCTCACTGACTATGACAAGATCATTTTCAACGATTCGGATCTTCTCATTCTCCGCAACATGGATTTTCTGTTCGATCTCCCCGAGATCTCGGCGACGGGTAACAGCAGGTTTATTTTCAACTCGGGAATGATGGTGATCGAGCCCTCCAATTGCACCTTCAGCTTCCTGCTGCGCCACAGGAGGGATATCATTTCCTACAATGGCGGAGACCAGGGGTACCTGAACGAGGTCTTCACATGGTGGCACAGGATCCCGAGGCGCATGAACTATCTGAAGCATTTCTGGTCCAACGATACCGAGGAATATGAGATGAAAACCAGCCTTTTCCGTGCAGATCCTCCGGAGCTCTACGTTCTGCATTACCTGGGCATCAAGCCATGGCTCTGTTACAGGGATTACGATTGCAACTGGAACGTGGAGAACCATAGAGCCTACGCGTTGCTAAATCTCATTGGTTCCATGCGCGATAGGAGAAGCGTTCTCATTCGCTGGGGTGAACAGTGTTTGCTCACCCCAAGCCCGCAATGGAAAATGCCTCCGGCGTAAAAATAAAGGGGAAAATTTTGGTCTCACCACGTCATTTTGACATGTGACCTTTCCCACTAATAAAAGTAGCTTATCGATTACGAACGTTAAATTAGGATCCCCTAAGTATCATGTTAAACATCGGTCCCTCTAACAGTCATTGGAAACCAGAAACCACATCCCAAAACCACTTATTGTGACGCTTATGGCTCAACTTTGATAACATCCCTATAAATTCAAAAGGCCAACAATAAAACCTTAAATCTGTGTTGTATCTGCGAACTACTAGGCTTTGAGGGTTTCAGTGGAAGGCTTCTGTGGGTTCAGTTTATTCTATTACATAATTATTTGGTTTCAGGTAATGGCGACGACGGAAAATTCATCGAAGGTCACAAAAGAATGGAAGAAATTGAAGATCCAGGAGCTGCGCTATGAACTTTCTAAGAGGGATTCGAACCCCGGTGCTCCCGGTCCTTCGTCGACTCAATGCCTGGGAATTTCTTCAGATCTGGCGGGAAATGCCGGAGGCGAGGGCCTGAGTTGGACGTAAAACAGGCGGTTCCTCTATCAGAAGATGCACCAGAGAAAGCTGAGGCAGTTAACGTGGAACCACCTTCTGGAGATGAAACATCCCAACTCAAGACTGTCACCAAGAAGTGCGAAGATTCGATAATGGCAGAGTCGGTGGACCCCGTCGCTGCCGTCACGACAGTCGTGGCATCCGTGGAGAAGCCGTCAAATGAGGGGGCAGATAACGGAGTCGCTGGCGTTGCAGGGCCGTTACAGTTGTCGGACTTGGAAAAGAAGCACCGGCGTGCCAAGAGGTTTGGCTTGGTGTTACAGTTGTCAGAGGAAGAGAAGTGCAATTCGAGAGCAGCAAGGTGAGGGTAAAGATTTTGTAGGCAACTGCTGGTTAATTTTATGTTAGGGTTTTTGTAGTGAACGAAGGGTATGCATTTACGTTTTCTTCAGTATTCATCTTCTGTTTCTATTCACTTTATTTAGGATTTCAAGGGCTTGCATGTTGAATTTACTGTTGAAAACTTTTCCGAATCTGGGTAGTACGATGTGTGTGTAAAGTCCTATAAAAGTGAATTCTCAAAATAAAGGTTTCAAGGAATACGTTTTTCCTCCTTTTCAAATCAATGAGATTTAATCCTGAAATTTTCAGGTCTTTATATGTGGTCTTCTATGGTTTTTTGGCAAATTTTAGTCTTATATTATTAGAAATATAATCATCTACTTTCCACTCGACTTTGCTTCCATTGGTGATGGCCTTGTGGCCAAGAAAAATTGCTTTTTTTATCACCTAATGATATTTTTACAAAATGGACAGTTAAGATATGCTTTTATCCAACAATATTTAATATGTTATCATTTTTGCGAACTCTCTTTTTTCGATTGTTCCATAGTTAATGACTTTATTGAATTTATCCCAGTAAATTTTGAATATTTCAGTCGAAGATATTGCTGTTTTCTTTGTCACTAAATATGCACATTTATTGATTTCTGTCTACTTCTATTATGATACATTTTCTCCAAACTTGCTATATAAGTAAATAATTTTGAATATTTTAGCCGAAGATATTGTTGTTTGCTTTGTCACTAAATATGCACATTTATAGCTTTCTGTTTGCTTCTATTATGTCACATTTTCTCCAAACTTGATGTACAAGTAAATAAGTTTATAATGAAGTCTCTAGCCAAAAACTTCTTATCATTCAAATTTCTAGAGGATTATTCAATGGCTACATACGCCAGTAGGGGAAATTTCACTTGCTCGGATACGCAGAATATGTTAAGACTCACAAAAACTAAATAGTGTCCCACAATGTGAAACATTTGTTGTGAAGTCACAGCATTAACTTCCTGCAACATATACAACTTTTGCATGAATTTTAAACTTATTTCTTCGTAGTTTCTTAGTGAGAGTGTCTGCTGTCGTATTGCTAGTTTTAACATAGAGGGCAATATTTTTAATTGAGTGAATTTTTTAGCCGATATGCATATGCTAGAATAAGCCTTTTCTTGGACAAATACTGCCATCAGGGACGAATCCAAACATGTTTTTGATGATTCCTTCGAGCCCACATATGTTCTTATGCCAGCTTTTTTAGGTGAAATGTACATCCTGGAGAAACCTGCCTTTATCACATTCCAAGGGTAGTCTCTTACAGGAATTGGACTTGGTTGGAGAGGATAACACTTCTCTCAATATTTTTGGCTGGAGGAGTCTAGACCCAAGTGCAACCTATTAGTTAAATGCTACTGTTTCCATCAACAGTGAATGATTTCTTCCTTACAAAGAGAGAACATTATCATTGTAGTTAATCTGTTTATCTTGGGTGTAACTCTTTTGTTACTGAACAGGCTTGGTACCATCTGTTTTGAATTTCAATTTAAACAGTGTTTCCATCTAGATTTCCTACCATATGGAAGTGTGGTTAAGGGCCACATACCTTTTGGCATCAGTTAGTTATACTTCATTCATCTGCATGATGGTTTTTAAGGGCTTGTATCCATGACTAAGGGTTGTGATATGTAGAATGCATGCCCATAATATTTCAAGGCTTTCTGGCTAGAGGTTTACACATTCAAGTAGAACTTCAAATTGATTGTGATCGGTCACTATTGGTTGATATACTATTTTCTTGATCCTGTTGATTTTTACATTGTAATACATGGCTTCTTGTTGCTTTGTATTTGATCTTTCAGGGCTCATTTACTAAACCTGGACCATCATTCATTTTGATTTGCCTTGATTTCATGTTTTCAACTCCTATGGACTTATTTACCTGATTAACTTTTCATCCTTGATGTCATTTTAGAGCCTCCATTTCTTGGAATCAACTTGGCATTGTTCATGCTTGATGGTATTTTAGAGCCTCCATTTCTTGGAATTGTCTCATAACATAAGAATTCTTTACTTTTGGATAGCTTTACGTGCTTTACTTGACCTTCAAAGTGGAGAATGGTCAACCACTTTTGGGTTATCTACAACTTGTTCATCCCATAGTGTTATTGTTATTGTCTCCGAGTGCTTTAAGCCACATTTAGTAGACTTGGATTTTCATTTCATGTGTCTCATGTCTTCCAAATTCCATTGACTCATTTACCTGTCAAAGTGACATCCCCATTGACAATCAATTCAAGTTTGATCTGCTTATAAGGCATTATTTCCATTCAAATTCTAAGTTGTAAGTTTGTAACCAATCATGATACGTTTGACAACTTTGTCATCAAGTGTGTGCCTCATTTACTGGTATATAGCCACATCTATGCGAACATTTGAAGATCCTCAAGAGATCATTTGTTGCCATTCCATACGATGTCTTCAACTTCCATTGATTTATTCACCTGTGAATATCCATCGAAAGCCACACCCCCCTTGACAATCAATTCAAGTTTGATCTGATTATAAGATATTATATCCCTTCAAATTCTAAGTTGTAACCAGTCATGATACGTTGGACAACTTTGTCATCAAGTGCATGCCCTCTTTTAATGGTATGTAGCCACACCTGTGTGAACATTCTAAGATGCTTAAGAGATCATTTGTTGTCATTCCATACTAAATGTAGTGTCTTTTGATGTAGGGAATTGGTGGGCAATCTAGTTTTGTCATTCCATACTTAACTGACTACTTATGATTCCTATTGTTACTCAAGATAAAAACTCTTTGGAACTTTGGTGAATGAAATGAATTGCTTTGTTCATAGGGACATTTGTTAAGTAGCAGCCCTGGAGCCTAGGAACCTCTAGAAGAATCTGAAATAGTGGAAACAAATGAAATTGCCAGATTTTCTTTATCCTCTTTTTCAACTGAAATCCTTTTCCAATGTTCCTGTGGTGGTTCCCTTGCTTTCTGCATTAAATGCATCTATACCTTGTTATTTTAGCAACAAAAAGTCTAATTGCAAGTGAATCTCATTTTTGTATTAGATCAGCAAACTTTTTCTTGAACTTTTTGTTCCCACCTGTTGAAAGAAAACTCTGTTTTTTTGTTATCAACTTTGAATATTTCTTTCATGTCTTCTCTTGCAGTAGTATGGAGATTATGCAAGGTTAATCTGGGCCCTCTGTCAAGTGAAGTGACCAGACTGTCATAAGATTAGACTAGTAAAGAAATCAAGGTGATGACTGCATGTACATTGGTGCCTCAACTGGTGCCTGCCTCATTGATCACATCTTATGTTGTCATCTTTATTTGGGAAAATTTCCTCAGATATATCTTAGGATGGCAGCTGGATATTCATATTTGTTAAATATCTTTAATTCCAAGTGATTATTGTGCTTGTTACATATTAGGAACCTCCTCTTTATTTGGTGAAATTCCCTCAGACAAATCTCACAGTTACAGCTTTATTTTCACACACATGTGCCCCATTCTTCTGTTGGTGTTTTGGCACTGCTGGTGTCAGTCATTTGATCATTAATGCTCAAAATGCTACAAGTAAGATCCCTGTGATTATTAGTTTCCCATTTTTTGATTCTTGCAGTTCCTATGGTATGTTTTACTTCATCTTCTTCCAGAATGTTAAATGATCTTGTTCAATAACGGAATTCCCATTTGCAGCTTCCAGATGAAAACCCATGTTGTGAAAATTTTCAACCAGATCCATTTTAGACAAAGAAGAAAGTCACACTAGCTACAGCCATGGCTCTGGTGTACTTGGAGCCTTCTAATTTGCATGGGTGTTTGTTGTGTATTCCTTTGTATTTTCTAATTAGGTAACCAACCTGCAAATTAAAATAATATTGGAAAAAATTTCAGTGCTCTAAGAGAGATATTGAGCTTGTGTTTGCAACACTAGAGTGCTCAGCAATTGGAATCAAATTTATAGATTAAGGCATGAATGTACCGCAAATAAAAGACATACCATCCACTGAAATATTTTAATTTTAGCAGAAAGAATGATGTATTCACAGCGGGCAAATATTGGCGAGTAAAATATATGATAGAGAATTGCAGTGCTTTGGAAATAAAATGCACGAGTCAACCTTACATAAACTGGAATTACCCAACACTTCCGGACCGTGACTACAATTTACCTATGCAAGTTTCCTGATTATCATGTTGTCTTCTCTGTTGCATTTTACTCTGTCTGTCTTTTTGTGACAATTTTTGTTGTCTCATTATATATATTTTTATTATTTAATAAAATGTATTAAAGACTTCTCTATAGATAAAGGCTAAAGGGCTATTCATAAAGAAAAGGTCAGTTAACCTTCCTAAAGTAATATTACATAGACAGTAAGACAACCTTGCTTTCTAGGAGATGCAGGTCTACAGGATATGTGAAGATTAACAAAAAATCTAACATTCAATATATTTACCTTGCATGTTTTAGTTGATGTATTTATTATGTTTGCCTCTTGTTAGAAAGGGGTAATTTGGGGATAATTGCTGCACAAGGCCTTAGGATAACTTGGAATGTGTGTTACTTGTTTGTGAGCAAAATTTTGAAGTTTCTCAATTTAAAATTTTGTTGTTGTCTTGTCAACTCAATGTAACTTAGTGTTACTGCTACCTGATTCAAGAAAAAAACGAAGTTGGATAAATAAGCTTATAGTGCATTGTATGAAGCTTTAAGACCCAAAGTATTTGTTGAAGCCTGAATTTTATATTACCATGTTTGATTGAAAATCTAGAAATATATGGTAGCATTTTTTTCCTTGAGCTTTACTGTGTTATAAAAAGCCTTTTGATGATTTCTATTTTGAATCATTATGTTTCTGCAGTACAAGAAATGTTATAAAAGCACCTGATTGACATGATAGCATGGTTGAAATTGGAAAATGGTCCCGTTGAACCTCATTCAGAGATTATGTTTACATGGAATTTACTGGTCTAGTTTAAGTAGCTTCTCTTGATTCAGAGCTGTGGTAACCCTTTTTTGAATAGTTATGTTGGTGCAGTATAGCTAAATAAGAAAATGCTATAAAATCACCTAATTGGCATGATAGCATTGTTGAAATTTGAAAATGGTCTTGTTAAACCTCCATCATAGGTTATATGGTTATATGAGTTTACTGGTCAGTTCAAGTTAGATTCACTTGGCCCACACCTATGATAACCATCGCAAATAGTCAGTGCACAAATTCTGGAAGCAAATCAATTATTTACGCACAGTAGAAATTTAAATAACAAAGAAGCCATAATGCCACTACACAACATAAGCTTTATTTTCATTCATCTACAATATTTGAAATTCAATCTCCATGCACAGACTTGAGGGCCAAGAGCCAGTAAGACATGTTTCCTTTCAAATTTATGCCCAACTATACTTTTGGAACTATTGAAACTGTAGAAAACTTTGGAACGTTAAGAAGGCATTAAACAATTAAATAAGCCACCTTTGATACTATACATGAGCTACCAGTTTTAGTTTTGGTTGGCAGTTTGACTTCTATATAATCCTAGACAAAACAACTTTGAGGCTATTTAGGAGCTTCCATTTTTGGTTGGAAGTTTGACTTCCATATTTTCCTTCTCCAACAAATGTGAATCAGTGTTTCAGATCTTGACTCCATGTTGACCTATTTCAGTTCCCAAATAAAAATGTATTACATATCCTGGCAGCCCAAATTAACTTTGGCATTGGTTATGAAGGCACCATGCAGTGATTGTTAATCCAACTTCCACTTCAATGACTTATCAGGAATACTAAGTGTTGGAGTTGATATTCCTTTGAGAGGTCCCAACATGAATCCTGGACTGTTTATCTCTCTCTAAAGTAATGGTTATCAGAGTCTAGTAACTATCAGTCATACAAAGTGTTGGAGTTGATATTCCCTTGAGAGGTCCCAACATGAATCCTGGACCATTTATCTTCCTCCAAGGTAATGGTTATCAGAGTCAATCTTGCCTCTGCAAGTGCCACACACTACCTCCCAACTATGAGGACACATGTGGATCTTCAACCCAACAGGAAAGGTTACAAATCACAATCGTTGAAAGAATGTAACCCATTCAAAACGTGATGCAACCACTGGTAGTGTTGAACAAAACCAGAATTCTATACAACATATGATCTCTATAACTAAATCCTGATCACAATGTAAAAATTCTGAGCTCAGTTAATATCATTGGAGAAACTATCAAAATTTATTTTTGGCCGTGAGGATTATCCATGAACCAGTGAGGCTCCTGTAACATTTTGGATACTATGACAACCCTGTTTACATTGATTCTTCAGTCAGAGGGCAACACCTCATGCGTGACAGATCATGACAGATCATTCTCAAGACGCATACTGATACTGTAGCTAGCAGAAATGGTTGGTCCTTGAAGGCATGGAGTGCAGTGGATAATCTCTGTATAGTATATATGATTAGCTTTTTGTTCTGGCACTAATTACTGATGCAGACCTGGAATGCCACCATTCGGATTGGTGGAAAAATCTTGTTGTATGATTTAGGTTCTAGGGATTCTAGAATTTTCAAGGCTTATGTTTGTTTAACTTAAATGTTCATCATCTCTGTTAAATATATGCTGTATTTTATTTTAAACAATGTTTGGTCATAATGGTGTTTTAATTTTGGTGGACTGTCAGTTCTGGTGCTAATATTTAAAGTGATTAATAGCTATGGAAGTAATTTATGTATTGAATGGTCAGTGCACATGGTCCCCAATCTTATCAGTCAATATGTTTAATCCCTTAATTGACAGGAATTACCTTCGGGTATGTTTTATTGACAGATTTGGTGAGTCAGCAAATGGTACTCCAAAACCTACCTCTTCTAGAATAGGAGAAGCAAAGATATCGGAAGAAGAAAAGAGGAAAGCAAGGGCTGAGAGGTTTGTTCTTCCAAAATTCAGGAATTTATTTTCTGTCTCCAGATTCCTGAGATTATGCTGATGCTATTTTCCTTATCTTGTGTGTCTAATTTACCGTCAGCTTAATTTGTTTAATATTTTTTTCCAAAATTATGATATGCATTTGTTTTACTCCAGAATAATTGGAATCTAATAATGCCCAAATTATTAAACAGGAGTAAAGATAGTTATTTACTCCAAAGAAATATACTTTATACTAATATTGAGCTTTTCAACTAGAACTCGGGTTACAAAATTGAAAAAATGGTTCCTTTTATTCATGTTTCTAGAACAAAGAACATACCTAGCTGGTGGATTTGGGCATATTGGTGCTCACTGATGTCCTATGGCCAAAACACCAGAGTGGTGAATGGATTTATAGCTCCTAGATGGGAGAAGAAAGTATGTGTTATCATGTACTGATAGAGTGTCCTATAATCATAATCCCAGGAAAGAAATATTGAATATTTCCTTTCCTCTAAATATTTCATCTTTGTGCATCCTGTCAGTAACAGCTCCATTGAAACACTTGGACGTGCTATCCTAGAATCTCATGGATTATTTGTTGAAGTTAAATTTTATTGGACTAGAATTGGAGCATTGATTGGGTTCTGTGCACTTTTCAACATTCTGTACACTGTTGCTTTAGCATGCCTCAACTATAAGTATGACATTCCACTATAAGGTTTGGTTTCCGCTACTATTTCTCTCACCTAAAATTATCTTAAGAGTGAGATATAATAAATTCTCCTCCAATTACAGCTTTAGTGAAATCACAGGCTGTTATATCTGAAGAGGTTATTGGAGAGAAGCAAGCAAACGGAGCTGGAGAAAGAAACCAATAAAAAAACATCGTTCTGTTCAACTGACATCACAATGAAGGTCTAGTGGAGTAAGTCGAGCTCTCGTGAAATACTTTTAGTAGTTCCCAATATTCAATCTACTACTCACGATTAAAGTACAATGTAAATGGATATGGTGCTAATTATAATCGATTAAAATATTTTGATAGAGAATTAAATGAGAATATCTATTGCCCCTGCAGCTGTCCCCTTCACGCCCTCCCATCCCCTTCACGTCCCCTCCCCGTCCCCTCATGCCCCCTCGACCCTTCCGGATGGGGAAACGTCCCCCCTCGACGTCCCCTCCAAATTTTCGAAAATTGGGAGCATCAGAAAGCATCCCCTAGAAGCTCCCCAAGACCTCGAATCACGTGGGGCGAGGATTCTAGACCCCTAGATGAGTCCCCGTGTAACACTCGATTTTTAGTCTCCGAGGTTTTTCACCGCATCACATTCACTCAAATTAGCAATGACAGATTATGAAACTAAAGACATTGTAGAGCTAAAATTCATGTTCCAACGTGGGAGTTCTACTATGCTTGGGTGTTAGATATTTAGTGATCAAATAATTAAGACTTGTAATAGCTCACCTTGTGGAAAGGTAAAGGTTCTATTGAAGTAGAAACTTTTTTAGTCTCTCGATTTTTTTCATGCATCACTTTCACTCAAATTAGCAATATGCATTTGTCAAACTTCTTAGAATCGTCAATAATGAAACATTCGGATCCCGGACATTTTTCAAGAGTAAAAATATCGATTGCCAAGTGATTTCCTAATTTGTGATCCACTATTATGATAGTGAGTGGCTTGTTCACATGCCTTTTCAACTTGTAAGTTGGCAAGAAGAAAAACATTCGTTGATCCGTGTTGCCACTTCCTCATAACACAGGTAATTAGAAGTACACGTTATTACACGTAATTCACTTCCAACAGGACAAATGTTTTTCAAGTGATGTTTTTCATTTGTGTGGAGAAGAATGGCCACCTTCTTTTAATTCACGTGCTTGTATTGCGGATAATTCTTTTTTGGTGCGAATTAGCTTTACTTGGCTCGATAATGTCTTTATTGTATAATATAGTACTCATGAAGTTGTCTTGAGGGAAACAATGTAGCCTTGAAATATCCTGCTGGTTCTTGAACTTCGCAGGCCATAAATCGAGTTGTTACACTCGCCCATGTAAATTATCTCAGCTTTCTCCATATAAGAAGCTAGTTTATGGTTACATGTATGTGCCATATTTTCACTAGTCCATGGTAACATAGAATACTCTTCTTCTAGACTCAAGGTTGTTGATGACAACTTTGTAACACTTACCTAGGCATACTTAGGAGTTTTTTTTCCAAACACACTCATTATCGTTCACCATTTCCACATCTCTCGACCGTAAACTCCTCTTCCATGACATTTTTATAAATCGGATCTTGAATCTTCAACAACTAATTATTTTCATTGTGCTCGTTAACTAGAATTTTGGTCGAGATTTTCATTTGGTAAGCACATGAGCAGCCTAAATTGAGAGTTTAGAAGCATTTGCATAGATTTTGGAGTTGTTGCTTCGACCATACATTTAAAGGTCTCAAATTGCTTGATTTATATGTATTTGCACCTATTTAAAGGTCTCAAATTGCTTGATTTAAAGGTCTCTCCTCATATGATGTACTATTTTGAATATTCTATTCTTTGCATATCAAACATTATAAAGCCTCTTACTACTATGTTCTAATCTCTTTTATTTGAACATAATTCCGATAATCATTGCATTCATGAAGAAAGGATATATTCATGTGAAACCCTGTCTCAGTGCTTCTCTTGGCTAATGACATCACCTACATCCCATAGAGAATCGACAATTGAATGTCAACTTGACCAAAGGCATTGCTTACTTCCTGCGAGATTGAACAAGAGAATCAAAATCTCTCCTTCCAGGGGTCATTACTCTGTGCTTTGAACTTGAAGTTTGCCCTCTTTTCCTCTTCTCTTCTATCCCGAGACTCCAAAAACTTTTCAGTAGCCCATCCTTTCTCTCCTCCCCTCTGCCTCACCGAAATTTCAAAAGCACTTCATCCTCGCCCTTAAATGCTCCTTTTCGCTTTGAAATCCAAAATCATCATTTCCACTATTCTTGTTTTCTCGTATTTACTTCGTTGAATCGTATTTTGTGCTAGGTTATGAGTATATTGTTTTAAATTATTCACTTTTCGAACGAGAGCCAATCATAAGAATATTTTTCTTTTGTGCAGGGCTCGTAATCCATGACTGAGGATGAATTGACGACAAAAAAATAAACCACATTGCTTTCGGAGGGCATTCAACAAAATTGGCGGATCTTTGTGTTTTTTCTAAATTCACCCGACTTGTTTCGATACGCTCGGTCGATTCTTCTTACTCGTATTTTCAAACCCATCTCCCAAAATATATAGCCATCTAGAAGGTAATGACTCTTTGAGCCCTTTGAAAATACACCACATAATAATCTGCGCCCAATTGTTTGAAGTCTGCTTATCAACTCACCAATGTCCGGTCCAAACAAGTTTCCTTCAAGGATCAAATTAATTTTCTCTTTTCAAATAGAGTTTAGAAGCATTTGCACGTACTCCGGACTTTTTGCTTCGACCATACATTTAAAGGTCTCAAATTGCTTGATTTAAAGGTCTCCTCCTCATATGATGTGTACTATTTTGAATATTCTATTCTTTGCATATCAAACATTATAAAGCCTCTTCACACTCTGTTCTCATCTCTTTTATTTGAACATAATTCCGATAATCGTTGCATTCATGAAGAAAGGATATATTCATGTGAAACCCCGGCTACCGCTCTATTTGGCTAATGCCATCACTTACATCCCATAGAGAATCCGACAATTGAATGTCGACTTGACCAAAGGCATTGCTTACTTCCTCGCTGAGACCGAACAAGAGAATCAAAATCTCTCCTTCCGGGGGTCATTACTACCTGTGATTTGAACTTGAAGTTTTCCTCTTTTCCCTTCTCTTCTATCCCGAGACTCCAAAAACTTGCTGTGACCCATCCTTCTTTGTCTCCTCCGCCTATCGAAATTTCAAAATCACTTCATCCCTCGCCCCTTATATGCTCCTTCAGCTTTTAAATCCAAAATCATCATTTCCACTATTCTTGTTTTCCGTATTTACTTTCGTTGAAAGTCTGTATTTTGTGCTAGGTTATGAGTATATTGTTTTAAATTATTCACTTCGAACAAACACCAATCATAAGAATATTCTTATTTTCATGTGCCCTGCAATCCATGATCGAGGAGGAATTGACAACAAACAATAAACCACATTTCTCGGAGGCATTCAACAAAATTGTGAGATATTTGGTGTTTTTTCTCAAATTCATCCCGATCGTTCGATACGTCGTGATTCGTTTCTTACCTATATTTTCAAACCCATCTCCCAAATATATAGCCATCTAGAAGGTAATGACTCTTTGAGCCCTTTGAAAATACACCACATAGTAATCTCTCGCCCAATTGTTTCATGCGCTTTGCTTATCAACTCACCAATGTCCGGTCCAAACAAGTTTCCTTCAAGGATCAAATTAATTTCCTCTTTTCAAATAGAGTTTAGAAGCATTTGCACAAATTTGGAGTTTTTTCTTCGACCATACATTTAAAGGTCTCAAATTGCTTGATTTATATGTATTTGCACCCATTTGAAGCTGAAAAGCTATATTGTGAAAAGTTTTTTCAAGCTCAAAAGTATTATCACCTTTGCCTATAGAAGCTCTGAACCCCAATAATCCTTGCAGTTAGCCACTTTCACCAAGTAGAATATGTGCTTCATCAACATAATCAAACCTCAAACCTCAATTTCCCTTCCAAGTTTTTCTCTATAACAATTTTTGTGAGTCCTCGCTGTCGGACACCGATTACACACTTTCTTTCACTTGAAAATTCACAACAATTGAATTTAAATTAGCCTCACATGGGTTGTATTTCATTTTTAGTATATTTTGCTTGATTATTTCTTTATACAATCTCCCCACTTCTCTTATCCATGTTACTGGCATTCCTTTGCACCTCTTGGTGCAATTTCTAGTTATAAGAATATTTAAGATTCTAGATCTATCGATCCGAGATGGATATTGCAATATAAATGCTGAAGGATTCATGAGATTACTTCATGTTTTATCGTATTTTTTTTAATGATAAATGTTATCTTGCAGAAAATTTTCAAAATTTGAAGTCATATTAATTCAGTACATTGATGCAAATTCATACGTCGATGCGATGTATATGATGGAAATTTCATTTTTTTACGAGTTACTTTTAGTTTAATTATATCATTTAGCTCGATGCTTTCCATATATTCAACTAAACCTTTGTTGCTTAACAAGACTTTGTCATTTCCATGTTTTAGTGAAATTGTTTATGGTTTGATACTTTCATACAACCTCTATCAAGTTACATGCACCCTCATTAGAAAAAACAAGAGAATTTTTCTTGCCATGACTATGGTTCTTTGTCATTGTTGACTTAAGAAAGTCTTTTAGCTAAGAAACTAGTTTCAAGGTTATGGCATAACTTGTCATATAAATTGGGAACGAAATTTATATCCAAAAATGTTAACTTGTAAACTAAGAGCTGGTTTTAGGCTTTCCATTTAAAATCTACTTCAGCTTGAACTTTGAACGAGTTGTTCCATAGACTTGAATATTAAGAGATTTTGGTGTAAGGATTAAAAATTAGCCCGTAAGGCCTCTCGCTATTCATTTATTTTATCTAATATAACATTTACTATTAAATTAGAACCACTCGGCACAAATACGTCATAGATCAAGATAATACTTTGTAGAGTGTCATAGAATAAAAATAGGAGCAAGGACACTTAGTTCTTTCGATTTTTTCTCGGTTCTTATTCCTTTGGTGCATCTTTGCACCTTTAGGGGCAATTGCTAGTTTAAAGTCTAATTCTTTAAAGGGTGCTAGCATCAATGGAAGAGCACCCGCTTTACTAACAGGGAGGTTGGTGGTTCGATTCCATCGTGCCTCGATATTCATGTATAGGGAATGACGAAGATCAGTTTTTGGTGACGGATGCTCTTTTTGACTCATCACCAATGAGCTTATGGTGACATTTTTTCGACCCTCACCAAAATATGAAATGGTGACGGTCAATGAACACCACCATATATACGCATCAATAGTAGTCGACCATTAAAGGTCCGTCACCATAAATCATTGTTGTTTATCCGAAATGGTGAGGGGTCACCGTTTGTCATTATAGTCAGTATTCGTGATCTGACCTTGATGTCACCAATGCGTTTATGGTGACTGGTCAATGAACATCGCTATATATATGCACTAATAGTGACGGCCATGAAAGGTCCATCACAAAAAAATCATTGCTGTTCATATGAAATGGTGATGTGTCACTATCCGTCATTATAATTAATATTCATGACGGACCTTGATCGTCACTACAACACATACTTTCGACGACGCTACCTTTGGTGACGTTCGCTTTTTTGGTGACGAGAGGCTATTGTCCGTCACCATTGCTCATATGAAATGGTGACGGTCAATATCCGTCACTATAAATCATTATTGGTGACGGACCCTCGAATGTCACCACAACACCTATACTTTCGGCGACGCCACCTTTGGTGACGTTCAATTTTTTGGTGACGGAGGCTATTGTCCGTCACCATTGCTCATATGCAATGGTGACAGCTCACTATCCGTCACTATAAATCATTATTGGTGATGGACTTTGAATGTCACCACAACACCTATACTTTCGGCGACGCCACCTTTGGTGACGTTCAGCTTTTTGGTGACGAAAGCTCTTTTGACCCTCACCAATGAGCTTATGGTGACCATTTTCGCCCCTCACCAATGTCTTTTTTTTCTTGTAGTGATTATGGCTGAAGCTTTTAAAAAATTTTTGGAGAATGCTCTCACTATGGTATGCAACTTCAACAAGGATGACCGGGATTTGCGCATTCCTATGGTATTATGGGCATACAGAGACTACTCTGTAATACATCGATGGTTCAGGGACTTCATTCCTATTGGTATATGGATAGGAAGCAATGATGCCAATGGAGTATATTGTGCCTAGTCTCGTAATCGTAGTAGTTACGTAGAGATGGCGGACAACGATATTATGGAGGAAATATTGAAACACGGTTGCTCGCACTAGAAGAAGATCATTTCATTGTTGGATTTCACCAACGAGTGCAAAAGGAAAGGAAAAAAGGCCTAATATGATAGGAGTATTAAGCATAATATTTTTAAGAATAAATACTTAGTTCTTTTGTATGACATTTTTTGGGGTCCTGTGTCTTGATAGATTTGAAAATCAAAAGACAAGGCAACATCGATAACCAATCTTTAGAGTTCTAGGATCTAGTCCTCCTATTCTCGAGAGAGGATCTCTCAAATTTACTTGTTTTGCAAAAGGTTTATCTTGTTTTTTTTTAGTATTGGTTTTAGACTAGTTATTAAGTGCAAGTGTTTGTTTTTTTGTTTGGTTGAATGACATAGGAGAACATGAAAGGTCTAGGGAAAGATAGCTAGAAAGGAGAAATGTTAGATTGATTGGGAAATGGAGTCAAGAAGGGGTTTATGACAAACTCATCGATGGATATGGGATATCGGAGGGAAAATCTAACTTGGCCACGCGGATCCTTTGGTTTTGTGAATGAGATGGACATCAATGATTTGGAAAGAGAAATTGAATTCTCAACAAAGGGAATTTGAAAACATAACTTGAACAATAAAGAGGTATTTGATAGACAGGGGCTAACCATGAATTCTACAAACCACAATTTTAAGAAAATAATGACTTCAAGACAACTTTCAAAATGAAATCTAAGATTCGGGAGCACATGCTATTTCCTCAAAGATTTTATTTCAAATGACCTAGAAAACATAAAATATTCAGCGATAATCTGCAGCCATATAAGAGGTAACACCTAAAAAAATATATGATCACAACTATAAAGACCTTTAAAACAATTGTGCAAGAAAGGACAAAGGGCATGATCAAAACAAACCTCCTTGGCTAACTATAAACAATGGTACTTCAAAGGGAGACTTCAAAAACGGTTTTCAAGTGGCAACAGACAAGTAGGGAAAATCATAAATCATGCTTTGAAACCAACTATTTGAAATATTAGAGAAATAAACAAGCATGAGGACTAGAGAGAGATATTAAAGACTCTAAAATACCTCACTAGAAGAAAACATAAAACGTTGAAGGATGAACAGGTCTAAGGTGCTTCTAGGAGTCATTTCTCAGCCTAAAACTTTCATCCTCACCGTAGTAAGAAATTATGGAACAAAATGAAAACGGGAGAAAACATTAAAGCAGTTTAGAATACTTCACCAATGGCCAAGCTCATGGATCCAATGATAGAGCCTTCTAAAGAACAAGCATGCAACAACATCATTAGGCTTCCAAGACTTCAATTTCTTCCTCAACTCTGACGGGGTATGTATTATTTTAGAGAGTTTCAGATATTACAACTAGTGAACAATCAACCAACACCTCATCTTCTTCAAGTATTTATAGAAGAAATGAGGAGGTGGAAGAGTTTTAGGATTGAAGTGTAATAAATTCTACACTAAATGTAACTCCTAGCCTTGAAAACCATGCAAGGCTTAAGGCGAGGGACACATCGAATTACAACTCTGTTTCATTTACTTTCTGTTTATGCTTTTTAAGGCTCAATGGGTAAAAAGATTGACTTTAAGGCACTTTCTTATCTTTTTAATAACTTCTCATCGACAATTGGGATATTTGTTTTGCTTGTAATAACTATTCGGCCTATCTTTGACCTTAATGTTTTGGACTCGAGATTTGATCCGGGTATTCCTTTGAGGCGCGTAGCAAGGTGGCAATATAGTAGTTTGGGGAATCAATTAGCCCCTTTAATATTACTCCAAGGTGTTCTGGATCTGATTCTCTACTTCCTAAACACGATGGTTTATATTCGGATTGGTGTTTAGGCTTGATTAGACCATAATCTTCATCTTTGACACTCGATAAGCTTTCATAGTCGATATCGATCGTGTTTCCTTTGTTTTGCAGGTGCGAGAGGGTTTATTGAAGTTTTTGCTCGGAACTAACGACAATCATGATTTATCGACTCCCTAAAAAATGTTTGATTATCACTTTGAAAACCTTTAATATGTATCAAAAGGCCGCAAGTATTGTCATCCTTGACCAATAACGGTAGTAATCATCTACGGGAGGATCCAAATTTAACTTCATTAAAACCTACATAAAAAACACACAAATATTATTTAAATCATGCGAATTCATGGTTTAAACTTCTTAGAGAGTTGGTGGAAATGTTTCGGAGTGATGCGAACGAAAAAGGAGGATGCGAGCGGAAAAAGGAGAAAAACCCGACGGAGCAAACTGATCTGGGTGTAAATGGGAGTTTGGGCACGATATTGAATAAGGGCCATTGGATTAGATCAAAGAATGAAGATCTATGGTTGAGATGATTCAATGAGGTCGTTTGGAGGAATGATGGAGGGCGGATGAATTGGTGGTAAGGTTAAAGCCGGGACTATCCGATCTTACAAATCGATGGCTAGGATCTAATCTAGAGTTACATTGTGGAGGGAGGAGTGGTATAGAGGAAAACCGAGCTAGCGGTTTTCACGCGCTACCGAGGGCGGTTTTATATTTTGGCCCAAAAAATGCTATATAGGTACGTGTGTTCAACACGTGTCTTTTCAAAACCGCTCATATCGTGTAATTTTTTGGTGTTAACGTCTAAGAGAAAAAATTACGCGATACGCGAGTTTGAGCCTTTGGATGATGGGTAGAAGATCCAACGGCATCGGGTTGAGTGCAATGGATGAAAAGTTGCGGGGGTGAAAAGGTATGCGGGGTCCCGGTGACGTCAGCAAAAAATTGGCGTGCAGATGGAGGGTGAAATAGGCTATTCGATCGTTGAATTCCTTTGATAAATAGTTATAATGAAAAAAAGGAGCGGAAATGAAAGAAAATGAAAAGGGCGGAAAAATGGGGCCCGATGACTTTAGATCTTCCAAGATTGACGGTCAAGATTCACTTTTAAAACCTTTTTGTCGGGAAACAAAAATATATAGGAATGGTAAGGTTTCAAAGGAAATGGTAGAGAAACAAGGGGAAGAGGGGGGGCCCACCTTTTGTATAAGGGTGGAAGGAAGGAGGAATGTGGGCCGTCAAATCTGGAGGATCAACGGTGGAGATCCGAGATGGTGGACAAAGAGAAGGGCGGGGTTAAAATAGCGGAATCATTGTGGACCGTTAGATCTAAGAGAGATCAATGGTCGAAGATTCAATCGGCAGAGTTGATGTCGGAGGAATAATGAGATAAATGAGTGTGATGTGATGAAGTGTGGAACGTTGGATTTGGTGGAATGAACGGTCATGATTTGATCGCATCGAAGAAAAGGAAGAGGTCCAAAACAACAAGGTTTTTTATTTTGCATTGCGTGATTAAGCAATCGACCGTTGGATCATATTCGAGAGATAAATGGTGGAGATTTGATTGGTGAGTGTGATGGTGAAGGGTTATGACAGAGTGCGATCATCCGAGCCGTTGGTTCTTG
Source organism: Pinus albicaulis (assembly GCA_034641835.2). Lineage (NCBI taxonomy): Eukaryota > Viridiplantae > Streptophyta > Pinopsida > Pinales > Pinaceae > Pinus > Pinus albicaulis. Next base: position 1,317,630,189 of record CM076583.1, on the reverse strand, counting down.
TGGATTCAACGATCGAGATTCAATCACGAGGATCGCATCGGCCGAAGGCCAAGGGAAAAGTGGAAAGGGAAATTTGTGATGCGATGAGCACGATAGCCGTTGATTTGGAGAGATCAATGCCTAGATTTATTTCAAATCATTCCATCGGATTTATGAAATAACAAAGGAAATTCGGTTTTTCTACGAAAATACAAAGGGAAAATCGGGTTCGGGAAAGAGTTTTTTAAGACTTTTAGCACCCGATTGCGGGAGCCTATTAAGTCGATATAAACAGATGAAGTGATTGGGGGTTTTTTAAAAAGAAAGAGGCTTATCGCAATCGAGTTTTCAAAATAAAAGGTAAAAAAGGAAAATAGAAGACCCCGATTGCGATTGCGCGACTGGGGTTAACTCCGGGTTATAGCTTTGGGTCTTATGCGGGGAAAAGGACCCGAGGGCTAAAGCGCAAAGGGGCTTAAAGCCTTAATGCAAAAAAGATCTGTTTTTTAGGATTTTTTTAAGGATTTTTAGAGGATTTTTTGGGGTTCGATAAGAGTAAAAAAGGGGTTTTAAACCTTATAAAGGGATTTTACAAGGCTTTAAAGGGAAATTCGAAGGAATGAGAGGCAAATGAAAGGGTTTATGGATAAAAAGGAAAATGAGGGAAAATGAGGCCTTTTATGCAATTTTTCTCTTAGTAAACAATATATTTTTTCAGTGTTTATGAGGGGAAACGATAGTGAAGATTAACTAAAAGATTAGTTATCTTCATAAAAACTTCAATGATGATAGGTTTTCAAAGGGAATTATCTCTTGAAGTTTTGAAGAACAAAATTAGCCACTTCTTCGTATAAATGTGAATTTATTAGTGGCTAACGTTGGCTCCACTTGGGGAAGACAACTAGTTCTTTAGGTGTCTAGAACCTCGATTTGCAAATCTCTAGCTTTCATTAAACTAGTGCCTTAATCCATTGGACAACAACCTTTCTTTTTTGATGATCTTTGCAGGTAATTAAAAAACAATGGAATTTTGTCAAAACAACATGTCTACCTACCCATTCCTAATGATCCTAACATTTTTTCTTCTTTCGCAGTGCATTTATACTAGCAAACTCTCTTTAATAACATTTTATTCTTTTGGAAAAATAAAAACTAATCTATGTCTACTCTTATTTCTCCATGAACTCGGATTAAGAAGTTGAGTTCATAAGCTTCTCTACCTAACTACATGCTAGTTAGAGATTAGACTATTTGACCGAATTTATTCTCTAAATTCAAAAACAAAAATTTAAAAGTAGACAAGCCGAGGATTGAACAAGTCTAACTTGTTGATGATCTATGGCATAAAAAAAAGTTGCACATAGAATAAAATTGGTAGAAAATTTAAAACAAAAGGTGAAGGCTTAAGATCCGAAAACTTAAAAACATCCTTCATTATCTTTTCAGCTCTAATTTTGAATTTGTTTGACTTGTCTTTTCTCTCTTTCTAGTTCAAGTTTTGAGCCTATTAGAACCAGTTTTTCATTCAATATCAAAGGTTCAAAGGATTTGAGCATGTTTGAACCTTCTTTCTTCTAACCTAATCTATCTTCATTTGATAAGCCAAGATTGAGTTGTTTGGCAAATCTAATTCACTAACGTATCAGTGATAGAATTAAAAAGCTAATTAGTCATGATTAGGTCAGTATGACTAATTAGAAGTGTGTTTTAGGAGTGGCATTTGAGTTTGCACACTTTCGGACTTTGTCTCTCTCTTTGGTATGGGGCTATACCTTTCTTGTTTTACAATTTGCCCTCTTTTCCCTTTTTTCTATTGTTTTTTGTATTTTTCTTTTTCTTTCAAGACAAAAAATCAACAACTAGCTAACTCGCTCAAAGCCGAGCTTTATTGCTTTCCTATCTAACCTAATCTAACATGGAATATTTACATGTTTTAGTCGATGAAATCTCTTTTTCGGTACAACCAATCCGATAAATGATTCCATGATTGGTCCTTCTTCATCTCTTTGGGCAGTCGGACAAACATGGCCACTCCCATTCTTTTTGTCTCTTAGCAACAGTGCTAAATAATCTTCTTGCTTTTGGTAATACGGTGTCTCCTAATAACCTTTATCCCTTCTTTAGATGTCTTCAAGAAGTGAGCATAGGTATCTTTAAATAATCCCCGGTTAAGAGTATTTGGAAGACATGTTTCTACCAGGATCATTTCTTCTTTCTCCACCGAATCAAGGTAAATATTCTCTTGAGAAAGAAAAACTTCCTCATCTTCATCATCATTTGAACTAGAGGTTTCATCATATATTCTAGTTTTGTTCTCTTGTAGTCCCGGTATGCTCGATTCGAGTGGAATGTACTATGTAAAGAGATCATCATATTCTTGAGTGTATCTTTTATTACCTCAACCCTTTCGAGGAGAAGGCTCCTTATATGCATCCCTCGCTTGAGAAATTCCTCTTTCTTCTCAACCTCAACATTAAAACTAATAGATTGCTGATTCCCAATTATGTGAAAGCTATTTCTTATGGATTGGATTGGTGATTGCTCGCTTTCAAGCTGATGATAATGAAATTCATGACACCAATCAACCGTTGGTTTCCCCGCATGATTAGTTTCTATTTGGAGCTCGTCATTATCATCGGAATGATCAAAATTTGAAAAGTTATTACTATAAACAATTTCACCAATCAAATATATTGGGTTCTCGGTTTGTTTTCCTTTTAGCTAATCTACAAGTTTATTTTACGTTTCAAGACAACAAGGTTTAGTAGGTAGATGACGAGAAATGTTTTGTTCTAATGAAAATTTGAGGGGTTGATCTGCTTTGTTTAATATTAGATCAATTTCTTCTTTTGTGAAAAGAGTAGGAATTTTTCTTTTGCTTTGGACGGAAGTACAACGAGTCCTCTTCCTCTTGTATTGACTCGATTTTGAGGGTGGGTGTCTTCTTGAGCCTCTTCAAAGGGAATCATTACTTGTGCTTGCAAGGAAACTTTGAGGATTCTCTTCTTTTTTCCTGGTCTCATCTCGGTATTAAACAACTCCTCATGATTTTTGTGACAATCATTTAGAATATGGGATTCATGAGTTGTTTCTAATAGATTATCAGGATGCCATTCTTCTTTAATAATCTGAAAGGAGTCATGACATAAAGGCAAAGACTCGCGTTTGTGTTGTCTCTTCTCCTATTTCAGATTTTTTTGAGTTCAAGATGGCTTATGTTTTCCTCTGAGCACTGCTCACTTTTTACATTTGCATTTTGGTTGTAAAGTTCTCTTAATAGTGCAATATAAGATAAAAGGGGAGGCAATCAATTCCTTCTTGACAATCTTCCTCATTGTTCTCTTTGTAATCTTGCTCATCACACATCTTTTGCTTGTTGTATTTGTCTTGTAGTGGTTGAGTTTGTGTTTGATCGGGGGAAAGGAATAAGTTGCTCGGATAATCAACATCTATATCAACCTCATGCCTATCCAATATTTTATCAAGTATGCACACTATTTTTCAAATTAGGTTCAATAATGTGTTTATTTTAGCTTCTCTGTCCATACTTGGATCCATGTTTGAAATAAAGAGGTCATTGTATCATATCAACCGGGCCTCGGGGGTCCTCTTCCGGTGGAGTTATTAGGTCTTTGGGGATTGTGGAGTCGCCGTGTGCAAGATTTTGAACTTTGCTATCCACCAACAAGATGATTGGGTTTGCTCAAAGCATTCCTAGGAGATTTTACAAGGACTAGTGAAGTAATAGGCCCTACCGGGAGGCCGTGGAGTTTCGAGTGGAATATTTTTAGCTTTGTGAAGGAAAAATGTTTTATGGTTCCACCACCATGTTTATTATGAAGCCAATCTGAAATATTTTTGGGTTTTTCGCGAGTTTCTATGGTTATGAGAGTGTCCTATGTCCGATCTTAACACTTAGCTAAGGTGTTCGAACAAACGCAGTCTACTCTTATGGCTTAGCTAGCTAATTTCTTCAAGGTTTGATAAGGCTCTCGTGAGAATCCTAAGGGTTACTTAGTTTGTCACCGATTCAAATAAGTCCTATCATAATTACCGTTTGCTTTGGTAGTGCTTGAAGAGAGCTACTTATACTATACTCGGGATGAGAGTATTTTGTTTTAAGAATTTCACTCGGGGTCCCACCATGATCGCCATTATGTTGGTGGTGATGAGGTGGCTAATAATCACTCGGATATTATTGAAGACAAGGGATTTTCTGGAGTCCTAAGATGTACTTATATTTTCACTAACTCATAAAGGTCCCACCATGATCGAGATTATGTTAGGGTCTTGTGTTTTGATAGATTGGAAAATCAAAAGACAAGGCAACATTAGAACCAATATTTAGAGTTCCGGGATCTAGTCCTCTTGTTCTTAGAGAGGGATCTCTCAAATTTACTTGTTTTGCAAAGGTTTATCTTGTTTTCTTTTAGTATTGGTTTTAGACTAGTTATTAAGTGCAAGTGTTTGTTTTTTTGTTTGGTTGAATGGCATAGGAGAACATGAAAGGTCTAGGAAAGATAGCTAGAAAGGAGAAATGTTTGATTCATTGGGAAATGGAGTCAAGAAGGGGTTTATGAAAAACTCATCAATGGATATGGGATATCAAAGTGAAAATCTAACTTGGCCATGGGATCCTTTGGTTTTGTGAATGCGATGGACATCAATGATTTGGAAAGAGAAATTGAATTCTCAATAAAGGGAACTTGAAAACATAACTTGAACGATAAAGAGGTATTTGATAGACATGGCTAACCATGAATTCTACAAACCACACTTTTAAGCAAATAATGACTTCAAGACAACTTTCAAAATGAAATCTAAGATTTGGGAGCACATGCTATTTCCTCAAAGATTTTATTTCAAATGACTTAGAAAACATAAAATATTCACCGATAATTGCAATCATAGAAGAGGGAACACCTAAAAACATCTATGATCACAACTATAAAGACCTTTAAAACAATTTTTTCAAGCAAGGACAAAGGGCATGATCAAAACAAACCTCCTTGGCTAACTATAAACAATGGTACTTCAAAGGGAGACTTCAAAAATAGTTTTCAAGTGGCAGCATATAGCAAGGAAAACCATAAATCATGCGTTCGAAACCAACTATTTGAACTATTAGAGAAATAAACAAGGATGAGAACTAAAGAGAGAGATTAAAGACTCTAAAATACCTCGTGAGAAGAAAACATAAAACGATGTGAAGTATGAACAGTATAAGGTGCTTCTAGGAGTCATTTCTTAGCCTAAAACTTTCATCCTACCGTAGTAAGAAATTATGGAACAAAATGAAAACGGAGAGAAAACAATAAACAATTTAGAATACTTCACCAATGACCAAGCTCGTGGATACAATGATAGAGCCTTCTCAAGAACAAGCATGCAACAACATCATCGGGCCTCCAAGTCTTCAATTTCTTCCTCAAATTAGACGGACTATGTATTATTTCGGTAGAGTTTTCGAGTATTACAACTAGTGAACAATCAACCAACTCCTCATCTTCTTCGTAAATATTTATAGAAGAAATGAGGAGGTGGAAGAGTTTTAGGATTGAAGTGTAATAAATTCTACACTAAATGCAACTCCCAGCCCTTGAAAACCATGCAAGGCCTAAGGCGAGGATGCATCGAATTACAACTCGTTTTATTTACTCTCGTTTATGCTTTTTAAGGCTCAATGGGTAAAAATATTGACTTTAAAGGCACTTTCTTATATTTTTTAATAACTTCTCACGCATTGATTGGGATGTTTGTTTTAATTGCAATAACTATTCAGCTATCTTTGACCTTAATGTTTCGATACAGAGATTTGATGCTGGGTATTCCTTTGAGGCAGCAGATATGCAAGGTGGCAATATAGTAGCCGGGAATCAATTAGCCCCTTTAATATTACTACGAAGTGTTATGGATCTAATTTCTTTTGCTTCCTAAACACAATGGTTTATATTCGGATTGGTGTTTAGGCTTGATTATATCATAATCTTCGTCTCCGGCACTAATATGCTTTCATAGCCGATGTCTCGATCGTGTTTTTTCTCGTTTTGCGAGTGCGCGAGAGTTTACCTGGAGTTTTTGCTCGGAAAATCGACAATCATGATTTATCGGCTCCCTAAAAAACGTTTGATTATCCCTTTGAAAACCTTTAATATGTATCAAAATTCCACAAGGATCATCATCCTTGGCCAATATGATAGTAATAATCTATGGGAGGATCCAAATTTAACTTCATTAAAACCTACATAAAAACACACAAACATTATTTAAATCCTGCGAATTCATGGTTTAAAGCGCCGTGAGGGTTGGTGGAAACGTTTCGGAGCGATGTGGAGGAAAAAGGTGGATGCGAGCAGAAAAGGAGGAAAAACCCGATAGAACAACTAACTAGGTGTAAATGGGAGTTTGGGCACGATATTGAATAAGGGCCATTCGATTAGATGAAAGAAGCAGAGATCTACAGTTGAGATGATTCAATGAGGTTGTTTGGAGGAATTATGGAGGGAAAACGAATTTTTGGTAAGGTTAAATCGGGACCGTTTGATCTTAGAGATTGACGGCTAGGATCTAATCTAGAGTTACATTGCGGAGGGAGGAGTGGTATAGCGGAAAACCGGTAGCGGTTTGAGGTGGTTTTAGATTTTTCGGACCAAAAAACGCAATATAGCTTTGCGTTCAACACGTGTCTTTTCAAAACCGCTTATATCGCGTAATTTTTTGGTGTTAACATATGAGAGAAAAAAATTACGTGATACAAATTTTGAGCCTTTGGATGATGGGTAGAAGATCCAACGGTCTTTGGTTGAGCGCGATGGATGAAAATTTGCGAGGTGAAAAGGTATGCGAGGGTCCGATTGACGTTAGCAAAAATTGGCGCACGGTAGAGGAGGGTGAAATAAGCTATCCGATTGTTGAATTCCTTTGATAAATAGTTATAATGAAAAAAGGGAGCGAGAAATGAGAAAAGAAAATGAAAAGGCAGGAGAAAAATGAGTCCCGATGACTTTAGATCTTCGAGAGATCGACGATTAGGATTCACTTTTAAAACCTTCTTTCGAGAAACAAAAAATATATAGGAATGGTAAGGTTTCAAAGGAATGGCGAAGAAACAAGGGGGAAGAGGGGGCCCACCTTTTGTATAAGGGCGGAAGGAAGGAGGAATGTGGGCCATAAAATCCGGAGGGATCGACGGTGGAGATGCGAGATGGTGGACAAAGAGAAGGGCGGGGGTTAAAAACGGCGGAAGCATTGTGGACCATTAGGTCTAAGAGAGATCAACGGTGCGGGATTCAATCGGCAGAGTTGATGTTGGAGGAATTATGAGATAAATGAACGCGATGCGATGGGAAGCGTGGGACCGTTAGATTTGGTAGAATGAACGGTCGGGATTTGATCGCGTTAGAGAAAAGGAAGAGGTCCAAAACACCAAAGTTTTTTATTTTGCGATACGCGATTAAGCGCCCGACCGTTGGATCGCATTCAAAGATCAACGTTGGAGATTTAATCGGCGGGTGCGATGGTGAAGGAGTTATGACGGAGCATGATTAAATGCGGTCGATGCTTCTTGTGGATTCGAACGGCTGAAATTCAATCGCGGGATCGCATCGGCGGAGGCCAAGGGAAAAGTGAAAGGGAAATTCACAATGCGATGAGCCGATGGCCGTTGATCCGGGAGAGATCAACGGCCCAAATTTATTTCAAATCATTCGTCGGGTTTATGAAATAACAAAGGAAAGTCGGTTTTTGACGAAAAATACAACGGAAAATCGGGTTCGGGAAAGAATTTTTTTAAGACTTTTAGTGCCCGATTGCGTGCTTATTAGGTCGTATGAAACGAATGAAGTGATCGTTTTAAAAGAAAGAGGCTTATCGCAATCGAGTTTTTCAAAATAAAAGGTAAACAAAGAAAATAGAAGACCCCGATTGCGATTGCACAATGAGGGTTAACTCAGAGTTATAGCTCGGGTCTTATGCAAGGAAAAGGAGTCAGGGGCTAAAGCTAAAAGGGGCTTAAATACTTAATGAAAAAAAGAAACGTTTTTAGGATTTTTTTAAGGATTTTTCGGAGGATTTTGGGGGTTTCGATAAGAGTAAAAGGGGGCTTTAAACCTTATAAAGTGATTTTACAAGGCTTTAAAGGGAAATTCGAAGGAATGAGAGGCAAATGAAAGGGTTTATGGATGAATTGAAGAAGGAAAATGGAGAAGTGAAAATGAGGGAAAATGAGGCCTTTTAAGCGATTTTCTCTTAGTAAACAACAGATTTTTCGAGTTTATGAGGGAAACAGTGGTGAAGATTAACTAAAAGATTATTTATCTTCATAAAAACTTCAATGATGATAGGTTTTCAAAGGAATTATCTCTTGAAGTTTTGAAGAACAAAATTAGCCACTTCTTGGTATAACGTAAATTTATTAGCGGCTAACAACATTAAGTTCACGAAGTTTCCTATAAATCTCACTAGTTAGGTGCATACATTGTCAGGGAATATTTTGAATGGTGGCACAATTCAGCTTGCAAAGTTGAATGGCGACTTGCTTTCTTGGATATGTTAATCGCAACGAGGCTAAAGCTATATAGGGATGACTCCATCCCTAGGGCTTCATATTGAATATATGGTCCGAGAATATTATTAGTGTTACGGGTGAAGTTGAAATATATCACAGACTATAAACCACTCTTCTAGAGGGAGGCTTCGTCGAAGACGTAGTGATGTGTGGTATGTCGGAAGATGGCGCAAGCTGGAGTCAATCCGCGTCACACGAGGATGGGTCGCGAAATAAAGGGGGACTTCGATGAGATTGATGATATTGTCTACCATGTGACCAAGCATGTTTGAGGAAATATCGAGGGACCAACATAAGGGTGTATTGACGAGGTCCATAAGGGGCTCGGGAAATTTATAGGTGAAGATGAGCGTCAGTTCAAGCGAGTGTAGCCTAGGTGATCGAGTATCAAACGAGCGTGACTCGAGCGAGTGGGGTAATAGAAATTAAGAATTAAGGGAATTTTGAGGTATAAAATGGGCCTCCTAAGGAAATTATAAAATAATAGTGGAAATAATAAAAATAAGATTAGATTACATCATCAAATTTTAAAGCAAAAAGGAAAAAACTACTTTTTCAACCACATATTTTCAACTTATCTCCCTATGGGTTTACTCAAATTTGTGCGGGAACACTCGTTGGATGCATAATTTGATTACTATTCCAAGGAGTACCCTTGTTGCATACTTTCCATCGATCATGTTACAAGAAAAAATGATAAATACATGAAAAACGTGATTAGCAATCAAATTTTTTTCACGTTTTTGCATGTATTTATCATTTTTTCATGTAGAAGGGTCCATCAAAAGTATGAAACATGGGTACTCCTTGGATGAGAAATTAAAATTTTCACCCAATGAGTACTCCCAATAAAAAATTTTTAGTAAAAACTTGGGGGATATGTCGAAAAAAAGCAAGTTGGAAAAAAGTAGTTTTATTATTTTATTATTTTTTAATATTTTTACTATTTTACCCCAAAAATGGTGAATCATCCCCCATGGTTGACATCATCATCTCGAATCTTATTGGTTCTTATAAAGTTTATTTTTTGTTGTAAATTTTGATTAGGAGGCCCATTTTAGACCTCAAAAGTTCTCTAATGGAGTAAAACAAGTTCGTAGCTAGAAATAAGTATTGACTTGCTCTACGGATCCCTACGAGAGCCCTACAGTTTCGACAACGTCGAGGATTAAGTGCATGGATGGCACTTGCGTAATACCGTATTGAACTCGTTGCAATCCCATTAAAATTGTTGCATGAATTTCATAAGGGAGTTATAGATGAATTGCAGATATGCCGTAATCACGCCCTATTAGTTATCAGAGAAAAGTCAAACAGAGAGCAAGTAGATGATGGAGAAAAACTAGCGAAAACATGTGCATGAATGAGATGAGGAAGCCATGCATAGACAAAAGTTGGAGGAAGCCATCAACAAGGTTTTTAGAAAACTTCCCGATCTATAGATTCAGGGGCTACAGATGTGCGGAAGAAGAGGTTGAAAATCTCGTGATGTCACTCAAGGACTCCACACTTTTGAAGTTGGCAAGGTTGATCTTGACCTTCAAATGCGGATAGTTGAGCTACGTGATGATATTGCAATCCGTTACCCACCGGAGGTTTGGGGAGGAAGTCAAATAAAATATTAAGGATACCGTTGCTAATATTGAAACCATAGTTCAAGATTACATCCAAGTATTTGAAGATTTTATGGAAATATAGGCCTCATTATAGGAGGACCCTCATGTGAAGAAGACCGAAGGGGAGAAATCCCGACAAGTTAGAAAAAATTGATAACATCAAGGTTACTGAGTGCTAAACTTAGCACCAACACAATGGTATGCCCATCTCCAAGAGGGTAATTTTTTTGCAAGGATAGATTGATGAGTTGCAAAGAAAGGAATAGATTATCAACACCATGACACATCCATGGGAATTAAAATCTAGCTAATTGTCGCATATTATGGACACCTATGCTGAAGCCTATGCTGACGCGTAGGAATTCGCAAAAGGAATCTTTCTCAAAAGACATCGTGCCAGCCGTAGATAATTTTTTTGGTCGAAGTGCATGGAAGCGGAGAAGCATTTCACCGAGACAATCCATCCACCGAAGGATGCATAGAGCAGCATCGAAAGCGAAGACTCGGGGCACACCATGTTAGTGACTCCTGGATGAGTCACATCTTTGTGTTGGGTTATTGTTGGATAGGGTGCCCCTAGGTCAAAGTTTTTGTAAATAATATGCATGTTGAGGGAGTGGATCACACTACATGTAGATGTTTTAGAGTCTTAGGGGATTTGACAAAGCCAAAGCCCCTTATTTTGTAAAGGGAAGGAAATATTTTATATATGTTTAGCTCCACCCCATGATGTTTTACGTACCATAGTATTGTAAAAGAAAAGATTGTATAAGGAGTCTAGGTTGTCAATAATGGATATAGAATGCATATGGGAATTATAAGTATGTATTATGTTGTTTTGTGTGAAAGAGGGAAGGCTCTCACGCACATGTGGGTGCGTGCAGAGACCTTAGTAAGTCTACATTTGAGTTTGTAGACCCCTACGCTTGTGTGTGCAGGGCGGAAAGTATTGTAGTGATAAGATATAAACTAATAATAGAAGACTTTGATGACATATCTACGTTATTTACTTGTATGGTTGCTTTATCTATCCTTTAAGCTATATGTGCTAGATCAAGGTTCTTACTTATATTTGCATCATGAATTCATGAATATGGTTTAAGTTAATGATTAATTCTTGATAAAGTAGAATTGCATGATGCAGTAAGATAGTTAAGTAGAATTGTCAAACACCATCCGTATATTAAGCATATTGGTTCTTGAATCTCTAAATAAATGTTAAATGAATATAAAACTTAAGGATACACTCCATAGTCCTATGGATGTAGAAACCTATTTCTAGCATCCCCTAATATTTCCTCGGGTGAGACTTTAGCACCGTGCAATATATCGTTGTCAAAAGGGATGATAATAGAGGGTTTTGTTGGTTTGTGCAACCATATCTAAACCTCGGTCTAGTCCCCCATCAAGAAAAAAATTATCCAACCACCAAATTACCATTAACTTAAGTGGGCTCGAGCCTCATATAGCGCATAAAAAAATCCTACTTTAAGATAAGGGGTCACAACATTGGTGTTGGAAGACAAGATACCCAAGCAATTAATTTCATTGCCTATTGGAGAGGGGCTACAGACCTAGAACTATTTATACAGGATCAATACAAGCTACTATAGGATCAAGTATAATATCCCGAAAGGACCGCTCGAGCAATACATGCTATAATAATGCATTTTTTCATAAATGCCCTGCGATTAAAGTTAAATGAAACTCACGAATCCCTTAGATATGATATTATAATGACTAGGTCACGAAATAAAATTAGAAACAAATCACTATTGCATAGTTAAACATGCCTCCCATGCCATAAATAGCTCAAAATCATGCAAAAATAGGGACTAAAACCATGTGTAAAAGCTTGAATACCATGATAGCGTTTATTTTATTCCATTTGCAATAGAAGTAGGTTATAAATCATATCTAGAGCAAGTATGTGGACAAAACGTTCGATCTATAGTAGATCCATGCACTATGCAGCTCTTTTATCAATCCCCATTGGGGTTTAAGCGATACCATGTACAAAATGTAGATATGAGTTTTAAGACCCGAACATCTATGGAAATATTCGGATACGGAAAGTGGATCTAATTTGATATAAACAACAAACCGATCTCCTCCAACAGATCTCCAGAGGGAAGAAGCAGATCCCCAACACTCAGTAAAATCGACTCTCTAAAGTAGTACTTTCAATCACCATGCGACGGATTCTTTAGAAATAACATAGATCTAGACTCCTTCTACATTTTAGGGACATAACAATGTTGGATTGTAGCCAAGATATGAAAATGTAGCTCAAAACCTTCAATACTATCCTCCCAATGGATTAGAAGACTCATCCACTAAAAAGAAGAAGCTGAAATGGCATAGATTTGAAGATCTAGCCTCTCACTTCTCGTAGCTTACTCGAAACATGAAAATCCTCAATAGGATCTACATTTTCAAAGGAAGATGAAGCTTGGCCTAAATCCGGATAGTGGAAAATATGGTGCAGAATCTTCCAAGAGCTCCTCAAGGAAAGAGAGAAGAATTCGTAAGAACGAGGAAGACCTTTCAGTGCTAATCAACACTCTGTCTCTAAGCTAAACGAAGCCCGTAGAAAGAAAATATTTCTAAACATACCATATAATAATAAAATCATCATCATAAGCTAGCCCCATATGGTTGCCATCCTCCTCCCTTATAAACAACGTGAGCCTTCACACCTTGGGTCCCACTCATTAGGGTTTCCATCTTCATAGAAATGAATCTCCCTCCAAAATTACGTTGTCTCCATTAGTCTTACTCATCTTTTAAAAACGCTATTTGATTTAGTCAATCTTGGCTGGGATCAATCTTGACTCGGATCAACCTTTTCTTTCGGACCTCCATGCAAAGTTTTCTTCCACACTCAATGTGGCTTTATTCTCGTCTATCTAAATAGATATATATTCCCACCAAGTTATCTTCATTAATGTTCCACATCCTCCATCTTAGCTTAGTTGACTTGGTCAAACTTGACTTTGTCTACATGCATTAAGCCTTGTTCACACATGAAGGCTTTTTTTATCCAACTTTGAATATGATCCTTTCCCCTATTGTTGCTAGAAAGATTTATGAGCCTCCCTACCCATTTATTCATCTAACTATGTGTTTGGAGCAAAATTAATATTCCTAATAGTTGCATGCTAATGTAGGGAATATTATAGTCCTCCCCTTCCAAATGTTTCTTTTCCTCAAGAAACGCGTAAGGATAGAACTAAAGAGCCTCCCCTATTCCTCACGTAGCATCATAAAGTGATAAGTTCCTCCAAAGAAAAAGATGCTTTCTCAACAATATTTACTCAAGTTGTTCCTCCCATGTGTAAAAGTATGCCTTCGGTGAAAATTCCAAATGGCTCTCAACATGAAAAAGTGGGAGATACATAGAAACAACAATATTTGGTCTCAGAGGCCTTCTTGAGGCATGGAATCGAGAAATATATTGGGAATTATCATCCCCATGTGAAGCCTCCGTCCCAAAGCTATCATCCATAAAAATTGAGTCACCCTCCAACATGGCAACTCATTAAACATATCCTCCACCTTGGGCTCCCGCAAAGAAGGTGGGATCCATGGTCGAATATGTGGGACTAAAATTTCCATACCACGCTACTTCTTTCTCCACTTATGATATTTATAGGGCCTGTTGTTCTTGGGTTGAAATATCATGGCCTCCAAGAGTAATCCAAGTCACCCCATCAATCAAAAAATCCATGAAGTGCCTTTCCCAAGAACTCAAGTTCTCGAAATGGCTCCCCACATGAAGAGAAGAGGTGTAGTATGATAATAATGGTTTTCCCATTGTTTCCTGAAACATGTAACATTTGAAGTATGCATAATCATACTCCAAATGGGCACCTCCAACTCTTGTGCCACTCTCCCAACAAGGCTTCCCATAAACATAAGAACATCATCAATATATGGAAGCATAAACCAATGAAAGCAAGTTTCCATATGATAACCAGGAGGTGGATCATAGTTCCATTCATGGAACCAAAGGTGTAGTAATTCCTTGCCTTCCTCAAAACAAAGTGTAACAAGTGTCTTTTATACCACTTGTTTGCTACCACAATCATCCTATAAGATGGAATCATGAAAGTACAACTTGGTGCCAATGGTGCACACTAAAAATCATGTGGCATCCTCCACAAACCACAAGTAGAATGGCCAACATCAATGCTACAAATGGCCTCAACTAAATCACAATAAAAAATACAAGAAGGAAATACCCTCCTTGGTACAATATGCGGCTCATAAAAAATAAAGGAGTACAAATCATGAATCATAAATATATGTCCTCTATCATGTACTTTGGTCATTGAGTTGAAAATGGCTCGATTGAAAGTTCTCCCTCATTTCAAATGAGTAGGTAAGTGGTTGTGAAAACCTCTCCATCATCATCAGGGCTATGCATCTCTCATATGTTGATATACGTCCTATTGGAGGCCCTTCCAAGTGAGCTCCTTCATCAAGTAATGATATGCATCAAATTGCATGGTAAGAAAGACCACAAGTGTTACATGTAGATATCTCTTCTTATGCTTAAAAACCCAAGTCAAGAAAATCATATCGGGATAATAGATGTCTCCATACACTACTCCATCACTCTCATCTCCTACATGTTCATCAAGTGCATCATATATGAAGTGATCCTAGGAACATTCCATCAAAATACCCAAGCTCTCAAGTGACAATGTTGTTGGCCTTTGTAATAAGCCTCCCGTCATCTCATAGCTCCATCCTTTGACATCCCATATGTCAAAATCATCATCAAACATAATGTCGCTATATGTGAGAGATCCCTCCCAATGTGGAAGCACCTCCTCATCCTCCAAGGTTAAAGAGTATCCCCTTTGCACCATGATAGTGCCATCTCCTACTCTGCAATATCATGCAAAGTAGGGGAGAAGATCAGCCCATACTCTCTCGGTAAAACCAAAGCAACAAAAGCTCCGGTCTCCTCCCCACACCATCATCATATAAATCATGGAGAAATACTCATAATAGTTGGTATGAAAGATATCACACCACCCCAATACATCAAAACTCCTTGTTGCCATATGATGTAAGTGTCACTGCCAAGATCCATCCATCCACATACCCTTTGAAATAGAATGTATCATGGGATGACCAAACTCTTTCAAGAGTAACCAACACATTTTTGCATCCTACTATCCAGTGTCATAAATCGCATGATCTGGTTTCTCAACGTCTTGCTCATCAACATCACCCATCCAACACATGGTGAGTGTCTATCATATGTATATAGAGTGGCATTCCTCCAATGTAAAATACCATCCTCCCAAATCAGATTTTTGTCTTTGCATTTTATGGGATAATGAAATGCAGATCTCCTCAATGACCAAGTTGATCCCATAAGGATCCAAATAGGTGGTAGGAAAAAAACCTCCCATAATGATGTATAGGAATCATCAAGGAGTATCCAACACAAACATGAGAGATTTTATCCATCCTAAGATGTCCTCCATCATCTATTTGCTCCCCCTTTTTTATATATATAGGAAGGTAATTGGAATGTTCCAACAATGGTTGGGCCCCCAACTCATCATTTCGCTTCTAAATGACAACACTATTGATCTCCATGACGGTTCTAGCCATCAGCTTTAAGATCATATCCAATGTTGATGCATGTGAGTTTCACAATGCATTGTTCAAGACAATACTCATCCCATCCTCTAAGAAACTACATCTCTAATCTCAAGGGTTGTGTGCGGCTCAACAATGATACATTAGCAAGGCTGTTTGTCTCTTCCTTGAATGAATCAAGGCTTCTACTCAATGAAAGTTTTTTGCTCCAAATCAGAAATATATTTTGACCCTTGGTCATGCAATGGTACATTCCCATCATCCTCCACATGTTGCATTGATATAACAGGAAAATGAAAACATGTGCATACCTTGGTACAACTTGGGACCATCTTGTATCGCTACAAGGGTTCCTCCTTCAAAGTGTCATGGCTTCCCCAACCAGCTAATGATGATGGTTACACTTATATAGCTTCATCGGCAGACCGGTGCAAGTCTCTTCTTCTTCATGCATCTCCATAATGATGAATGGGACTCTAGAGATCAAGAGATCAAGATAATATTGCAACGCTCAAGTGGTGTTTCTCTTTAAAAAAGTGCTCTTGCGATGAAAGTGGTGGTGAAGGCTTCTTCCCCTCGATTTCTTCTTGTGAAACTTCTTGATCAACCTTTGAGTAAAATTTTCATATGCGATCACTCTTGCATGACTCAAATGGCCGAACCACCAATTGTTAGCTTCACCTTCAAGGTGCGGGTTTAAATGCTGCAATCTCAACAACTTCTTTTCTACTACTAATGGATGCAGCAGAAAAAATGCATCCAAATTCTTTCCCAAGACTTTGTTGTGCATGAGGATGACCCATCAAAAAGTAGACAACAGAAATCTACTCGCCCTTCATTATTTTATTGCTACAAAGTCTCCTTTGTTATTTGAGTTGAATGAACGGTGGGAGAGTTAGATTCTCCTTGAAAGCTCTACGTTGAGGCTTATATTCTACAAGATATTCACTTAGAATCTCATGATCTAAGTTTCCTCCATCTCTATGCCTCTTATATTTAAAATAAAACTCAATATAATGTTTCTTTGGAGCTTTATGCAATACCGGATCATCTTTTTGCTGATAAGAAGTGACATGGACCTTTCCTCATCTTGAAACCCTAATGTGGTTTCACTTCTTTCCTTCCTTCTTCTTTGCTTAACATCCTTGGTGAGGTCCTTCTTAGATATGAAAAGAGATGAGATCAAACTCATTCCTCCCATCATTTCGATCTCTTTCTTCTTCTTATAGCATATTGGCTTGAAACTCACAAAGTTGAGCCAGAGATCTGTGCTTTGATACCACTATAATACCCCAAAAATGGGACGCTGTCATGAATACATGCTAAAATAATTATTTTTTCATAAAATGTATGCAATTAAAGTTAAATGAAACTCATGGATCCCTTAGATCTGATATTATAATGAGTAGATTTGAAAGGAAATAAAAAACAAATCACTTAGTTCAGTAGTTAAACATGCATCCCATTCCATAAATAGCTCAAAATCATGTAAAAATAAGGACCGCAACCATGTGTAAAAGTTGGAATACCATAGACAAACGAATATTTTATTCCTCCTGCAACATATAGTAGTTTATACACCAGATCTAGAGAAAGTATGTCGACAAAACGTTAGATCTATAATAGATCCATGCACTATACAAGCTCTTTTATCAATCCCCCCTTGGGGTTTTAGCAATACACCATGTACAAAATGTAGATCGCGAGTTTAGACTTGAGATCTATGGAAATATTTGAGATACAGAAAGTGGATCTGATCTGATATAAACAATAAACTAATCTCCTCCAACAGATCTCCAAAGTGAAGGGAAGATCCCCAACACTCATAAAATCATCTCTCCAAATGGTGCACTGAATCAACCTGCAGTAGCTTCTTCAAAAATAACGTAGTTATGGACACCTTCATGGCGTAGGGGGACAAAATAATGTTGGCTTGCATCCAAGATATGAAAATGTAGCTCAAAACCTTCAATACTATCCTCCTAATGCATTAGAAGACTCATCCACTAAAAAGAAGCACTGAAATGGCCTAGATCTAAAGATCTAGCCTCCATTGTACTGTTGCTATCGAAACATGAAAATAATCAATAGGATCCGCACTGTCAAAGGGAAGATGAAGCTTGGCCTAAAGCCGGATAGTGAAAATTATGGTGCAAGACTCTTCCAAGAGCTCCTCAAGGAAAGAGAAGGAAATCCTAAACAGGAAGACTTTGTGCTAAATAGCACTCGTCTCAGCTAAATAGATAGGGAAATAAAATATGTCTAAACGAGACCATATAATCATAAAATCATCATCAAAAAGCTAACCCCATATGGCTTCCATCCTCCTTATTATAAATAATGTGAGCCTTCTCTGCTTGGGTCCCACTCATTAGGTTCCCATCTTCATGCAATGAACATCCCTCCCAAAATTGCGGTGTCTCCATTAGTATTACTCATCTTTTTACGGTGTTGTTTGATTTACTCAATCTCGACTAGATCAACCTCGACCTGGATCTCCATGCAAAGTATTCTTCCACACTCAATGTGGATTTATTCTATCTATCTAAGCAGATCTATATTATCAATGAGTTATATTCATTAATGTTCCATATCCTCCATCTTAGCTTAGTTGAATTGGTCAAACTATGACTTTGTCTACATGCTTTAAGCCTTGTTCACATGAAGGTGTTTTTTATCCAGCCGTGAATATGATCCTTTTCCCCCATTAAGAGGGTTTTTTATCGCGGCTAGAAAGATTTATGGGCCTCCCTACCCATTTGTTCATCTAACTATGTGTTCAGAGAAAAATTAATATTCCTAATAGTTTCATGGTAATGTAGGAATATTACATCAAGATGACCAGTGTATAGGATAAGACAATGTGCTCAGCACAATCATTTCTAGGTGCTACGGAAAGTCCACTAAGCTATTAAATATCTCTGGTTTTGAGAAATTTCATGAAAAAAACCAAGAATTTTAAAGAATCTGCAAAGGGAAGGGTAAGTACTTGATATATCACCTCTTACATAAAAGAAGTATGTGAATTTTTTCAATATTCCCCCACTCAACATCTTATAGTAGAACCACGAGAACAAAAAACAAATTGACATGTGGATTTTTCTTGTGAGTATGAGAATTATGATAAGATAATAAGCTTGTTTGAAAATGGCATACCATTTTCAACCTCACTCATCTCACCGTGAAGCACTCTCATCCTCCTACCATAAGTTGAAATACCATGTTATCCTAAAATTGAAAATTAGTAGCAAAGTTCACTTGCACAAATCTTGAGAACACATTCAACACCTTGTGGCATGGAAAAATTTTGTTGACCTGGATATAGGAGCTTTTATGGAATCACAAGGTAAAATCCTATTAAAACTTAAGGAGACATCCAAGGATGGTTTTGTAGAAGAATAATAGGAACAAGAAGGTGGTAGAGAGAGAAAGATGAGGCCAAAATAGAGGAAAAAAATGTCAAAGGAGAAATCAAAAGAGGATATAAAAGGAGGAGAAAATGGGAACAAGGAGCCTCCAAGATGATTGAAAAACCTCTGAGACCTTATAAAATAAGGAGGCATGAGCATCAAGCTAGTGTTTCAAAAGGGAAATGCGAGAAAGAAGTGTTTTCCACTGCGGGAGCGTCTAGGAGCAAAAACCAAGCCTAAAGGAAGCAAAAGAAAGGTCCCTTGTATTTTTAAAAGAAGGAAAAGCACTAGAATCAAGAAAGGGAAGCATGAACCTCCCTCAACAACGACAATCACAATTGATAAATTATCTAGTCACATAAAGGAAGTATTAGAGGGAAATAAGAAGAAAATTTAATAATAACCTCCTCCAAGCCAAAGGGAAGTATCCATAATCCTCACAGAGAAACTTAGACACTAGAGGAACTAAGATCGATCAACTTCAAGAGGATTATTTCCTGGTACAAGAAGGAAAATAAGTGCTATAGGTGATCATATTTGGATGAAGGACCTAAGTGATAGCTCAAATTTCAAAGTGTTGTAAAGCGTGTTGAACCTAAGCAGCAGATAGATATCGCTTTCCTCATTACGTGCTGTGAATGGTTCGAAAAACCGACACCATATGAAGATGTTATCGCGTTTTTGAAAAGTATAGTAAGCCGAAAATTTTGACAATTGACCGAGGTTGGCTAGGCATTAGTAAATTCATCAAAAAATAATATTCTAGGGAATATTCTTGGAATATTCCTCAATATATTCCCTTCCGAGCTAGTCACAAGATGACAAGTGGCGGGATTTCGTTTGTTTGATGGATTGTATGTTCTTTTATTTTTTCCAATCACGGGCCACCACATGCAGGCTCGGAGAGCCGCCATGTGGCCCGAGAAGGTTGAACAAAAATTTGGTTGGGTCCATGACTTGATCATGAGACCTCCTACCCAACACGCACATGTTTCATCGCCTCCTCTAAGCTTTGGTTCTTTACCACTATAGGGCACCGACTCTATTTAACGTTTATTGAATTTGGTTTTGAGGTTTGAGACCACCAGCGGTCCAACCCACCGAGTAGTCTCATAGCACTTGTCACATGGCAAAGAACCGATGGTTATCAAAATGGTCTCCCGCTAACCATCGGCCCAAACCCCACGGACTCAACAATGTTTAACGTAGTGTTCACATTACAACGTTAATGTAACATAGCTCCAACCAAACCCAACATCTAACCCACGTCTCCGTAATGTTTAGCAAGTTCACATGGCATGGTTTCACAACTTCTCCGCATGGTCGGCCACATCACCCGGAGTTTTTCCTAACCACTGTTCAACTCATCAAACCACGGTTGTGGTCATGGTTTTCGTCGACAATTTTGTTTTTGTTAATGCGAGGTTTGGGGAATGTGCCCAACTAGCAGCCGTTAAATTAATTGTAATGGTCAAGCCAGGCAATGTGAGATTTCGGGTAGCACATCCAAAATTAGCATTCCTCCAATGGAGAATACCATCCTCCCAAATCAGATTTTTATCTTTGCATTTCATGGGATATTGAAATGCAATCTCCTCCCTAATTACCAACTTGATCCCATAAGGATCCAAATAGGTGTGTAGGAAAAAAACCTCCCATCATGATGTGTAGGGCTCATCAAGAGTATCCAACACAAACATGAGAGATGTTATCCATCCTAAGATGTCCTCCATCATCTATCTACTCCCCCTTTGTTATATATATATAGGAAGGTCATTGGAATGTTCCAACAATGGTTGGGAGCCCCCCAACTCATCACTCCTACTCAATGACATCACTTTTGATCTCCATGATGGTGCAGCCTGATGCCTCAAGGATCAGATCCAATGTTGAACACATAGTTTCACAATGTATTGTTCAAGACAAGACTCATCCCATCCTCCAAGAAACTAAATTCCAACCTCCAAGGGTTGTGTGTAGCTCAACAATGATACATTGGGATGACTCGTTTGTCTCTTCCATGAATGAATCAAGGCTACTCAGTCTCGGTGAAAGTTTGTTGCTCCAAATCAGCAATATATTTTGATCCTTTTGTCATGCAATGGTACATTCCCATCATCCTCCACATGTTGCATTGAAATAACATGAAATGAAAACATGTGCATACACTGGTACAACTTCGAGAACATCTTGTCGATTGCTACAAGGGTTCCTCCTTCGATGTCATGGCTTCCCCAACTACTAATGATTATGGATTCTCTTTTATAGCTTCATCAGTGCTGGTGCAAGTCTCTTCTTCTTCATGCATCTCCATATATGGTGAATGGGACTCTAGAGATAAAGAGATAAAGATCATCTTGCAAAGATGCAAGTGGCGTTCTCTTGAAACAGAATGCTCTTGTAGTAAATGGTGGTGAAGGCTTCTTCCCCTCTAATTTCTTCTTGTGAAACTTCTTGATCAACCTTTGAGTAAAATCTACATATGCAGTCACTACTTGCATGAATCAAATGGCTGAACCACCAATTGTTAGCTTCACTCTTCAAGGTGCAGCATGTGCAATCTCAACAACTTAATTCTCTACTAATGGATGTAGTAGAAAAAATGCATCCAAATTATTTCCCCAATCCTTTGTTGTGCATGAGGATGATCCATCAAAATTAGACAATAGAAATCTATTTCCCTTCATTCTTTTATTGGTGCAAGGTCTCCTTTCTTCTTTGACTTGAATGAACAAAGGTGGGAGAGTTAGATTCTCCTTGAAAGCTCTAGGTTGAGGCTTATATTCTCGCAATATATTCATCTTAGAATCTCATGATCTAAGTTTCCTCCATCTCTATGCCTCTTATATTCAAAAGAAAAGTCCATAGAATGTTTTCTTTGGAGCTTTATGCAAATACTCAGATCGTCTTTTTGCTAATAGGAAGTACATGGACCTTCCACATCTTGAAACCCTAACGTGGTTTCACTTCTTTCCTTCCCTTCTTCTTTGCTTGACCTCCCTTGGTAGAGGTCCTTCTTAGATATGGAAAGATATGAGATCAAACTCATTCCTCCCATCATTCTGATCTCTTTCTTCTTCTTATAGAATCTTGGCTTGAAACTCACAAGCTGAGCCAAAGATCATGCTTTGATACCACTATAATATCCCAAAATGGGACTACTTCGTAATACATGCTAAAATAATGCATTTTTCATAAATGTATGCAATGAAAGTTAAATGAAACTCATGGATCCCTTAAATATGATATTATAATGACTAGATATGAAAGGAAATCATAAACAAATCACTATTGCATAGTTAAACATGCATCCCATGCCATAAATAGCTCAAAATCATGAAAAAATAAGTGACTCCAACCATGTGTAAAAGTTGGAATAACATGACGAGCATTATTTAATTCCTCTTCAAGATAAGTAGGTTATACATCCATGCACTATGTGGACAAAATGTTAGATCTATAGCGAGATCCATGCACTATCATGACTCTTTTATCAATCCCCCTTGGGGGTTTTTCGGCAATACACCATGTACAAAATGTAGATCGCGAGTTTTAAAGGACTGCATGATATATGGAAATATTCAGATTTGGAAAGTGGATCTGATATGATATAAAAAAATAAACTCATCTCCTCCAACGGATCTCCAAAGTGAAGGGCGGATCCCCAACACTTATAAAATCGGCTCTCCAAATGGTGCACCGAATCAACACCAGTAGCCTTCTTCAAAAATAACGCAAATTTGGACTCTTTCTACACCGTAGGGAAAACAATAATGTTTTATTGCAGCCAATATATGAAAATGTAGCTCAAAACCTTCAATATTATCCTCCCAATGGAGTAGAAGACTCAACCACTAAAAAGAAGCACTGAAATGACCTAGATTTAATGATCTAGCCTCCACTTGCTTTAAACTTCATTTTAAAACATGCAAATCCTCAACAATATCTACGCTTTCAAAGGAAGATGAATCTTGGCCTAAAGCCGTATAGTGAATAATATGGTGCAATGCTCTTCCAAGAGCTCCTCAAAGAAAGAGAAGGAATTCCTAAACAACAAGAACTTGTGCTAAATAGCACTTTGTCTCACAAACTAAACGACGCAGAAATAAAAATATGTCTAAACATACCATATAATCATAAAATCATCATCATAAGCTAACCAAATATGGTTTCCATCCTCCTCCTTATAAAAAATGTGAGCCTTCTCACCTTGCGTCCCACTCATTAGGGTTTCTGTCTTCATGCACATAGAAACTCCCTCCAAAATTGCGGTGTCTCCATTAGTCTTACTGATATTTTTACGAGTGTTGTTTGATTTATTCAATATTAGTCGGATCAACCTTGATCGGGATCTCCATGCAAAGTTTTCTTCCACACTCAATGTGGCTTTATTCTATCTATCTAAATAGATCTATATTCCCAGAGTTATCTTCACACTGTTCCACATCCTCCATCTTAGCTTAGTTGACTTGTTCAAACTTGACTTTGTCTACATGCTTTAAGCCTTGTTCAAACATGAAGGTGTTTTTATCTAGCTATGAATATGATCCTTTCCCCATTAAGAGGGGTTTTTATTGCTACTAGAAAGATTTATGGGCCTCCTTACCCATTTATTCATATAACTATGTGTTTGGAGAAAAAGTAATATTCCTAATAGCTGCATGCTAATGTAGGAATATTAAATCAAGATAGGCGGTATAAGATAAGACAATGTGCTACACAATCATTTCCAAATGCTACAGGAAAGTCCACTAAGCTATAAAAGATCTTGGGTTTTTAGAAATTTCATGCAAAAAACAAAGAATTTTTAAAGAATCGTGCAAGGGAGGGGTAAGTACTTTATATCTCACCTCTTTACATAAAAGAAGTATGTGAATTTTTGCAATATTCCCCCACTCAACATCTTATAGTAGAACCACGAGAACAAAAAACAAATTGACATGTGGATTTCTCTTGTGAGTATGAGAATTATGATAAGATAATAAGCTTGTTTGAAAAAAGGCATACCATTTTTTAAACCTCACTCATCACGAGGAGGCACTCCTCATCCTTCTACATAAGTTGAAATACTATTTTATACCGAAATTGAAAATTAGTAGCGAGGCTTCACTTGCGCAAATCTTGAGAACACATTCAACACCTTGTGGCATGGAAAAATTTTGTTGACCTCGATATAGGAGATTATGGAATCACGAGTAAAATCCTATTGAAAACTTGAGAGACATCTAAGGATGGTATTTGTATAGGAAGAATAGGAACAAGAAGGTGGTAGAGAGACAAATATGAGGCCAAAAATGAGGAAAAAATGTCAAAGGAGAAATCAAAAGAGGATATAAAAGGAGGAGAAAATGGGAACAAGGAGCCTCCAAGATGATTGAAAAAACCTCTAGACCTTAGAAAATAAGGAGGCATTAGAATCAAGCTAGTGTTTCAGGAGGGAAATGCGAGAAAGAAAGTGGGTTTCCACTCGGGAGAGCCTTGGGACAAGCCTATAAAAGAAGCAAAAGAAAGGTCCCTTGTATTTTAAAAAGAAGGAAAAGCACCCGGACTCAAGAAAGGGAAGCATGAACCTCCCTCAACAACCACAATCACAATTGAGAAATTATCTAGTCACATAAAGGAAGTATTAGAGGGAAATAAGAAGAAAAATTGAATAATAACCTCCCTCTAAGCAGAGGGGAAACATCCTAATCCTCACAAAGAAACTTAGACACTAGAGGAGCTAAGACCGACCAACTTCAAGAGGATCCTTTCCCGGTACAAGAAGGAAAATAAGTGCTATAGGTGATCAGATTTGGATCAAGGACCTAAGTGATAGCTCAAATTTGAAAGTGTTGGAAAGTGTATTGAACTCCGAGCAACGAGAGAGATATCGCCTTCCTCATTCCATTGTTGTGAACGGTTCGAAAAACGGAAACACCGTATGAAGATGTTATCGCATTTTGAAAAGTCCGGTAAACTACAAATTTTTGATGACGGTTGACCGGGGTTGGCTGGGTGTTAGTCATCAATAATATTCTAGGGAATATTCTTTGAATATTCCTCAAAATATTCCTTCAGTCCGGTCACAAGATGACAAGTGGTGGGATTTTGTTGCCGATGGATCGTACGTTCTTTTATTTTGGCCAATCACGGGCCACCACGTGGCAAGCCCGGAGGGCCGCCATGTGGCCCGAGAAGGTTGAACAAAATTTTGGTTGGGTCCATGGGGCTCAACCACAGAGACCTCCTACGCAGAGACATGCATGTTTTACCACCTCCTCTAAGCTTTGGTTCTTTACCACTATAGGGCATCGATTCTATTTAACTTTTATTGAATTTTGTTTCGAGGTTCGAGACCACCGGCAGTCCCAAGCCACCATTAGTCTCGTATCACATGTCACATGGAAAACAACCGATGGTTATCACAATGGTCTCTGCTAACCATCAACCCAAACCCATGACCTCAACAATGTTTAACGTGTGTTCACATTACAATGTTAACGTAACATAACTCCAACTAAAAAACCCAACAGTTAACCCATGTCTACGCAACATTTAGCAAGTTCACATGGCATGGTTTACAACTTATTCGCACGATCCAACCACATCACTGGAGTTCGCCTAACCACTGGGGTTCGGCTTTTGTTAACTTTGAATGGGACCCAGTTAAAAAGGGAAAAACGGGGTAAAAAACTAAACCACACTCGGCCTTGTAACTAGCCCTACAAGGACGAGAGGGATCTCCCTAGTAAAGTTATATATTTCAATAAAGTACAAAAATGAAACTGATATTAGGCTAGGTATAATGATAGGAAAAAAAGGCTTTAATAAAAATGAATGAATTTCAGGGATGTGTGGGATATAAAAGGGATAGTTGAAATGGGGGATTAAATTAGAACACAGGGTATTCCATGGGGCAAGGTAGGCAGGAAACTTAGCAATTAAAGTTTAATAAAGATGGGATGGAAAGACTAGTGAGGAGTTGAAAAGGGCACAATGAATGGATCATTTTCAAACAGAAGAACAATACAAAATATGAATGATTTCCCAAGGCAGGGCATGAAAATGGATCCTACCTTTCTATCTTGAAAACATTCAAAAGGAACTGCTTATGGATGAGAAGTGAAACATAACAACTTACATATGAAACAAAGGAGAGAAACAAATGCTAAATCTCATACCACATGGATCCCAAAAATCAGAGCTGCATCTCTTATTAATCCCTATTAAACTGTACAATGGAGCGCAAAATTTTCTTCCACACTATTCCCCTACTTCTCAGTTACCCCTCTTTTTCACTCATGATTTACAATTACAATAAATAAGCTAAAATGTGGGAACATGGATCCACAGAAAAAGGGAGTTGTTCTGACAGCTCAAAAACCGAAGTACAATCATAGAAAAGAAATACAACAATTTGCCCCTGAAAATAAGGGACAACAATACTTTTTGACCTCTTGGAGATTTCACTGTTATGCTGTATGAAGGAAAAATAGGCAATCCGAAAGCATATTTCCTACTTTGTTGTTGTTGTAACAATCTTTGTTTTAATTTAAGCTCTTTGGCCGACTGACTGTTTCCTTTGCTTTCCATTTTTTGTTTGAATAAAACCGAATTTTTATAAAATACTTTGAAGCAAAACTGAAATGAAATAATACCTTCGGTGAAGGGAAATATTTATTTGAATGGGAAAAATGGAAGGGAAGGAGGCGTGACCCGCATTATAATCGCAATCGGGATCGGGTGGAAGAGCGGGTGCATTTCATAACAAAAATCGCCGATGCGATTGGGAGGGGGCAATGAATTATGGGCCGTCGGATGGGATTGGGAGATCGACGGTTGAGGAGTGGTCGGGAGTTATCAATCGGGGCAGGGCTTTGGGAAGTGCCGATGAGAATGCTCCGATCGGCTATGAGCTGTCGGATCAAATGGTAAGATTGACGGTGGGGATGTTAATCGGAGATTTGGCCATCGGGGGTAGGCCATCGGGAGTGAAACAATGAAAAGCGTCGATGGTATTTTGGACCGTTGGATCATTACTTAAATCAACGGCGAGGATGTATATCGGACAAGGACGATCGGAGGGGTTTGAAACAATCGCATCAGAGTTTTGGATAAGGGTCAATCGAGGCGCGCATTTAACATTTGTGATGCGATCGGGAAAGTCGGCGAGATTTATAATATAAAATTTGTTATAAACTTTATTATAAATTATGGTGGGGAAGTGGTTACGTATTGCAATGCGATGGAACTTTATAGTAAAATCTTTAAAATGTTTATTATAAAGTTTCAAAGGAGTATGGAGGGGAAGTGGTTTTATGTATAAATCGCATTTGTAGTTAAATAATTTTATAATGCGATTTTATGATCGGAGAGAGGAAAAGGGATTTTTATAAGGAAAATATTAAAACTTTAAACATAAGGTTTAAGGGAAAAATGGGAAATATGGATTATTTGAAGATATAGGGAATTTTACTTCACTTAAGCATAAATTTAAATCCAGAAGTCATTTTTAAGAGTGCAGTATACCGTTGGAAAGCTCTTTCCGGGCTCTTTCTGATGGATCTACTTGGAAGATGATTTGGCATTGAACATGCCGTGGAAAACTTCTACGAAGGCGGGGTGATGACTTTGTGGAGATAACAGCTTCTGAATTGTGACTTATTACATATGATGATATAAAATTACATAATGAATGATAATAAAGGAAAAATATCATGTTTTCACCTCAAAACTTGGTTTTTGAGGTGAAAATTACATCAAGCTGAATAAAATGTCTCTTTGATCTTCCTAGTGCTGTGGCTTTTAGTTTATTGACTTCCTCATGACCTTGTTGATTTTTATTAACATTTGACTCATTACTTTTGCCATGGTGAGACCGTAGAAACTAATGAGACCCATCCTATGACCTACTGACATCATTTTGAGCATGAAAGTGACTAATGACCAAAGACCATAGAGAGGAGAATCAAAAAGTATCTCATGAGAGAAAAACTGATAAAAAAATTACTACCATCAATAAATCCATGACCTAGCGGAATGGTGAAATTTATTCGGTATGAGACTCCTAATATGCAAATGCAAAAGAGAAGTTTTGATCACTGATGGCAGTATGACTAGACTGGCACTAACATTCGCTCCAATGGGGATGGTAGCTCCTTGGATGTGCCAAGAACACCGTAGAACAAGTAGCCTTATCCATTAGGCATGGAGTCAAAAATACTAAAAAATGACACAAATGCAAACTGACTCTGACTCAAGACTAAGACTGAAAACTGAAATAAAACCAAACCATACACATGTCTTCCAAGTTTTATAGCCTTCACCTCGGGCCCCAAACTTGAATGACTATGTACTTTGAACTCCGATAAAAAAAACATGGTATATACAATGATGATGAGATAGATTCTGATCCATGTCTTTCAACAACGGTAGTGCTTCAACAGCCTACCATTTACTGCTCCTCTAGGACAATCCTGGCCATCCATTTCTGAAAGTAAGAAGGCATTATGTCCCCTGTATGCTATAATTATGTATGGCCCTTTCCAAAGGTTGTCAAACTTACCGTGCTTCCCTTTGTCTTCATTCCTTGCATCCCATTTCAACACTACATCATCCAGCTGAAACTTGTATGCTTTAGTCTTCCTGTCATAGATATTTTTAATCTTCTCCTGCAATTGGATCGCATTCTGCGACACTTCTTCTCTTGTTTGCTGAAGGCGGATCATCTGGTTGATCCTTCGTTGACTGTCATCATCTTTGCTGCCAACCTCTTGTAATAATTTCATAACAGGGACTGTAAGAGAAGTAGGAAAGACAACATCAGTACCATAAACCAATTCAAAAGGCGACATACCTATTGATTTTTTACTGCTAACTCTGTCTGCCCACAGTGCGTTGATAATATTTCGGTGCCAATTTCTTTTGTTTGCCTCCAACATTTTCTTAATTATATTCACCAGCGATTTGTTCGATGACTCTGCCAAGTCATTGCCTTGTGGATAATACGATGTTGAATGACCTAGCGCAATGTTGTATTTGTCACAGAAATCAACCATTTTCTTTGATCTGAACGCTGTCGCATTATCTGTCACAATTTTACATGGGCAGCCAAAACGGGATAAAATGTTTGATTCAAGGAAATGAATAATTACCGTGTCTGTTGCTTGCCTCGCTGGGATGGCCTCGATCCATTTCGTAAATTAATTTGTCCCTGTCAGTATCCATCGGTGATGTGCTGAGGATGCGGGATGTATTTCTCTTATGAAATCGAGCCCTCACTAATGAAAAGGCGTGTTCACTGAAATTGGTTTCAAAGGAAGCGGAAGCAATTTCTTCTTTCCTTGGAAAATTTGGCACTCATGACATTTCATCACTGTTTTATATAAATCAAAAAATAATGTGGGCCAATAATACCCGGCTCTCAATACCTTGTTGGCTGTAGTCTTCCAAAACAAGTGACCGCCACAGTCACCTTTATGAAAATCATGCATTATTTTCTGAGCTTCTTCTTCAACCAGAAAATTTAGCAAAACACCTCCTGGGTCTTTCCAATACAGAGCATTGTTTAAAATACAATATTTTTCAGATTTAAGCTTCAGAGATCTACCTTTACTCTTAGACATGCATGTAGGAGGTGACATATGCTGAAGGACATAAACAATATCAGAATACCAATGAGACTGCAGAAAAATATTTGAAATAGGAACAAGCAAACCTTCATCTTCATCTTCTGCTACTGCTGTAATGGGGTTTATATCCAAAGCACGTAGATTTGATTGGGCCATCAATTTCGCCAAGCCTTGGCCTTTAGTCAACTTCGTGGGTTTGATCTCCAGATCGTACTCCAACATAGCTACTATCCATTTACCTCTTCGACCTTCCGGATCATTTTTCATCAAGATATCCTTCACTGCTGTGTTAGGGACATATGCTATAGTATGTGAATGCAAAATATAGACCCTAAAATCCTTCAATGCATTGACAAGTGACAATGCCTGTTTTTCAATAATATTGTACCTCAAAGCAGCATCTCTAATAGTCTTACTGAAAAAGGCAATTGGCTTTTCTACCTCATCTCTCTTTTGCATTAAAACAACAGCCATAGTATGCTCAGACGCAAATGAAAATATGATAAATTCTTGAGTATAGTCAGGACTAATCAAAACTGGAGCATTAGACAAAGCAAACTTTACCAAATTGAATGACTTGATAGCTTCTTCACTCCACTTAACAGTTTTTTCCTTCTTCAACATATTGGTCATTTCTCTCAAATGTTCAGCCAGATTAGGTATAAACCAGCGCAAAAAGTTCATCTTACCATTAAAGGCCTGAATCTCTTTCTTTTTCCGTGGAAGATCTATGAGCTAAATTGCCTCCACTCTAGCTGGATCGATGCGAATACCATCTTTGGAGATGATATGCCCGAGAAACTTGCCTTCATCCATGGCAAAAAGACTCTTCTTGGGATTGAGAGAAATCCCAAACTTTCTGCAACGCTGAAAAACAACTCTCAAATGGTGTAAATGCTCATCATATGAACCCGAAAACACTGTCAAATCATCCAAATAAACAACAATAAAAACATCTTTTTCATTTGCGAAAGCAATGTCCATTGCACGTTGGAAGGTGGCTCCAACATTCTTCAGTTCGAACGGCATTTTAGCATACTGGAAGGTTCCCCAGGGTGTTGTGAAGGCAGTTTTATCTTGGTCCTTCTCGTGCACCAAGATCTGGTTGTACCCTGAGTAGCCATCAAGTAGTGACATCCTAGATGCTCCAACTACTCTCTGCAGAATATGGTCCATTTTCGGAAGTGGATAATTATCCTTTAAGGATGCCTTATTCAAGTTCCTAAAATCTATACACAATCTTATTTCTCCAGTCTTCTTGCGCACTGGGACCAAATTTGAAATCCAGTCAGAAAATATAATAGGAACTATGATACCTGCTTTGTACAACCTGTTTACCTCCTTTTCAATTGATGGCAGCAGCTTCGGATTGATGCTTCTCAGCTTCTATCTGAAAGGCTTCTGACCTGACTTGATAGGAATAGTATGCTGGATTATGTTCTTATCATACACCTTCAAATCTGAATAATCCCATGAAAATACATCAGAAAATTCAGAAAGAAACTTCACATACTTCTCCTTTACCTCAGGGGATAATGCCTTTGACAATTTCACGAACTTGGGTTGATCAGGTGTTCCAAGATTCACATCTTCAATTCCTTTCTCCGTGGGCACTGTTAGCGCTCAAATCTACCTCAGGCTGAAATGAAGTAAACTCAAGGCTACATCAAACCACGCTCAGCCTCGTAGCTAGCCCTACAAGGACAGGAGAGGGCTCTCTCCGTCAATCTCGAGAAAATAAGCAATAGGATGCGAGATGACTTACAATAAGAACTGATTTTAGGCTAGTAAAGAGATAGGTATGTTTGATTTTTGATTTTTGGTTTTTCGCTGGAGTAATGGGAAAACGAGTTTTGGGTCCGGGGATAAGGTCAGACCTTTGCAGAGTTCAAGCTGGGGCGAGGTAGGTGATGATCTTGATGCTTTAAATTGGATATATGGATAGATAAGACCGAGGAGGAGCTGAAGAGGGCAAAGAAGAACTTGGATCCTCTCCAAACAGCTGAAAACATATAGAACTAACCGAATTCAAAGGCTAAGCACTGTAAACAATGGATTCAACCTTATTTCACTCATTCAATTTAGTTCAGAAGCATAATGAAAGGATGGCAACATTAAACATGAAGAAACTTACAGTAAACAAAGGAGAAACATCATCAAGAACAGAACACCACAAGGATCCCAACAAGTGCCGCAAAACCCCCGATCTTTCCTTAGCCAAAATATGAAAAGTATGTACAATAGTATCAAAAGTATCCCAAGAGTCCAACCTCTCCAACCTCTGAAAATGATTGAGAAATTACAATATATAGATCACTCTAACACCTTTCCCCACCTCTAGGGGTCGAATTCCCTCTTCATGGATCAGTTTCAACCAATTCTAATCATGGAACTACAATCTAGGCAGCTAACAACTTGCCTCTAAAAGAGTGGAAACTGATCCATTACATGATTTTTTACTCTTTTGAGAGTGAATCTTCTAGAAGAGATAAAAATAAGCCAAAGTTAAATGCCAAACATGAATTTACATCATAAAAACCCAAAAATTCTATCCATAAGCAAAACTGGTCCATACTAGGCGAAAAACTGAGCTGGCAGCTGAAAATTCAGAAAAATTTCTAGGTGGGTCGCTCCTGAACTGCGTGGGTCGCTCATGTTCCAGGCTGATTTTGAGGTAGCTCCCGACATCCAAATTGAGCTCATGATAGCTCGTTGGAAAGCCCTGGATGTCTACTTTCCAACCCAAGTGGAACTTCTGAATTTGGAGTTGATTTGACCCTCCAAAACCTCATTCTCCCAGAGGTACTTCCTGCTGGTGCAAAAGGTGGCAGCAAGGTGGTTTTCATGGTGTTTTTGAGCTGTTTGACCATCCAAATACTTTGATGAAATGCTAAGTTGACTTCGCAGGATGCATAATTAACCATGAAAAATCCAAAATGTAAAATTTCCTCCAGCTAGTGTCCCAAAAAGTGAGCGCATGAGCGCGCGACCCACGTAACCGCAAAACCTGTTTGCAAAACCCGTTTTTTGACCCAAAAATTTGAAAATGACAAAATTTTCTCCGACTTGCCCAAATTCGGACGAGGTCCTCCGTCATGCTTCCTGCCCGGCCAATGAAGCCCTCGCCAAATCCGAAGTGGATTAGGCCTTTTCCGCCGTCGAAGTGCCTTGCGCAACCTCCTCTTCATGATCTTCATCCTCGCTTTGCAAACATGCATGCGAGCCCAATAATGGCCTTTCATGTGGCGAAGCATGTCTTTATCTCGATTGGCCTTCGCCAACAACTTCTCCAGATGTATATTTACCCGCGTGAGTACAGTATCTCTGTCAGCTGGTGTCATGTCGCCGGGTCTCTTTCGATTCCACTGTCTATCCTCACGGATTTGGCGCACCTCGTAAAATGTGAGCTCATCCTCGAGCTGTTTGTTGCGCTGCTCCAAATAATTAATCACCCACTGAGCCTTCTGCAATTGGTCTTTCAGCTGGTCATTCTCGGCCCTTTGCTCCTGGATGACTTCGGTTTCGAGCTGGGAGAGCCCGCATCAACATCAATGACTGTCAAATCTGTATCCCGGCCTCCTGATGGGCCCTCATCATGCATGGGCCTCTTTCCCCTGTCCTGTACCTGTACCTGCACTGAAGAAGAAGGCGAGACCCCTTCCACCTTCCGTGGAGATAATACTCGCCGTGTCGCTGCAAATAAGGCCCTGTGGCCTCGCTGATATGTCTGAACCAATGGAGTGCTGATATGCTCAACCTCAAGTATGTCCTGCTGGTGTGAAGGCTCTCCTGCATCATGAACTGTCTCGTGAAGCGGTTGTGGCACTCTGAAAAAGTCTCTAGAAATGAAATCCTCCCAAGTGATGCCCTGCTCTGCCAACTGATGTGACACCATGATCTTGATCAAAGCGAAATGATATATACTCCTGTACTACTGCACTGGGCTCGTCTTCTCTTGACAAAACATCACCATCCTTCAGCATGTATATAAATGATGATATTCATCACACTCCTGTATGCACTACCAAACTAATATAGACAAGGTACATTTGTTATACTGCCTCACAATTAAATAATAAACATTATTTCATCACGGTGTATATCACCTCAAGAACTACCGGAAAATCCTCGTTCAAGTAACCCAAATCTCGCTTTAATATAGGCCATGAAGTGGAATTTCTCTAAATGCTGACCCTTGTCTCATTCCTCGCCCATGTTTGGTATACCAGTGGCTTGAGCAATAGTCAAGGGTGACACAATGAAATCAACCCCAGCAAGACTTACCCGGCCATCCCGTAAACGTAGAACAAACAGACGGGCCAATTCACGATGAGGCCGGGTTTGTGCAACCATCTCACAAAATCTGAAACATGACAAGTATCGAAAACAATCCATAGCTAATGGACATGCCTGCAACCGAGCCAAAGAAGTAGGCTCCTCTTCAAGGATGATTACCACTTCGTGATCTCGTGGGACCCCGTGGCACATTTACCTTCAACCACCGAATCACTGCCTGACCCTAGCTCATATTCTGACTCTGTCTCCGACATGGCTCTGACCAAGCTATTGGCACTATGAATATTGATATGAAAGCAGTGCAAACAAAGTTATGATGTGTGTTTCAACACCCAACAAATACTCCCACCGTCAAAACACCATAAGGAAACAAACCATGATAATATCTCTATTTTAAATAGATTGGAAAAGAGGCACAATCTCTGTTTTAAATGCAAGTGAAACTTTGACCAAAGGGAGCAGGCAACCTTCGAATATTGAACAAATCTTTATTAAAGGGAGCATGGCATCATATGAATGTTTTTGTCTATGAGTAATAACAACAAGGGTGTCAAATGGGCAGTTTGAAACAGAGTTATGAAAATGTTTTTAACATTGGGCAGTGAAACAGAATTAACCATAATCACCATGAAACAAAAGTTTTGAACATGGTATTAGTAATAGTAATGATCACAATTGTATAATGGGCATGAGAAAAACATGGTTTTGATAATATATGGCAAGGCTGGATGTGTCACTGATATAAGATAGAAGGCAAACTCATGCAACCACCCATTATCATTTTAAAACCCTGAAAACGATATTGCCATGACTGTGGGGTTTTAAATCCTCCATTTGAAGCATTTGAAACCATCAATGATGCCACCAGCGCATTTAAAAACATCAAGCAATTGCAAAAAACCTGTTTGAAGGCCGATGGGGCGATCCCAAACAAGACTGGGCGCTCAAAACGAAATTTCAGACCTCTGTTGATGCGTGGGTCGCTCGGCCCAGGTGGGTCGCTCCCCTTGCAACTTCACACTGCGGAAATAACCCACGTGGGTCGCTCTGCCCAGGTGGGTCGCTCGCGCCCAGGTGGGTCGCTCGAGCTTCAAGACTCTGTCCACGCTGTTTCAAACTATGAAATCGGCCCTCCAACTTCAAAACTCAATTTGTATGCTGTAGGTTGGTGCAAATGACATTGGTTTGGATTTTATATATGATGCAAATATCTTCTACAATCAGATTTGTTTCAAATCTAATTGAAAACCCACATTACAATGTTTTTGTAATTTCACATTTGGCTTTTTAAATACAATCTTCTTTGGCTTTTCTGAGCTCGATTTTGATGAGTTTGTTGTCTTCTTGCAGGGATATGGCTATTTAGCTAAGGAAAATACCAGGGGTCTGCTCTGACATTTTCTTCTTGGTAAAATAAGTACAATTTATTACAAAATAATAATGAACAATTTCTAGTTCCAAAACAGAGTTTTGGACTAGAAATGTTTTTTTTTTTTTTTAAATGCTAATGATAATAAAATAAAAAATCACAATATGCGGAACCTTCCTCACCTTGCAGGCTTTATGACTGGTATACAAATGACTCAAAAACCCTAGACACTAGGACCAAAGACACTTATTGACATTTTAATGACCATATATGAAACGAAAATGACTTTGAGTGATTTTTTGAGGAAATTTTTTAAAATAGCACTGCAGGTGTAAACATGAGGAAACATAAGACGACAGACCCCTTCGTCAGTTCCATGGCATGCTCCTAGTGAAATGCAACGAAGTGGAACAAGCGAGACACCTAAAAATGAATATGCAAAAGACGAAATGATCACTGACGGAGGGCTGTAAGGGCCGACTCTAACATTGGCTCCAATGGGGATGGTAGCTCCAGCTCCGTGGAGGTGCCAAGAACCGTAGAACTTTGGGAGAGCAGACCAGTGCATT
This sequence comes from Pinus albicaulis, assembly GCA_034641835.2. Lineage (NCBI taxonomy): Eukaryota > Viridiplantae > Streptophyta > Pinopsida > Pinales > Pinaceae > Pinus > Pinus albicaulis. Next base: position 1,317,594,149 of record CM076583.1, on the reverse strand, counting down.
CATCCATTGGGCGATGGAATCATTATCTGAACGGATAACACAAAACCTTTGACACATTTATTGAATGAAAACTTGACTGAAAACTGACTGAAACTTGACTCAAACCGACTCGATGGCAAACTGAAATAACTTGAGAAAAAAAAAAATTGACTCAACAGACCAAACACAAATGACTCATGACTGACTTAAAACAAGAATTTACAAAGCTTTTGAAAAAAGGCAGCAGTCCATCAAGATTTGGAATCATGATGACAACCACCTGCATACTAATTAAATATGTACACTCATGTATAATTGGCTTTCCAATGTAACCAGTCAAGCAGATGGCTTCTTGACTGATTCTCCCGATCAGATCTCCTGGTCAACAGCAAATACTGGTAACTGGGCATCCAAAAACATAGCTGACCATGATCTCCTTCATCACTGAACACTGCAATAAACACCTTCACTGCTGACTGTAACAAATCTGCCATTGGATCCTGAAAAACATGAATATTTACCTCCTGCTGAAGAAACAAGGTGTCTTTTTCTCCTGCTTCTGATCTGTCTTTATCATGTACTTCAGTAAAAGTATGCTCCTGGGCTTCAAAAAACTCTGAACAGGTAGGTGAGAAAATCTCTTCTTGAGAAAACATTTCAACACATGAGACATATGAAGAAGAATCTGAATGGAAATCTTGAATGATCTGATCTTCTGTAGTCTGAAAATATGATAGGTCATCTTCATATGATAGGACAGCCAGATTTTCATTACAGTCATCAATCGTAAGGAAAGAAACTTCAGCTGATTCTTGATGCTCAAACATGATATCTCTATCATCTACCATAAATTCATCTAAAGGAAGTGTTTCACTTACTTGAATGAAGGTCTCATCTTGCTGTTCATCAACTGATTGGATTACCTCTTTATGAAGACTCTGTTCTGATGAACTGACAACATTTGAATCAAAAATTCTGTCTATGATCTCAACAGTAAAACTCTCCTTTTCAGGATTCGGTACAAGGTATGCTTGGTCATTACAATCTGAATCTGGATCTGATATGACTGAGTGGACATTATCACAATCTGCATTTGAAACTTGACTTTCCTGCACGCTGTCTTCTTCCATGGACAGATCTGAAATGACACTTTCTCTTTCATCTCTTTCAGCCATATAGACATCTTCAACCTGCTGATCTATAAGGCTGCTTACAGGACTGTCATCCATTTTAGAAAAGGAAGAAATTCCACCATCACCTTCTTGACCATGTGCACAATGCGGATCTGCGTTAACTTGAGCTGTAACATGACCTTTCAATAGCTGATCTATCTCATCTTCAGACAGAGGAGATAATGCCCTTTGTTTTCTTTTGCTCAAACAGTGATTTTCTTCATTGATTTCAAGTGAAGGAGTATACAAACTTTCCTCATACTGCTGATCCTTTTGATATAACTCCTGTTCACTATCAACATGCAAAATTCCTTCATCTTCCATCACACTAAAGTCTTGATCCTGCTGCAAATTTTCATGATCGTCTTTAAGCTGCTGAAATGGATTTTCATATAGGGCTTCCATGATCTCATCATCCATGAAATTATCATCTTCATAATATTTCTCAAGGCTTTCAATAAAAGTAGAAGCATGTTTGCAACAATCATGAACTAAATTTAACGATGGATAAGATACTTGATATCTTTCAATGAACAGGGCATGAAAATCCTCTAAACAATAAATACAGGCCAGCGGCAAATTTTCATACCATGACTGAGCTTCACCTTCCAGAGTGGCCAGGAATATCTTCATCAAGCAATCTTCAGGAAATTCAACCTTCAACTTGCGAATATGCATGTGAAATCTGACTAAATGTAAAGCAGCATCTTTCTTCTTTTTTACCAAGAAGAAAATGGCAGAGCAGACCCCTGGTCTTTTCCTTAGCTAAATAGCCATATCCCTGCAAGAAGACAACAAACTCATCAAAATCGAGCTCAGAAAAGCCAAAGAAGATTGTATTTAAAAAGCCAAATGTGAAATTACAAAAACATTGTAATGTGGGTTTTCAATTAGATTTGAAACAAATCTGATTGTGGAAGATATTTGCAGCATATATAAAAGCCAAACCAATTTCATTTGTACCAAACTACAGCACCCAAGTCGAGTTTTGAAGTTGGAGGGCCGATTTCAAGTTTTAAAACTGCGTGGACAGAGTTTTGGAGCTCGAGCGACCCACCTGGGCGCGAGCGACCCACCTGGGCAGAGCGACCCACGTGGGTTATTTCCGCAGTGTGAAGTTGCAAGGGGAGCGACCCACCTGGGCCGAGCGACCCACGCAGAAGGTGAGCGACCCACGCATCAACAGAGGTCCGAAATTTCGTTTTGAGCGCCCAGTCTTGTTTGGGATCGCCCCATCAGCCTTCAAACAGGTTTTTTGCAATTGCTTGATGTTTTTAAATGCGCTGGTGGCATCATTGATGGTTTCAAATGCTTCAAATGGAGGATTTAAAACCCCACAGTCATGGCAATATCGTTTTCAGGGTTTTAAAATGATAATGGGTGGTTGCATGAGTTTGTCTTCTATCTTATATCAGTGACACATCCAGCCTTGCCATATATTATCAAAACCATGTTTTTCTCATGCCCATTATACAATTGTGATCATTACTATTACTAATACCATGTCCAAAACTTTTGTTTCATGGTGATTATGGTTAATTCTGTTTCACTGCCCAATGTTAAAAACATTTTCATAACTCTGTTTCAAACTGCCCATTTGACACCCTTGTTGTTATTACTCATAGACAAAAACATTCATATGATGCCATGCTCCCTTTGACAAGATTTGTTCAATATTCTGAAGGTTGCCTGCTCCCTTTGGTCAAAATTTCACTTGCATTCAAAACAGAGATTGTGCCCCTTTTCCAATCCATTTAAAACTGAGATATTATCATGGTTTGTTTCCTTATGGTGTTTTGACGGTGGGATACTTGTTGGGTGTTGAAACACACATCATAACTTTGTTTGCACTGCTTTCATATCAGTATACATAGTGCCAAAAGCTTGGTCAGAGCCATGTCGGAGACAGAGTCAGAATATGAGCTAGGGTCAGGCAGTGATTCGGTGACTGAAGGTAATGTGCCACAGGGGTCCCGCAGAGATCATAGAAGTGGTGATCATCGCAGAGAGGAGCCTACTTCTTTGGCTCGGTTGCAGGCATGTCCATTAGCTATGGATTGTTTTCGATTTTTTTCATGTTTCAGATTTTGTGAGATGGTTGCACAAACCCGGCCTCATCGTGAATTGGCCCATCTGTTTGTTCTTCATTTACGGGATGGTCGGGTAAGCCTTGCTGGGGTTGATTTCATTGTATCACCCTTGAATATTGCTCAAGCCACTGGTATACCGAACATGGGCGAGGAATGGAACAAGGGTCAGCAGTTAGAGAAATTTCATTATGAGCCATACATTAAAACTGGATATATGGCTTACTTGAGCAGAGTTTTTCCATTCAGATTCTTGAGAGATGAGTATGCACCGCTCATGAGACTCATCATTCAGTATTTTAGTTGTGAGGGCAGGTATGCTCGTCTTTTCGCGTACCATATTCGTTTGTTGATGCACTTCACAAGGGTACGTATGATGAATATCCCGTATTTCATATACCGCAACATAGAGAGGATGGTGATGTTTGTGCAGAAGAAGACGAGCCCAGTGCAGCAGTACAGGAGTATATATCATTTCGCTTTGATCAAGATCATGGTGTCACATCAGTTGGCAGAGCAGGGCATCACTTGGGAGGATTTCATTTCTAGAGACTTTTTCAGAGTGCCACAACCGCTTCGCGAGATAGTTCATGATGCAGGAGAGCCTTCACACCAGCAGGACATACTTGAGGTTGAGCATATCAGCACTCCGTTGGTTCAGACATATCAGCGAGGCCACAGGGCCTTATTTGCAGCGACACGACGAGTATTATCTCCACGTAAGGTGGAAGGGGTCTCGCCTTCTTCTTCAGTGCAGGTAGAGGTACAGGACAGGGGAAAGAGGCCCATGCATGATGAGGGCCCATCAGGAGGCCGGGATACAGATTTGACAGTCATTGATGTTGATGCGGGCTCTCCCAGCTCGAAACTGAGGGAAGTCATCCAGGAGCAAAGGGTCGAGAATGACCAGCTGAAATACCGATTGCAGAAGGCTCAGTGGGTGATTAACTATTTGGAGCAGTGCAACAAATAGCTTGAGGATGAGCTCACATTTTACGAGGTGCGCCAAATCCGTGAGGATAGACAGTGGAATCGAAAGAGACCCGGTGACATGACACCGACTGACAGAGATACTGTACTCACGCGTGTGAATATCCATCTGGAGAAATTATTGGCGAAGGCTAATCGAGACAAAGACATGCTTCGCCACATGAAAGGCCATTATTGGGCTCGCATGCATGTGTGCAAAGCGAGAATGAAGATTATGAAGAGGAGGTTGCGCAAGGCACTTAGACGGCAGAAAAGGCCTAATCCACTTCGGATTTTGGCCAAGGCTTCATTGACTGGGCAGGAAACATGATGGAGGACCTCCGCTCCGAATTTGGGCAAATTCGGAGAAAATTTTGTCATTTTCAAAGTTTTGGGTCAAAAAACAGGTTTTGCAGTTACGTGGGTCGCGCGCTCATGCGCTCACTTTTTTTTGGGACACCTGCTGGAGGAAATTTTTACATTTTTGGATTTTTCATGGTTAATTATGCATCCTCTGAAGTCAACTTAGCATTTCATCAAAATCTGGATGGTCAAAAAGCTCAAAAACACCATGAAAACCACCTTGCTGCCACCTTTTGCACCAGCAGGGAGTACCTCTGGGAGAATGAGGTTTTGGAGGGTCAAATGAGCTCCAAATTCATAAATTCTACTTGGGTTGGAAATTAGACATCCAGGGCTTTCCAACGAGCTATCATGAGCTCAATTTGGATGCCGGGAAGTACCTCAAATTCAGCCTGGAACATGAGCGACCCACACGGCTCAGGAGCGACCCACTTGAAATTTTTCCTGAATTTTCAGCTGCCAGCTCAGTTTTTCGCCTAGTATGGACCAGTTTTGCTTATGGATAGAATTTTTGGGTTTTTATGATGTAAATTCATGTTTGGCAAGTAACTTTGGCTTATTTTTATCTCTTCTAGAAGATTCACTCTCAAAAGAGTAAAAAATCATGTAATGGATCAGTTTCCACTCTTTTAGAGGCAAGTTGTTAGCTGCCTAGATTGTAGTTCCATGATTAGAATTGGTTGAAACTGATCCCCGAAGAGGGAATTCGACCCCTAGAGGTGGGGAAAGGGGTTAGAGTGATCTATATATTGTAATTTCTGAGGCATTCTACAGGTTGGACTCTTGGGATACTTTTGATATCATTGTACATACTTTTCATATTTTGGCTAAGGAAAGATCAAGGGTTTTGCGGCACTTGTTGGGATCCTTGTGGTGTTCTGTTCTTGATGGTGTTTCTTCTTTGTTTACTGTAAGTTTCTTCATGTTTAATGTATGCCATCCCTTCATTATGCTTCTGAACTAAATTGAATGAGTGTATAAGGTTGAATCCATTGTTTACAGTGCTTGGCCTTTGAATTCAGTTAGTTCTATATGTTTTCAGCTGTTTGGAGAGGATCCAAGTTCTTCTTTGCCCTCTTCAGCTCCTCCTCGGTCTTATCTATCCATATATCCAATTTAAAGCATCAAGATCATCACCTACCTCGCCCCAGCTTGAACTCTGCAAAGGTCTGACCTTATCCCCGGACCCAAAACTTGTTTTCCCATTACTCCAGCGAAAACCCAAAAAATCAAAAATCAAACATACCTATCTCTTTACTAGCCTAAAATCAGTTCTTATTGTAAGTCATCTCGCATCCTATTGCTTATTTTCTCGAGATTGACGGAGAGAGCCCTCTCCTGTCCTCGTAGGGTTAGCTACGAGGCTGAGCGTGGTTTGATGTAGCCTTGAGTTTACTTCATTTCAGCCTGAGGTAGATTTGAGCACTAACAGGCACCAAGCTTGGTTTCTTTGCAACATCATCCTGGTCAAACAACTCCTCTAGAGGTATGAGACCTCTAGGAATTACATTATCCTTTAGCTGCAATATATCCATCTGATTTGCTTCCATCTCCTGATCATCAACCTCATACTCACCTTCTATTGGAGTGTCTTTGAATTTTCCATCACCTTGAAAAAATGCATTAATCTCATTTTCATCCCAAAATAATTGCCAATACCTCAAATTGTCCAAAACAGCAGGCCTATGTTTGACATAGATCTCAAACTTATTGCTGGAGTTCATTGGAATCTTCAAGTTGCTGGTTTGCATCCTGGGTACTGCTGTCAAGGTATATTCTGGGAATGTCTTCAAGATATCCAGGACTGCGTTTCGGTATGCCCTCAATATCGGATGTTTAGCTTGGTACTCTCCTTTCACTTGTTTGATTGTTAACTCGGAGTCACCATACACAGAAATCCTCTTTACATTTAGCTTCTTCAAAATTTTGAGACCTGCAATCAAAGCCTCATATTCTGCTTCATTGTTAGAGTAATCAAAAGCTAACTTATAAGCACAAACTCTAACATTACTTGGAATCCTCAGGCTGGAAAATAGGGCTCCAAATCCATATTCCAATGCCAGCTCCATCCTTACCAATAGCTCCATCAAAATCCATACTCCACGGGCCTTCTTCTTCTTCTTGAAGATGTTGGAATTTTGTTTCTTTCTCTTTTTTACCTTGGTGGATTTCTGGTTGTTCACTGTCTTTTTGCTGCGGGCAGGCAAGAGGCTCAGAAGTGCTTGCTGCTTCGTCCTTTCCTTGTTTGAGGACTTCTCTGAAATTCTCTAAAATTTCAGGTATTTCATCTACTTGTACCAACTAAAAATTCTCATCATTTAAACCACCATCAGAATACAAGAAAAAAGACTCTAAATCTGTGTGGACAGCATTAATGGGATGATTCACTGTCTTGTCTTTGGTGGTAATCATATATTTCATTTTTTTTTCCCTATATAACTTCCTCAACTAGCCAAATACAGGGATAGTGGCATAAGAGAAGTCAAGTTGCATAGTTCCCTTGAGTTTTGCACCCCAAGACCTAGATAGAAGCATTCCAAACCTTGGTGGGACATCAACAACAACTACATCCATCAGGACATTCTTTGCTAGGATTTGATCTAGAGACACTACCAAGTCCTTTATTAGACCAATACAATGGACCCTACTTGAGTCAAAAGAATACAAATCATGGTATTTTTGAGTAATATCAAGGCCTAGCTTCTCCATGACAACTTTGAGCATCAAATTATGTGAGGCTACAGAGTCCAACATAGCATTATGAAGGATAAACTCATGTACTCTAAGACTCCGGTAAAAGGGAGGGACTTCATTTTCTTTAGATTCTTTTGTGGCTGGACCAAAAGTAAGTTCAGGGTAATCATCTTCTACATTAACCATGTCAGAGACAGAATCTATTTGCAAAACTTTGGACACCTGAGTTTTATATGCAGTATTCTTCACCAACTCTGTGAGGGGCATAGACACTTTCAACTTAGAAATTTCATTTTCTAAAATAAAGGAGGGAGCTTTTTCTACCTCTTTAACAGGGGGGTCTTTCTTCTCTGTTAGCTCCTTTACTGTGCTCTGCTGATTCTTCTCATTTGTTGTATTAGTAGCTACAGGTGTTTTGCTAGAGGAAGGATTAGTTGGTTCTTTTCCTTTCTTTTGTGCATCGTTCTTCATTTGGAGTTCTTTTCTCTTTTGAATGGGACTGATTGTAACGTCTCTTTTCATTAAAGAGTATTGCCTTTGCTGAGCCGAAAAAGCGTTCATATACCCTCTCTGGTAGTCATCGGAATCTTCTTCAAATGCTGTGTCATTGGCCAAAATGAAATTTTGGTCTTTTTGAATGTCTGGAGTCACCACTATGTATTATTCGTCTGTTGTGAGGAAAATTGGTGCACCATCAGCTGTGAAAAAGTGATTAGCCTCAATCACAGGATCATCGTCATCTAAGTCTGTCCCTTGCACGTATTTCTACTGCAATGGAGTTTTAATCTGTTGTTGTGGTGGCGCAGCTTGGTCCTGTGTTCTTTGCTCTCTTTGTTTAATTCTAAATTGGGGCTGCTGCCCTCTGAAATTTGGATTTCTTATTTGAGGCTCAGGTCTATCCGCAATGGTTAACCTATCAACCATTTTTTCCACTGTTCTGATCAGAGTGTCCATTTTTCTGTCTGAAGAAGAGGCCTCCTCTTTCACTGTGACTCTTTTCTTACCTCTAGCTCGTGCTATTTTAGCCAGCAGATTAGCTTCAACGCTTACTGCTATATTCTGCATATCTTCAAGTGAAGACGGGTCTCTTTCACGCAGCTGATATGCCATGTTGGTATCAAAACCATCTGGATATTTCAACAATGCTAATCCCACAGGAGGTTTCAGGTTAGCTGGGATAGCATTATATACAACATTGAATCTTAAACAATAGTCTTGCACAATTTCTCCCACATTTCTCTTAATATTCTCATATTCAAACAGAATTTGGAGTGGGTTCTTTTTTACCTCCCACCAATCTAAAAACTGTGTGTGCAACTCTTGTAAAGTGAGAATTGAGCCTTGTGGTAAGGCTCTAAACCACTTTCTGACTTCACCTCCGAAGCTTTGAACAAACAGTCTGGTTGTTACATTCTCTGCTTCTACCTCATGTAAATCAAAAAAGTCATTCATTTTATCAACGTGCTGCTGGGTTGTAATGCTCTGAGTGGCATCAAAAACAGGAATTTTGCTTTGATAGTCAGCAGGCATATCATTGAGGACCTGGGGTAAAACCAGGGGTGCATACTTGGTAGCCATGGCTCTGGGTGGATTTACAACAGGATTTGTAGGATTTAAGGGAGGTGTTGATGGAGGGGATGATAACTGGGAATTTTCTATAGGCGATGAAGATGAATTAGGAGGAGGCAATGCAGTTCTTGACGACTCTGAAGGCTCAGGAATATTAGTTACAATGATGTACTGAGGAGAATTCAAAATGTAATCGTCAATGGAGGGATTTTCTCTTTGGACTTCAATATCTACAAGGAACTCAGGATCTAAAATTGTATCATCAATGTCGGTTTCAGACTTATTCCTAAATAAAGAAAGCTTAAAATTCTCGTTAAAGGAAAGATCTTATACAAAAAACCACTCATTGTGCCAAGTATAGGATCTAAAGACAGGTCTGGGACTTAATGATCCTTCTTGTCTTCGGACAATTCTTGGGATAAGATTCAGATTTTCAAACACAGGGGGAGGATTTGGATCTAAATTAGCCCTGGTGTATCTTCTTGAAGCTAGTGTGTGTAAATATTCTACTGTACAAAAATTCTATTCAGCCTAACAGACTCTGAAAATCATTTACAAGAAAACGTTTTACTGGGGTGATCTGACCTTTTATACTCTGATATAGAAATATATGACTGGAATAAGTGGATGTAGTTATGTTCTTTTCCAACAGCGCTCTTAATAATGGCCACCGTGAAATAATATCTCGACCTTTAAACAGATCTTTTATTATTTAACGTGATATTGTGGAACACATTTGAAACACTGAGCAAACCTTATTACTCCGGTCAAAATATAACAATGGCGCGATCCTTTTAAATATTTGGAACTTATGTGATTTTTAATCAACGCGGCATATATTTGATTCAACAGGGGCCCATGCATGAATAAAATCACATTGAATAATATCAATCTGCCGGATCATACCTTGAGTTATCACTTGTGCACTTTATTGTTCGATTGCCATCAGATAAAACTTTTCCCCAGTATGGTCGCCAGAGATGTTAGCACCTGAATTGGACCCCGGGATGAAAAGGGAAAAACAGGGTAACAACTAAACCACGCTCAGCCTTGTAGCTTGCCCTGCAAGGACAGGAGAGGGCTCTCTCCGTAAAGATAGATATTCAATAAAGTACAAAAATGAAACTGATATTAGGCTAGGTATAATGATAGGGAAAAAAGGCTTTAATAAAAATGAATGAATTTCAGGGATGTGTGGGATATAAAAGGGACAGTTGAAACGGGGGATTAAATCAGGACACAAGGTATTCCATGGGGCAAGGTAGGCAGGAAACTTAGCAATTAAATTTTAATAAATATGGGATGGAAAGACTGGTGAGGAGCTTAAAAGGGCACAATGAATGGATCCTTTTCAAACAAAAGAACAATACAAAATATGAATGATTTCCCAACGCAGGGCATGAAAATGGATCCTACCTTTCTATCTTGAAAACATTCAAAAGGAACTGCTTATGGATGAGAAGTGAAACATAACAACTTACATATGAAACAAATGAGAGAAACAAATGCTAAATCTCATACCACATGGATCCCACAAATCATAGCTACATCTCTTATTAATCCTTGTCAAACTATACAATGGAGCGCAAAATGTTCTTCCACACTATTCCCCTACTTCTCAATTACCCCTCTTTTTCACTCATGATTTACAATTACAATAAATAAGCTGAAATGCGGGAACATGGATCCACAAAAAAAGGGAGTTGTTCTGACAGCTAAAAAACTGAAGTACAATCATAGAAAAGAAATACAACAATCTGCCCCTGAAAATAAGGGACAGTGGTACTTTTTGACCTCTTGGAGATTTCGCTGTTATGTTGTATGAAGGAAAAATAGGCAATCCGAAAGAAAAATTTCCTACTTTGTTGTTGTTGTAACAATCTTTGTTTTAATGTAAGCTCTTTGGCTGATTGAATGTTTCCGTTGCTTTCCATTTTTTGTTTGAATAAAACCGAATTTTTTATAAAATACTTTGAAGCACAGCTGAAATGAAATAATACCTTCGGTGAAGGGAAAGATTTCTTTGAATGGGAAAAATGGAAGGGAAGGAGGCAGGACCCGCATTATAATCGCAATTGGGATCGAGCTGAAGAGCGGGTGCATTTCATAACAAAAATCGCCGATGCGATTGGGAGGGGGCGATGAATTATGGGTTGTCGGATGGGATTGGGAGATCGATGGCTGAGGAGTGGTCGGGAGTTATCAATCGGGGCAGGGCTTTGGGAAGTGCCGATGGGAATGCTTCGAACGGCTGTGAGCCGTCGGATCAAATGGTAAGATTGGCGGTGGGGATGTTAATCAGAGATTTGGCCATCGGGGGTAGGCCATCGGGAGTGAAACAATTAAAAGCGCCGATGGTATTTTGGACCGTCGGATCATTACTTAAATCAACGGCGGGGATGTATATCAGACAAGGACGATCGGAGGGGTTTGAAACAATCACATCGGAGTTTTGGATAAGGGTCAAACGGGGCGCGCATTTAACATTTTCGATGCGATCGGGAAAGTCGACGGGATTTATAATATAAACTTTGTTATAAATTTTATTATAGAGTATGGTGGGGAAGTGGTTACGTATTGCAATGCGGTGGAACTTTATAATAAAATCTTTAAAATGTTTATTATAAAGTTTCAAAGGAGTATGGAGGGGAAGTGGTTTTATGTATAAATCGCATTTGTAGTTAAATAATTTTATAATGCGATTTTATGATCGGAGAGAGGAAAAGGGATTTTTATAAGGAAAATATCAAAACTTTAAACATAAGGTTTAAGGGAAAAATGGGAAATAGGTATTATTTGAAGATATAGGGAATTTTACTTCACTTAAGCATAAATTTCAATCCAGATGTCAGTTTTAAGAGTGCAATATACCGTTGGAAAGCTCTTTCCGAGCTCTTTCTGATGGATCTTCTTGGAAGATGATTTGGCACTAAACATGCTATGGAAAACTTCTGCGAAGGCAGGGTGATGACTTTGTGGAGATAACAGCTTCTGAATTGTGACTTATTACATATAATGATATAAAATTACATAATGAATGATAATAAAGGAAAAATATCATGTTTTCACCTCAAAACCTGCTTTTTGAGGTGAAAATTACATCAAGCTGAATAAAATGTCTCTTTGATCTTCCTGGTGCTGTGGCTTTGAGTTTATTGACTTCCTCATGACCTTGTTGATTTTTATTAACATTTGACTCATTAATTTGGCCATGGCGAGACCCTAGAAACTAATGAGACCCATCCTATGACCTACTGACATCATTTTGAGCATGAAAGTGACTAATGACCAAAGACCATAGAGAGGAGAATCAGCAAGTACCTCATGAAAGAAAAATTGATAAAAAAATTACTACCATCAATGAATCCATGACCTAGCGGAATGGTGAAATTTATTCAGTATGCGACTCCTAATATGCAAATGAAAAAGAGCAGTTTTGATCACTGATGGCAGTATGACTAGACTGACACTAACACAGACCATTGAAAATAATTAAGTTGAAAGCCCCACATAGTGTAAGAAATTCCTCTCCAAAAATATTGCCAACTTTGTCATCTTCAGAACATCTCACCCATTGGGGATTCTCCTCTTCAGTGAGCCAAATAGGATTATGATCCTCTTTGCAAAAAAGAATACTAGCTTGATGATCTTTTGTTCTAGCATTAAAATATCCCACTAAAATCACTTCTCCCTACTGATAGGACACGAAAATATCTTGCTTTAAAGTTGCATACGGATCCTTGTTTTCTAGCCCCTTATTTTTGGAAGTTTTTTAGACTTGAGGGGAAAAATAACATGCTACAATTCTTATTTGATTCTCATTCTTTGATATTTTGAACCATAAATATTTATTATTTTCATCTTCTTTCATCAACTGAATGTGACGGCCTTCCTTTTCTTTCACTAAAACTAGTATTCCCCCATACCCTTTTCCATTTTCTGCTACCTTGTTCAAAACTGCTAACTTCAAATAACCGTCAAACACGAGAGTTTTACAACCATCATGTTCATGAGTTTCCATGAGACAAATTATGTCTCTACCTTCCGCAATAGGCCCTAACCCAGGTCCCCTCCTCCAAGGGTAGTCTCTACAATTCCAACAAACTAAACTTAGGTAGACCTGGGTAGGATTTTACTGCTACACAGTTTGACACATAAGACTCAACTTTGAGTCTTAGCCCCTTTCCATCCATGTTGATCTTGTTGTTTTCCTCCCTATTATCGAATTCTCTGTTTTTTCTTTACTTCCAGCTTGCTCCCCTGTTTTGTCCTGAGTCCCAAACACTGCAATAACTGCTTTACCATTTTACAACCATGCCATTTTCCCTTCATTTATTGCTGCCCTAATTTTCTTCACTTCTTCCCTTATCTCCTCTTGTTGTTTGTTGATTAAGTGCTCATATAGGAAGAAATGTGAGCCTTTCAAGAGTTTTTTTTTTCTCAAGAGATGGTGTTTTTATTGCACGGTTTCCATGGTGACTTTTATGGGACGAGGCCTCTCTTCATGTATCTTCCCCACCCTCCTTGCTTGGAAAACTTTCCCTTTCCAATGTAGTTTCTCTTTCAGAAATTCCCTTGTCAAATTGAGAGTACTTTCATTCCTCCCATAATCTCTTATTCCCCTGATAATAAATTTTGTTTCACTGTCTTTTCTTTCTTTGTGTTCTCTTTCATGTGCTCTACAATCACTTGCATCTTCTTCTTCCTCTATCCTCATGTAACCATTAGCGTCTTCAACTCTACCTTTGATTTCTTTTGGACCATCTTCCCTATTGTTCTTCTTTATCTTCTCCTGTGAAAGATTTGTTTGTTGAGATACTTGTGTATCTACTTGAGTTGATTTAGAAATTCTCACATCCTTGTTTGCTGCCATTGATCCTGTCATGGTTTTCCACATTGTCTTCATGCTTTGCCATTCTTGTTTTCCTATCTCTAGAGCTTCTTGTAACATTGTTACCTGTTCTTTTAAAATTATATTACCTTCCATTAAACACTGATTTGCAAATGTGATCTCTGAAATTTTGCGGCTCCTTTCATGTTCTTTGGCTTCCAAAATCTCTAGCCTTGTCCTGGCCCTCATCAATTCTTTGACATAGAGATCTGATGACGAAGTAAGAGGTGTGGATGTGGGACTATAAATGGGTGACTCTTTTTTATTTTTGCTGCTCTTATTTATTTTCTTTTTCTTTTTCTCGCATTGTTTTCTTTTTATTTGTCTTTGTCTTTGTTCCCATTTGAGGCGAGCAAGCATACGCCTTAAAATGCCCCGATATTACTGTGCATTTACCCAAATCCACTTTCATGTTTTGTCAGTTGAAACAATTTTGACTTGACCTAAATGATTGTTTTCCACAGAACCTGATATTTCCTTGCCATTTTTAACATTTGCTATTGATTTTCTTTCCATTTTAAGATGAAATTAAACTTAAAAACAAAAAATTCTAAAAAATTGTGAATTTGTAGCCACATTTTGGATTCAACCAATTAACAAAATTCATGATGGTGGTGACAATGTACAAAAGCATAAAACTTAACTAACCATATCATCCACAATATAAATTATATACATATAAGTTATATAGTTTTTCAGTTGAAGATGTGATAGTTGTAAAATGTTTGTTTATTTTTAATTGTATTTTATTTTTTATTAAAATAATGTTTTTTTTTGTGTAAAATGAAAACTTTCAACACATATTTAATTCACTTTTGAAAAGGCTCACCATGCACCATGGGTTGATATCATATCGTTTCCACATTTGCAAAGGCTTTAGAGTTCCATCTTGATGTTTAGCATAAGATTTTAGCATTGCAACACATACTTAAGCCTCATATTAGATTATAGATTCTTTAAAGTGTTGTTAATTCATATGTTCTCACTTTCAGCATTAGAAAAGTAAAAATGATGTTAACCAGTAGTTAGATTGACTTAACATTAATGTTGCAATGAGTTATGTTCAATGAAAGGAAAATGTAATGGATACAATGTAAAACCATGACTTTTTGTACAATTTTCACTATTTAACCATTTTTTTTCATTATAGAATGTGAAAAAAGCCATGGTCAAATACAAGATTTTGTAGTTTAATACTTGTGTATGGATTCACCATGTTATAATGTGAGTACCTTTGCTTGGATTCTCAATTGGACAGGTCTTATATCGACACCAAATATTCCACCCTTTTTCTTTCATTATATAGTTAACATTTTTTCCTGCAAATTCAACAAGTGTACAATTCTATTTTTATTTTTTTTTAAACAATTGAATAATTAACATGTTAAACAAAAAAATATTGCACTAAGTGTTCAACTTTGATTTTTTTAAAGAATTGTCAATGTAAAGCTATATTAAAAATGTATGTTTTTGAGTTCAATGCATTGATAAAGTTCTTGGTAATGGTGACAATGTACAAAATTTTAAGCATACAACTTACCTAATCATATCCTTTGATGTTAGTTTTTTTATTAATAGTTACTATTAACTTTCATATATAGATAATAATCTAAACCTAACCAACTACTATGAATTGGCTAAAAAGAGTCATGTCCAAGGAAGTATTTAGGGATGAGTAACAATTTACAGTATTTTCTAAGATTTCTAAAAGAGGGGTCAGATTGTAGCAGAAGAAAAGGTCATGATGTTCACCACATTTTTTAGGGAATATGGATAAATGTCTATGAGAAAAATGGTTGGAGGTGTTCAACATGGAAACCTGTTTTTTTTTTTCTTTCCAATATTCATATACTTTATTTGTTATTGATTTCTAGACCTTTTCAAAGTTATAGCTAAACTTTCTACTATAACAATGGAGATATATGATCACAGAGTTATTTTGTCCGAGATTTTCTAAATAAATTGGTTTCCTTATTAATTAAAGTGAAGATCAAAGGATTCCCAATACAAGTCCAAATCAACTTGATAATTACTTCTTCAAAAGCAACCCTATTTCATTTTAGTGGTTGATCATGATTAACTTTGTCAAAGGTATTAAACATGTCTAAGTTTATAATCACTTATTTATGGAGAAATGCATAGCTTTCTGCACTAATAAGACATTTTTTACAAATTGCATATGTGATGCCTCCCCCTCTTGCTATTTGGATATAACATTATTAAGGAGGTCTATATTTGAGTGAAATTAAGTTAATAAAATTATGGAAAAATTAGGTCCAATTTTCAATAATAGAGCATTTTTTTTCTTTTGGAATTATATTTGAGTGAGATTAAGTTGATAAAATTATAGAAAAATATAGGTCCAATCTGCAATAATATAGTTTTTTTTCTCTTTTGGAATTATGGCCAAAAACTTCAGTTGATGAACCCCATACTTTCAACTCGGATCAAGCTTTCTTTTACTAGCTTGGAGATTAAGTTGATAAAATTATGGAGAAATATAGGTCGAATATGCAATAACAGAGAATTTGTTTTTCCTTTTGAAATTATGTTCAAAAACAGCAGTTGATGAAGCCCATACTTTATACTGGGATCAATGGGTAGGTATTCGAGTTCTTTTTGTTGAGAAATCTACGGCATTAGCATTAGGTGATTTCTCTTCATTAGTGATTGTTTGTGAATGCTTTTTACTTCTTTAGATTACGATCTTCTTCTTCTTAGTTTATTAGTGTTCTTCTTCATCAAATAGTAACCAATACATAAGCATAAATAGATAAGAGACACATCATGTAGGCTATGAGCCAGGGCCAAAATCACTCACTCTTTGAGAGGAAAACCCGCACAAATTCTTCTTATAGAGATTTCAATGGACGAATACCAAAACCATGACCCTTGACCTATAAGCCACTCCATGACCAAGCCAAAATTCCTCTTCCACCTTCTTGATTGCTCTCTCTAGGTTCCTTCTACTTCAAACTTTGTACCATAAGTGATAACATTGAACTGTGGCCATTGTGTTAGACAAGGATACCGAACCTCTTCTTCATATGTAACACTAAGCCTTGAAGACATACCACTAAACCATATTCACTGCCTTCTAAGATACCAATGAGCCCTTCTTTTCTTGTAATAGCATTGAGATATTTTATCACATACTTGTGACCTTTCTTTTGTGAGGCACCGAATTCTTCTAGTAGTGATAGCACCGCAACATAATATTGAACTGTAGGTTCTTCATTATATGAAACTGTGACTATTTCAAGGACATTGAACCAGGGATAATTTTAGGGGCGAATTTTAGCCCAAAGGCGAAATTTAAGGGGTTTTAGATTTTAGAGGGGCGAATTTTTTATATAGAACCTATTTTGTACAGTTTTGTATAAATAGCCCCAAAATTATTTTAAAAATAAATAATTATTATGGTTTAGCCAAGAAAAATAAGGGCGGATAAACCTGAAATGTTGCATTCGCCTTCGATTCACCGGTCTGTGATTTTATGGGGTTGTATTCGCCCCCGATTTACTAACTTGGAGGGTTTTGGATCTGCATTCGCCCTTTGATGATGCTGGGGTTGCGTACGCTTGCGGCCTGTCGCCTCAGATTTACGATTTACGTAACTGTAGGAGACCGGGCAGCGGTGTTGGAGAGGGTTCAGCAAGGGTCTGTTGCATTCGTTGTTGCATTCGTTGGTGGAGATTCCTCTACATCGTTGGAAGGAGAGGGGACTTGGTCTTTGGGATGGTGGTATTCACTTACGAGACAGAAGGTGTTGGCGGCTGGAGGTATCATAATTGGACTGATCCTTACTTTCCAGCTTTCTCTTGGAAGATTTACTGGTCAGCTGAATACCTACAGCTTGCAAGTTACCACTTTGCTCATCTACCTTACATTCTCCTGCAAGTTCTGAAATCCTGGTTTCACCTACATTTTTATTGGCACGAGTAGATCTTCTCGTTGATTCTGAATTAATATTCACCAGATTTTTAGCAGAAAGGGTACCTTCAGCTTGCAAGTTACCACATTGCTCATATGCCTTGCATTCTCCTGAAAGTTTGAAACCCTAGTTTCACTTCCATTTTTCTTGGCACGAGTAGATCCTGTAGCTGATTTCAAACTAATATTCACCGGTTTTTTAGTAGAAAGGTGTGGACTACAAAGATACCAATCTATTCCTCATTGTCATTGTGATATGTACTTTAGAGGGATGTGAATTCCCTTCTTACATAACTGTAGCCTTCACCTAGTTTGATATCCAAAACAGAGGTGATCTGAATCTCTTTTGTTGCCACTGTTCACTGAAATCTCAGAGATAAGCGAAGTTCAATATTGTGGAAATGTGAAGTATGTATACTCCTATATATAGTAGTTTGTCCCATATATTAAGCCGACATGACATCTCTAATATAAGTGTCTCCATATAAGTTAAGCCAACATGAATTTCAATTGCATTTTGAGGCTAACTTTAAAAGAGGAGGATTGTGCTTGTCTTTGGAGGGATTTTAGACACTTTAATATAATCATATACATTTGACACATGCTCAAGAAGAGCTCTTCATACATGACATTAATTCCTTGAATTAAATGACAAATCCTAATGCTCTCAATGTGAGCCAACTAAAATAAAATCACTTTCTCATGAAACCCATGAAGCAAGGCTTACAATAGTAATTTTATTTTCTCGATTACATAATTTACAAAAGTCACAATTACATGTCATTATGATGATCAAACCTAGTTACACTTTTCAAAACTCCCTCTTAACTAGGGAGGTATTCATAATGGTACTTGGTCATTATCAATCTGAATAATTTCTCATAAGAAGAATCAGATTGGCAATCCATCTGTATAGCATCATATCAACCAACATTGTCACATAGAAAGGCCTTGACTAAAAACTCTATATCTCCACAAGATCTGTGCTCAATGTTGGTGAGACCAATGATTTATAGACACCCTAATCATTGTCTCTCCTAGAACATACCCTACCTGGGTTCTCAGGGTGTGCTCCCCCAAGACTATTCTTATCTTGGATTCCCATTCGTCAAAGAATATCAGTCCTCTAGGACTACTCTTATCTTGGATGCCCTATCTCGTCCTCAAAGAGTATCAGATTCCAGATGATTACCCAATACTCCACTTTGTCTTCCCAAGTGAAGACAAGAATAATGTGTCTATCTCTCCCTCTCAATTAGGGAGGACATATTCCAATAAAGGAATGTACTCATTCCTACACAAGGAATGTACCTAAGCTCCCTCTTGGCTTAGGAATTTCCAAGTTTCTTCCAAGTAAGAAACTTGTTTCCAAGCTCCCTCTTAATCAGGGACCTACAATAGCTCCTTAGGTGGATATAATGGGACAACTAGCTTCTTTGAAGAACTCCTTCCTTCGATGTCATGAATTTCTTCTTCGTTATGGAGTCTTCATCTTTTGGGACTTCTTCATAGGGTACATACCATCCATCACTTTCATCCACGAGTCAGTCATGTCACCATTCCTTTCATCAAAAATTGATCCATTAGTCTTCATCTGGCCTTGCTTCATGTCATGATGCTTTATTCATGCCATATTTTACAGAAGGATCTTACATCCTTCTATATGGTCCTCTTGGAAATCATCCACAATTCTTCCCTTTGGCAGTCCTGCATTACCCCATCCAGATATTTGTTCAAAGATAAGAAATGAACACTTAAATAAAAATTACCTTTGTGATGGTCTTTCATCATGACATATTCTTGTAGGTATCAACATCATGTATATATGTTGACACATCTCCCAAAGATATCCATTGTTAAGGGTCTCCATATTTTTCAAACTTTCATCAGAATCTTCATATATTTTCGGGAGATTTTGTATTCAAGTCTTCTTGGTCTTTTGGACGTTGATCATGGTTGCATATTTCACGATCTCTTCATTCCTTTCTTCACAAATTTCATTCCCAAGAGTTTCCAATCAGATTTCCTCAATTGTAGTCAATTACCTCATACTTCATATGATCAGGACATATTATGTTGATTTTATCTAGTGTGAACCATGCCTTCTGACAACCTTTCATGGGAGGAGATTCATTTCCTTTGATCATGCTTCTCAAGATAGAATTAGTGATCCATGTGGGCTTGTAACCATACGACATGACATTATAATATTAAATACAACATACATACCTCATTTACATTTAGGTCATCTAGGCTTCTTTCAGCAGCTACCTTAATTGAAAAGATCTTCAACCCTTTGATCTGCTTTATCTCTTATGTCATCATACCACCATCCCATGAACTCCACAAGTTGGAGTTCCTGATGAAACACTTGCTTCCTTTCTAGATCGGTGAACCCTCCGATGAGGATTTCATCAAAAAATCTTGAGGATATTGCATATCCCTATCCGGCAAATTTTTCCCTTTTGACTTGATTTATGATGAGCCTTGTACTATATGACTTCTTCCTTTCCTTAAGTTTCCAATGAGGTTCCCAAGAGCTATATCCTTCATATTTGACTTTCATGGATTTTTTTATGTATGTCCTTCATGATTCCTTATGGTGATGTCACGAGTTCTTGTTTCTAATGCTTCCATGATGCCACAATGCATATTATATTTATTATAGCCATATCTTATAAAAAAAATATTTAGGAGCTATGACAAGACCTTTTGTGAGGGAGACTATATTAATCATAGTAAATATTTCTTACTCCCTCTTTTCTTGTACTTCTTCACTTCAGCTTCCTCCACTTATTCGGTGATATGGGATTTTTTTCTTCCTCTTTCGATATTGTCCCTTTAGGACAATATTTCCTGTAACGTCCATAATTTTTCCATAGCATTGAATCTTAGCTATGCTCTTCTTTCTTTTTTGAGGACCAGATTTTCCAAAACTTTTTTTTCTTTCCTGCAAATGTTTGAGTCCTTTAACCCTCAACACTTTTTCCCTCAACTTGTCTACTTCTATATAGCATAGAAACCACAAGTTCTGAAATGAGTTAACTTTCTTATCCCATGGACATTTATTACCTTTTTCATCAGTTAGTGCATTTATACCAATGATGATTATCTTCTTATCATCTCTCCCAGATCTCTCATTTGAGATCTTATGAAGATATCCCTTCATTCTGTGATACCTTCAATTTTGTGTAGATTAGGTCTAAGTAATATGACCTTCTTTATCACATCTTCAAAGAATAATTCTTCCAGCTTATAATATATCTCCTTGATGTCTCCAATCCTGCTATATAGGGATGAGGGGACCTTTGACTAATTTCATAAGAATACTTTGAGCCCTTTGATCCCTTTCCATGTATTCAGATAATACTTGACCTTTGAAGACTTTTCCATAGATCTGATCAATGACGTTCACTTTCTTTGAGGACTATGTGTATCCTCCTTTTTCCATGTAAGGAATTTTGATGACCCAACGAGCTCATGGATCTCCTTGCCAACACGAAGCCATTTTACCAAATTTGATTAAAGAATAAAAGATACTTACTTGAAAAGTGAAGATGAAATCTTCAACTTGATTACTTTGATGATGGTTGAAGAAGATGTATTAGTGCTCCCTTTTGGATGATCTTCTTCCATGAAAAGGAGAGTATCATTGCTTCAATGAGAGGTAACTTTCCTTATAGATTTTGATGGCAATACCTTTTAGCCTTATAGCCTTCACGATACGTAGACTTCCTCAGTGGGGAATGAGTGTAGATTAGCAATTCTTCTAAAGTTTTGAATTTCTCCAAGATGATGTAATTTTTGTCCTTAAAGTCCTTCTCTTGGATGTTTTTACTTTGGGATGCCTTGCTTTGTAGATATATTTGTCTTGATGAGGGTATTTGTGGTCCTTTGCTAAGGACTATAGGATCA
This sequence comes from Pinus albicaulis, assembly GCA_034641835.2. Taxonomy (NCBI): domain Eukaryota; kingdom Viridiplantae; phylum Streptophyta; class Pinopsida; order Pinales; family Pinaceae; genus Pinus; species Pinus albicaulis. The sequence goes on along the minus strand of CM076583.1, from coordinate 1,317,572,577 downwards.
CACACTCTTGTTGGTGTATACTTATAGTTGCCTTGATTTGTAGATCTATCACTTTGCTTTAATTACCTTTGACTTGCTTAGATGATTTTCTTGACACTCAATCATTGAGTGTCTCTTTGATTAGATGCCCTTCCTTTGACTTTAGCACCTTAGATCTGATACCATGTTGAGAAATCTAGGGCATTAGCATTAGGTGATTTATCTTCATTAGTGATTGTTTGTAAATGATTTTTACTTCTTTAGATTATGATCTTCTTCTTCTTAGTTTATTAGTGTTCTTCTTCATCAAAGAGTAACCAATACATAAACATAAATAAACAAGAGACACGGCATGTAGGCTATGAGACAGGGCCAAAACCTTTCACTCTTTGAGAGGAAAACCCGCACAAATTCTTCTTATAAAGATTCCAATTGAAGAATACCAAGACCATGACCCTTGACCTATAAGCCACTCCATGACCAAGTCACAAGTCCTCTTCCACCTTCTTGATTGCTCTCTCTGGTTTCCTTCTACTTAAAACTTTGTACCACAAGTGATAACACCGAACTATGGTCATTGTGTTAGACAAGGATACCGAACCTCTTCTTCATATGTAACATTGAGCCTTGAAGACATACCATTGAACTATATTCATTTCCTTCTGAGATACCATGGATCCCTTCTTTTCTTGTAACAACACTAAGATCTTTTATCACATACTTATGACCTTTCTTTTTTGAGGCACTAAATTCTTCTACACTAATAGCACCAAAGCATAATATTGAACAATAGGTTATTCATGATACGAAACTGTGACTATTTCAAGGACATCGAACTGTGGTCTATACATATATCAATATTTTCCTTTTTGTCACTATGATATGTACTTAAGACGGATCCGAATTCCCTTCCCACAGAACTGTAGCCTTCACCGAGTTTGATATCCAAACCAGAGTTGATCTGAATCTCTTTTTCTGCCACTGTTCATTGAAATCTCAAAGATATGCAAAGTCTAGGACTATGGAAATGTGAAGTATGTATGCTCCTACATATAGTATTTTGTCCCATATTAACCTGACATGACATCTCGAATAAATGTTTCTTCATATAAGCTGAGCCGGCATGAGTTTCACATGCATTTTGAGGCTGACTTTGAAAGAGGAGGATTGTGCTTGTCTTTGGAGGGATTCTAGACACTTTCATAGACTCATATACATTTGACACATGCTCAATAAGATCTCTTCATACATGACATTAATTCCTTGACTTAAATGACAAATCCTAATGCTCTCAATGGGAGCCAAATAAAATAAATTCACTTTCTCATGAAACCCACGAAGAAAGGCTTGTAATAATAATTTTATTTTCTTCGTTACATCATTTACAAAATTCAAAATTACATGTCATTATGAATACCGAACTTAGTTACACTTTTCAACACTTCTTTTCAAAATGCTTCCTTTGAATTATAGAAACATTACAAAAAGGAACTCTAGCAACATTACAATTAAATGGCAAGTCGCCTAACACACCATTGTCCTCACCTTTAAACCATGACCCTAATGGCTATTATTATCATTCTCGAATATAAAAGTTTATTGTAAAGCCATCAAAACATTGCAACTCTTATTTTTCATAGATGTCCACTTTCATAAACTCATCTAAGTGATTGTCCACCAACGATTATTATTATCAACCTATATTAAGATTGTTGGAATGCTATGAACATGATTAAATACGAGTTCCATACCCTAATACATGACAAAATCCAATGGAAACATTGCAATCCACCCAATCCTAAAATAATAAAAAACCAAAATGTCTGTTGGATTTTGAATGAGATTTAAATTCTACTTTCTCCATATGAAATCCAATGAGGTCAAAACCACTTTCAAACATCCTGAGTCATTTAATGGTAATGTTAAAAATTTAAGTAAAAGATCTTCTTTTTATCCTTTAAGAATTTAACATTACCATGAATCACATATCAATACTAGGGCCATAGGCTTGATCATTAGACTGCCCCACTCAAAAATTATTGTTTCTTTGAAAAAAAATTGCATATGGAATTTTTTTGCAAAAAAGGCTAGGGAGCGAAAATTTCGCTCCCGAAAATCGCTCCCCTGCAGGATCGATTTCGGGAGAGCGCCCCCGAAGGGAGCGCAATTCAGGAGCAGTTTCGAGGGGGGGAGTCGCTCCCCCGCCACCTTGTTTGAGACTATCAATGGAACCATCAACTTTGGATTTTGTTTTGTACGCATGTTAACAACCAATTAATTTTTTGCCAACGGACAATTCAACCAAGTCCCATGTTTTATTGTTGATCAAATTATTTGTCTCTTCATTCACTGCATTATCCTAAAAAATATCATGTGCTTCAGAAAATGTGGTGGGCTCTTTTTCTGCCAATACATCAGCCATCAAGGCAAAATTTACCATGTACTTTGATGCTCTCTTTTGTTGTGACTTTCCACGACAAAATCAACAACTCTTTCAAATCAACTTTGGTATGCACTATATAACTAATAATGCACTTACTGATATTATGATTGTATACAAGAGTTATTAATTAAAATTTTCTAGCATCATCAACACTTCAAAATATTCTTCAAGCTACACCATGATTTTCTAGAAGTTTTAGTATCTCTTACAAGTGGAAGTAATTGTTAGGGACCGACATTCTGATCAGAAGCAGCGCCTCTTGATCATTTTAATCAAACTATGCTTGTAAGGTTATATCAATAGGTTTGCATTCAATTCCTTGGAAAACATCCACGACCCTTCAAAATGTGAAAATACCCCTCATTTTCACCTTGATATTAGTGAAATTTGTCAAGGAACAATACTAAGAAATGACAGCCATTCATATTGGCTTCCTACAAAGGTCACTCTTAACATTTTTTAACTTTTTAACAAAGTTGAAAAAAAAATCACTCATTTTTACCAACAAAAGTTAGACTTCCAGAATACCCCTTTCATATTTTAGATATGCCAAAAAAACCTCAAGCATAAAAAATACAAATTGAAAGCAAAGAACTTCGGGGTAAAGTTTCTTGGAATATTTGCAGAATTGGTGGTCCCATGAAATTTTTTATATGTTTGTCCTATTAAAGAGTGCACTCAAGTAGTCTTTTATAGCATTGTGTACACATGTCGTTGATATGGCCACTTTTCAGTTAGAGCAACATCACGCACATAAAAAAATCCATACAACATTGATTTCTCTGTTGTATGGTGGTTTGTATACGAGACAGAAACATTAAAGAAGCCTCAACGGTGCTTCACTATATCTAGGCTTCCATCATTGAGGGAACATGCATGAATCAGCTATAAATATGATAGGATCTTGTTATCCTTAATATTTTTAAGTTTAGGTAAAGTCTCAGTTTTATTTATAGTAATCCTTCCTAGTTTTGAAATAGGTTGCATGTAAAGGTGCATGCATTAAGTATCTAATTTAAGTTTGCATTCCATAATGAATATATATATATATATATATATATGACCTATTTATATAATTGTTCAACCATAGCAACTAGTCATTGTGTACAAGTACACCACCATATGTCATTTACGGATTTTAGTTGTATGTCCTTTTTATGTTGAATATTTCTTTAGTGAATAAAATTTATTCCTTCCATTGAATCAGAGCTTTGTTTCTGATACATCCCTTGGTCACACTTCCTTTACCAAATTTTGTTGCCTTTGGCCACAAAACCGCTGGCCTTTGGCGACATAATTTTTCAAAGTTTTTATGATTCTGGACTGCTCCTTGGGCCACTTAAAGGTCAAAAATTCTGTTGATAAAAATATTATCCCGTTGTAGTAGCTCTCTTAGAAGTTTCATGAAGAAGAATCTTTAGCATTAAGAATTCGGGAATTATAATAGGGGAAGAATCCGACAGTGTTAAACTTCCCCACCTCTAAGCAACCATAAAATTGGACTGCACTTCTTCACTATCGTTGTGAGGCTATGGACATGTATTAGAAACGTTACAAAAATTTATCCATTAAAGTTAATTTGCTACGAGAGTATGATAAAAGGTTTAAAAATTTCCGCTGCCACATTACTTTGGTGATTATATCAAGGCCATGAAGTGATCCAACTAAAAAATAACTTCATCCCAAAGGGATTGGTCCCATAGGAGCAGATATTCAACCATAATGATGTGTCTACCTGACTTGTTTTTCAACTAGTGGCCAACATATTTCTTGAACCACATAGGCATCCAAAGACAAGTTCCAACCTTGGTTAACTTCCCAAAACTAGATTCACAATCTCGTAAAAGAATATTGAGGAACTTTAATGCCTAAAATTTTCAAATTAACCAGAAAATCAATTTAACCTAAATTTACCACTTTAATTGTCAATACTTACTTGGAAATATTATTTGAAGTTGATTTTATCTATCGCAGCTCCCAACCTATTGTTGCTACCAAACCGGTCGTTTCCTCCTAGCATATTTTGGATCAACCTATTCGATTCCTAGATCCATAAGACTTCAAAATTGGGGTCTTCAGGCCACTATACTCAAAGCTCCAAAAACAATTGTTCAAATTTACTCCTTTTTCCATGGCTCTCTCTACATTTCCTCCTTTGTCCATGGCTCTATCTGTATTTCCTCCTCCGTCTTCGCTTCCCGGGAAAGACCAAAAGAAAAACCCTTCCTATGCACATAAGCCCAAAGGAAGCCCCCCCCATGGGCAAAGGCCCAAGGGTCCACCAATGGATCCCAAAGGCCCAATCAAGGTCCTTGGACCCAAGTGATGCCCAATCTAACTCCAAATCTATGAAATTAAAGGTCCCATCAAGGGGGGGCCCATCAAGGGATGTTAAGGTTAAGGTCCTTGGGTTGAGGGTGGGGTGATGGGGAACCCATATGATAGTCTATAAATATTATAGACTATAATATCATAAGATATTATAGTATATAAAGATGATATACTATCATATCCTAGGATATGATAGAATATAATCTTTATATACTATAATATCTTATGATATTATAGTCTATAATCTTTATAGACTATAATATCTTATGATATTATAGTCTATAATATTTATAGACTATCATATGGGTTCCACCCATATCCTATGGGTTCCACCCATATCCTATGGGTTCCCCATCACCCCACCCTCAACCCAATGACCTTAACATCCCTTGATGGGGCCCCCCTTGATGGGACCTTTCATTTCATAGATTTGGAGTTAGATTAGGCATCACTTGGGTCCAAGGACCTTGATTGGGCCTCTGGGATCCATTGGTGGACCCTTGGGCCTTTGCCCATGGGGGGGGCTTCCTTTGGGCTTATGGCCAGATACGAGTATTAATGTGATTTAAAAAAAAAAAAATCACATTAATACTCGTATCCGACCATAAGCCCAAAGGAAGCCCCCCCCATGGGCAAAGGCCCAAGGGTCCACCAATGGATCCCAGAGGCCCAATCAAGGTCCTTGGACCCAAGTGATGCCCAATCTAACTCCAAATCTATGAAATGAAAGGTCCCATCAAGGGGGGGGGGGGATCAAGGGATGTTAAGGTCTTTGGGTTGAGGATGGGGTGATGGGGAACCCATATGATAGTCTATAAATATTATAGACTATAATATCATAAGATATTATAGTATATAAAGATTATATACTATCATATTAAGGTCTTTGGGTTGAGGGTGGGGTGATGGGGAACCCATAGGATATGGGTGGAACCCATATGATAGTCTATAAAGATTATAGACTATAATATCATATGATATTATAGTCTATAATCTTTATAGACTATCATATGGGTTCCCCATCACCCCACCCTCAACCCAAGGACCTTAACATCCCTTGATGGGGCCCCCCTTGATGGGACCTTTCATTTCATAGATTTTGAGTTAGATTGGGCATCACTTGGGTCCAAGGACCTTGATTGGGCCTTTGGGATCCATTGGTGGACCCTTGGGCCTTTTCCCATGGGGGGGGCTTCATTTGGGCTTATGGCCGGATACGAGTATTAATGTGATTTTTTTCTCCTTATATCTCGAAAAAATCCATTGTCTCCCAGCCCTCCACTATCTTATCATCCCGCATTTTTATTATAATATGGTTCCCTTGCCCTCTCTGTCACTTGGAAATCCAAAATGGTCTTTAATCAATTTTAGAGGCGATCATACCTCTTATGTTTATATAACAATATTTATGACTAAATATGATTTGACTGAGTCGGTTCACCCACTTTTAAAATATATGTTTTTGTTAAAAGGTTTATTCAATAGGTTTTATTCAAGAGGGTTATAATTTATTCAAATGTTTATGTCATGCATCCTTTTGAACATATTTGTTTAGTTCCTTTTAGTTGATATACTATATAGATATATTATATTTCTTGTTAGTTAGTATAAATATATAATTTCTTTTAGTTTGTATAATAAATTTTATATATATTATAATTCTTTTTTTATTTTGTTTAATCCATTGTATTTTTTTTTGAATGATGTATTAGTTATATATTATGATGGTGGTATACCTAACAAGTACCCCACTCAATATATTCATTATATTCTGCTCAGTTAGGTATCTACTTAGTACTTCAATAATTAATTCATTACCCTATACTTGGACATTTTTCATAATTATTTAGTATGTGTATTAGTGTAGTATATGTGATGCATGCATATGTAGCTATCATATGCATGCCTCGTATGCATGCTAATATTCTTATTCTCCCTTTATCTGAAATTGATTGTTAGTTAATGCTGTGCTAATAACAGTTTCAGAATTAACATGAAAGTGCTTTGGTTTGCTTATCATACAAGGGCTAATACATGTATTTATGATTGGAAATTCATTGAACTTGGTGAGATTAAGTGTATTTCATGAACTTAAAAACATGGAAACTCAATGTTGAACATCAACATAATAAAACACAACAAGCATAAATAATAGAGACAAATACACAAGTTTTTGATGAAGGAGTTCACCCCTCCTGGGCTACATCTCCTTGGTCCAACTTCATAGTGTGGGCCTTTGTATTATCTTCAATTGTGAAAAAAATTTGTTTACGGTCTCTTGTTGCCTCTGCAACCTGCTCCAATGGCTCCAAAACATCAAAATCTACCAAGAATGACTCTTTCTGAGTCCATTTTGGTCTAAATTTTCCAAAGTTATGGCAAAAACAAATTCTCCTACTATTTCTCCACTAAATCTGGAATTCGACCAGCTAAGTCCACTAAATGTGGAAGTCTGTCGAATCTGGTGGGTCCGCCAAAGGCGCCGCCAAGATAAGTATGTGATTAATGTTAAGATAAGCACGTTTTTAAGTGGGGTTAAGCGTGTTTAGCCCTAACCCGCACTTATTCGTTAAAGTTGGGTTTTTGTGGGTAAACCACGTATTATGGTATTAAACACGACTTAACGCATTTAAAATATCCGCAGATCGGATCGCAGTGCAGTCATTTTCACAAATCGCAGCCTCGGTATAAATAATTCTATGTTGCATGTTGCACCTTGCGATTGCGATTCCCCGATGCGATATATCACATCGCAATTATGCCACCTTGTTAATGCTTTATGCTGCCTGCTCCTAAAAACCCTCGATGCCATTGGTAGGACCCACCTTATCGCCACGTCACTTACCATGCAATTAGAAATTGCAAATCATTTTTTGTTGCCTTATGTCCTCCGCTCCTAAACTGTCGATGCGAGATGGTTGAATGCGTTGATGCTTTGGACCAAGGTTTAATACTTTGGGTTAATGGTATATGTCGTGGATATATGTTTTATTCTCACTCGACTATGGTTTCGACTATTAGTCCCAACCTTTGTTTAAATAAATATGCGACCAACCTTGACCTTGCAATATGTAATGCATGCGCCTTCCAACTGAAAATTATTCGTCGGATTGCTTTGGCTCTCGGCTGCGCCACATACCCTTCCCCATTGGCCTATAAATTCCTGAGGTGCTGACTGGACTACCTAGTCATCAGTCTGTCACTGTTCTGCACAATTTTTACATGTTTGGGAAAACAAACAACAGACCATAACTCACTCATACGAACTCAGATTTTGATGAAACGAGTTGCATTGGAATCCTGGTGACAAGATCTATCCAGTCGTTTTGGTCTAAAGCATTTCTAATCACTTTCAATTTTTGGCTTAATACTGAGCTCTTGACCATCTGTGCAATTCGAGATGGGTCATTACATACACCCTCCTTCAGAAAACTTCATCCCGAAGTTAGGGTTTATATAGTATATCAGTAATTATTTTAACTATTAGTATAATCATGTAAGGATTGTGTCCCATGATTGAATTTTCGTTTAATGTGAGGACACTCTAAAAATTGTGTTTTGAACATTTATAGGTTTACAACTTTAAATTCATGCCTTGCTCCAGTCGGGCTCCCAAGCTATTCTATAATCATCTCGTCCTTCCTAATCTCTTCTGCTTCCATCCTATCTGTCCTCTACTGGAATATTTCGTGGCATCATCTATACTGACCTAACCATTTATAAACCTTAAGGGTGACAACGCCAACTATATTGACCTAATTTCCCAATAGGAATCCGACAGTCATCATCACACGTCTATGGGAGTGTGACTCGCACAGTCCTCCCATGACTCCAGACTTTGGAGGCTAAACGGTGGGCAACACCTCCACACCTCCTAGTAGGACCAAGGTCAACACCCTATCATGGAATCTCATTGAACCTCAACTATTCTTGGAGTTTTGTCATCACGCAGTCAGTTTGGTAACGAATCTCAGGGAAAATTTTAGGGGCTAATATTCGCAAGTCGGCTAATTTTTCATGTTTTTTCCAAAAACAATATTCACAAATTTCCATTTTTTCTAAAAATGATTTGCCCAAATTTTATATTATAAAATTATTTTACCTTAAAAATTGCCTAAGTTTTATAGAGACTATATAAAATTATTAGAAATTTGAATATTTTTACAAACATATGGCCAAACATTTTATAGTTTTCATATTAGGAACTAGTAATATTCGTTAAGATTTTGAAACATTAAAATAGATTTACATCCTTAAATTTTTCCTTGGTAACGATACTATCTGCAATGTAAACACTTGTACACACATTATAACATATGCATCAATATATTCAAAACCAATTGTATTCAAATAACGGTTTTTGTGCATTCCTAATATGCTACTATCTATGATATTGATCTTTGAGTTCATATAACATATTTGGCTATGTCTAGCCAATATATCTGTAAGTTAGCTTTCACATAAAGTAGTCAAGTGTAGTCATTCTTGATTAATTCCATCTCACCATTCATGTTGATACATAAAAATTAAAAATTATAGACATCACATTCATAACATAATTCATATTGGTATCCATGTACCAACAATGTTAAGCATATAACATAATTCATATTGGTATCCTTGTACTAGCAACATTAAGCATAATAATTTGAAATATCATTCTTACGTGTAACCTTTCATAGTTATAGAATAGTTCCAAATGATACAATCATTCCCATGGTAACAACAGCAGTTCCTTCAACTTTAGAAAAAGAGTTGGCACCAAAAGTCCCATTGGCCACAGCTGTGCCAATTACTTCTTCCCCTACCTCTGCTACTAAATCTTCCACTTCAACAGTGCAACAAATAGATGAGGCCAACAAACTCATTAAAGCCATGGAAGAGATGTATATACAAAATAATGAAATCAATAGATTGAAAGAACAAATCAAGAAATTGGAAGATGCCAAGAAATTGGCAAAAATAAATGCTAAAAAAGAGGAGCAAAAAGCCAAAAGGTTAGGTGAACAGTTAAAGAAGGTTGAAGCAGAATTAACCTTAAAAGAGCCAATGGCCTACATCAAAAATCAGCTATGGTCCAAGATCATTGAGTCAATCAATGATACTTGGCCTTCCATTCAGGTAATATATGAACAAAAGGACTTAATCAAAGCAGCCAAAGAAGAAATTTTGAAGACAAAGTAAGAGCTAGGTGCTAAGCCTGAAGAAGCCCTAGAAATAATCAAGTTTCTGAACACCAAAAACAAGCAAGAATTGGATGAGATAGGGATAATTGATATAACTTAAAGAATTCTTGAGGTGAGAAAGGTAATTTCAAATAAAAACTTGATGAAGCAGCTATAAGAGAAGTGTCAAAAGATGGATTTGGCCATAACTAGATTCATGGTTAAGTTTGACACCTTAAGACAAAAAGGCTTACCAAACATTCTTGTTATAAATGATAAACTAATGAAGCAAGAAGATCGGAGATTTTGCCAAAGAACAAGTAAACAAGGCAGATTGGCAAGGAGTACCTACAGGCAAAGTGTTGCACAAAAGTGTTGAAGATTTGTTTTATTTACAGCATGAGATAAAACATCTCTTTGTGGTCAAACCAACCTTTGTTAGATACACAGAGGCTGATGATAATTTCAGAAAACTTACAAAGATCAAGTTACTTGATGAAGAATTTTGGAAAAATATTACTGACTCACTGTAAAATATAGTTTACAGTGAAAGAGGATGAAAAACAGAGTGTTGTTTTTACACAGTAAAAACATATTTTTTCAGCAGTAAAGCAGTCAAAACAACAAGATAAAGAGCATCAGATAGTTAAAGTGTATCAGATAAAGAGTATCAAATGAGAGGTTAAAGTTTCAAAATTGATTGAGGATCAAGTGCCAGTGTTGAAGACACCTCAAACAGCCAGCTGCAGCCTAAGTCCAACAAGTAAGATATTTTATTTAATAAATAGGACAGCTTGCAAGTTTGTTATGCAGCTGTCACTATAATTTTGTAATATATATTTTATTTTCCTTAGAAAATTCCTATGATTTTTCTAAGATATTTTGTATTACTTTTTGTATAAATACTTCACTCTTTGAAGTATTATTGTGGAATAAATTGTTGAAGATTTCTATAGTCAATTTCTCTGTACCTGAAGGGTTTTTGTTCCAAGTTTCAAGTCAACAAACTGGATCAAATCAATAAAGCATCATATTTCAGAATTCATGTGTTGGGGCACTTAAGTGAAGTACTTTCTTCTGTTATTTGTTAAATCTTCTTATGTTTTCCATTCATACATAAATGTGTTCTAAATTTTAATGTGAAATCAAGAAGTGATATATCAGAATTTGTTAAATTCACTCTGTTATTTACTGGTTTTCATTTTAATGTTTTCTGCTAATTTCCAGAGTGGGGAACCCGTAATTTCTCCCTCTTTCGAATGACCTCTGTCCTCTTCACTCCTTATCTGGATCAAAGAATCTTTGATTTCTCTTTATCCCAATTAAACCACTTCACCAATTAGCCTCCAAGATCTTGAGTGACTCTGCTATCTTGCCCTGAAAATATTTGACTTTAGACCTTGATCTTGATTTGCTTGCTTGACACATTGACTCAATTTGCCCAATGGAAAAACATATATATCTCTATCCATCTAAATAAGTGATTTTTCCCACCAACCAAACCAAATTGGCCCATATAACTAGCCTAAAATCAAACATAAAAACAAATTTAAACCTTATAGAGAGAGCCCTCTCTTAGCCTTAGGAAGGTTAGATCCTAAAGCTTGAAAGTAGGTTTGTGGTTACCTCTAATATTCTTTAAACTATAAATCAAAATCTCACAACTTTGGGAATTATTAGAGTGATAACAGGGCCCCAAGTGGAATAGGCGGGTGGCCACCAATATCCATCTGGATCATTCCTCCTCCCCTAGGAAGAAATGGTCCCCATTGCATGAGGAAACTTCTGTTGGACTTGGTCCCTGGTGAACCACTTGCCTTGGTGCAGGAGTTGGCCAGCTTTGATAACCCGATACAGTTGGATCTTCTATTGGCGAGTGTTCTTGATTTGCATGTCCGTGATACAATTTGTGGTGGTTGTTCCATGCAGTTTGGGTTTAACTCTGTTGGTGTGAGTTGTTATACAATGTCAGAGGTGTCCAATAGAGGTGGGAAGTAGGGACGAAGGCGGTCCACAATGAATACTAGGTGTAGACCAATTAATGGTGGAATACTGAGCTCGAAGGCATTGTTCCCTACAGCCTTGGTGATGGTGTACGGCCCATATCGGAGCGGGCGAAGCTTGCGGTGGGGTCCAGTGAGGCGCTCCTTCTACGAATGTAGCCATACTTTGTCGCCAACCTGGAAGTTGTGTGGCACCCGATGTTGATCATGTTGTTGCTTGTACTTAGCATTGGCTCTGTCCAATATGTCATGAACCTATTGGCGGATGTGCTGAATGCGCTCAATGAACTTGTTCGCTTTGTCAAATTTAGACTGTATATGAGTCAAATCGGCCTGAGTAGCCGCAAATGGCATGGCTATGTCAATGGGACATAGTGGTTGGAATCCCAAGCCCACCCTGAAAGGGGTTGTGGCCGGTTGAGCTGTGGAGAGCCCGGTTATAACTATGTTGTACATAGGGGAGGCTCTCATCCCATGTGTGTGGATGCTTTTAATTGTACATGCGCAGAATGTGTACAATCAACATGTTTACGACCTCTATCTAGCCATCAGTTTGGGGATGGAAAGTTTTGGACTTGGTGAGCTTGGTGTCTAGCATTGACCAGAGGCTGGACAAAAATGTGCTGAGGAACTTGATGTCCTGATCTGAGATGATAGACTATGGTATCCTTTTAGCAGTGGCTTCTACTGTGATATTATTCTTGCAGGCCGCCATAATGGCCATCTTCGAGAATCTGTCAACGACCAAGAAAACACAATAGTTTCCATGCTTAGTAGAAGGAAGGCCCGACATGTAATCCATGGAGATGGATTCCCAAGGTCGACTAGGGGTAGGTAGCAGAGTATAGAGGCTTGATGGTTGGTTTGGCAATGGCGCAAGCAATGCAGGATCTGATGTACCTCCTGACATCCTGTCGAAATTTTGGCTAATAGAAATATTTCTACAGTACTACCACTATTTTTTCGACCCCGAAATTCCCATCGACTTGACTGTAGTGTGCTTCCCATATCATCTTGGCACGCTCGCTTGAAGGATCACTAAGGTGTCCTAGGCGACATAACAGTGCATCTTGGACATGAAAATTTGGAACTTGCATACCCCCCAAGAGTGCCTTGTATGTGTGACCAAATTATGTATCGCTCTTGTAGAAAAGCGGCCAATTAGAATTCTCGTGCCCATAAGAGTTGAGAACGGTGGTTAGCGCCACGATCGGTGGTCAGCTGAGGTAGTCTGCAACATTATTTGTGCTACCCTTCTTGTACTTGATGTTCAAATGAAACTGTTGCAGATATGTGGATCACTTTTGATGGCGATCGTTCTGCAACTTCCCTTGTGTTTGTATGAACTGCAGGGGTCGATGGTCTATGTGGATGATTGTTTCCTTCCCCAAAATGTAATGCTTCTATTTTTGACAAGCTTGCACAATGGAATACATTTCTTTGTCATAAGTGGGATACTTGCAAACTGTGTTGAACAATTTCTCACTGTGATATTCCACTAGATGCCCCTGTTGAGTAAGAACTGCCCCAATAGCATAGTCAAAGGCATCTATCTCGATCTCCAATGGTTGTTGCAAGTCTGGTAATGTGAGCACTGGGGCAGAACAAAGGCGATGTTTCAATTCTATGAATGCCTTCTATTGAGATTCCAACCAAAAGAATTTTTCTTTCACTCCTCCCTTGGTGACTTGACTTAAGGGCCAAGTGATATGAGAGAATCCCAACACGAACCTGCAGTAGAAATTAGCAAGACCTAGAAAGCTGCGAAGCTGTGTTAGAGTGGTTGGGGCTGGCCAATCCCGAATGACTTGGATCTTGGTTGGATCCACATGCACCCCCCTTTCATCAATAATGTATCCCAGATATTGAAACTAGGTCATGCCAAAAGTTCTCTTCTCCAAATTGGCACATAACTTGTGTTGTCATAATGTTTGGAGGACTTGTCGAATGTGGTGGAGGTTCTCTTCCCAAGTCTGGATGAAGATCAGAATGTCATCCAAGTACACCACTACAAATGAGTTGGTGAATGGCCACAAGATTTCATCCATCAACCTCATGAAGGTTGCAGGAGCATTCTTCAACCCGAAAGTCATGACCAACCATTCGAAAAGGCCCTCCTTGGCTTTGAAGGCAGTCTTCCACACATCAGAGGGTTCGATTGGTACTTGGGGATACCCAGAATTCAAGTCGATCTTGCTGAAATATTTCACCCCTTTGAGTTGGTCCAGAAGGTCATCAATCAGTGGGATCAAGTACCTATTCCAAACAATGATCTTGTTCAGGCCCGATAGTCAATACAGAGTCTCCAAGTCCCATTCTTCTTCTGTACCAACATGATCGAGCTCCCACAGGGTGATGAAATCGGCCGAATGTGACCTTTCTGCAGCAACTCCTGAATCTGCCTCTTGATTTCATTGTTATCCAGAATAGAGCACCGATAGATCGGTCCATTGGGTAGCGGTGCACCTAGGGTCAGATCAATGGGGTGCTTGACCTAATAGTGTAGAGGCACCCCTGTGGGTGAGGGTAAGATGTCCCCGTACTCCACCAAAACCTTGTCCATTTGTTGTTGTCATGCAGAGGAGCCCTGTCTGGAGGTCGTGGCTACAGTCTTCTTCTTTCCCTAGGGGTGAATCATCAAAAAAACAAATTTCTTGGTTTTGGAAATGAGCTTACTGCATTGTTTTGCAGTAACCAAAGAGATAACGGGAGGTGGTGGTACCTCTGGTATCCTATACAGCTTATTTCCCAAAGTAACAATAACAACGGGAGGCCGAGACTCATACACAGCATGTCGCTTCCACAAGTATGGTTAGCCTAATAATACATCACAAACATCAAGAGGAGAAATGTCACATAATACCTCATCTGTGAAGGGCTTGATGGTGTAGGGAAGGCGGAAATGCTGGCTGACGCGAAGATCTCGTCCTTGGTGAAGCCACCCAATGGTGTATGGTTGTGGGTGTGTTGTGGTCGGCAAGCCCAACCACTTCACGGCGTCTACTGAAATGAGGTTCTTTTGGCTCCCATTGTCGACAATGAACTGTAGAGGGGAACCCTTTACCCACATCTAGGAGTGGAAGAGACGCTCCTCCTCCTCTGGATCTTCTGGTTCCTCCTTCTAGATCTTCGCAGTGGCAACAGTGGCATTGGGATCTGCATAAATAATATGTTTCCATATGTCATTCCCCTTGTCAGGTTTTGATTCATAATCAGAGCATGCATCTTATTCAGAAGCCCTCATCTCAACCACTAGAGATTGCTTGGCCCAAAACTCACTTGTGTTGTGAGTGGAGCTCTTATGGAACTCACACCACTTTCCCATGTCCTTCTTTGGCTTCACGGTGTTGTTCTTTGCTTTCGGCTTTGACAGGTTGTCTTAGGCCGCCATGCCTTGGCTTTTTCCTTTGTTTTGCGGTTTTGGGGCACCTTTCCCTTGCTTTTGATTCGTAGATCCAAAGTATCGCTTCTTCTATTTGAATTTCTGCTCAATCTTGGCAGCGTACCGGTATGCCGTACCAAGCGAGGAGATGTCGAGGAACTCCATTTCCTCCTAAATATATCTGTGCAGACAAATGCGATACTTTAGCACCAAATGCTTCTCTGAATCTTTGATACCCAACTTTGTGCTCTGGGTATGGAACAGATTCGTCAACTCATGCACATCTTGATCCCTTTGTTGTCGTAGTGTGGTCCATTGTATGTACTTGTCCTCATAGCTCCCCACAGGATAATATTGTTCCTTGATGGCACCTCGGAAAGAATTCCAAGTGGGTATGACTGAGAACAGAGAGGGTTTTGTCTCGTCCTTTTTCTCACAGTAGGTTTCCCACCAGTCCTTGACATGGGGGGTAGCTTTAAGGAGTGAAAAAATAATCTTCTCCTGGTTGGAAAAGTCATGAACCGATAAATATCCTTCTAATATATTCAACCATCCATCTACGGAATCTACATATTTTTTACCCTCAAATATGGTAATTTCAAAGTTTACTTGTACCTTAAAAGGAATCACGCCTCCAGAGTGGCTGTTGGATGCAAATGCGCCGCTGGTGGGCAGTCGTTGAAGGATCTGGGCAAAGTTATCCATCATTGCGTTCCTTTGTTTTTTGAGGGCCTCCTCGAGCAATATTTTGATAGGATCTCCTGCTCCCTCATCTTTCTTCTCATCCCCCATGGGCGGCCGTCAAGGTTTGCGAGGGTGATCTTGCAAAGGTTCAACCAAATCGAGCCCTAACTCCTTATACCCCGACCTCATTGGGGACATGCAAAGAAGGATTGAGAAAAATTAGACCACTCTGATACCACTGATCCGGATTTATGGAGGAATGCAATAGAATACACATATAACCATAAATACAAATATGCAGTGGAAATAACACATCATTTCATTAATATCAAAGAACTAAATTTTGCTTACAGACAGAATGGAAACAAACTAGCTAGGGCTCTGGTAGCTTATCTCTGAGAGGAGATGTGGTGGCTACAAGCCTCTAAACTCTTTGTTACAATGAGGCTCGAATGCCTATACATTATTGAGAAACAATGGAAAACCCTAAACATCCAAAAACCTAACCCTAAGAGATGAAACGCCATAATATGGGCTCCGTCGAGGTAAATTGGTACATCAATTTCCCGGCGTCATAACTTAGATCTATTCGATGACTACAACTTCTAACCACAAATTCATATTACAAAACAAAATCATATTCGCCAGAAAAACGATGCCCAAAAAACGTCGTTTAGGGCCTCAAAACGGCTCCGGAAGTTCAGGACTCGAAAAACTGCTAAAAATAGTAAGTTGTGCCGAAACTGAAAAACTGAAAGAGAAAATGGTGGGGCCCCAAGTGGAATAGGCGGGTGGCCACCAATATCCACCTAGATCATTTTCTTAGGCAATGCTTCATTTGCATTGTTGAGATGAAGCGTAAAGATACCTTCCTCTTAATACCCTAGATTTGGATCAACTCTCCTTCATTATTTATGCAAAGAATTTATTTTTCCATAACAAACCACCTAAGCTTGATGAGCTTCCAACCAATCCATCCTCGTGACATGGTCATAAGTTCCTAGGGCTATGATATATACTTTTAACTTAGTCGAACATACCCCTAGATCAACTTTTCATTCCTCAACACTTGATTCTACAGACTAAAGTTCCCCTGAAGCCATTTCTACCTATCTAAAACTATTTTGAGTGTGTACTGACAACCCACATTTATCTAATGCATATGAAGAAATGAAATTATCAGTAGCACCAGTACCAAATAAGATTTTGAGTCTTATGCTATTAATAGTACCTGAGGACTCCACTACAATGGATTGATTTTTTTGTTGGTTGTTGTTGACTACTACTTGGATTCTATGATTTCCTTTGGTATTTAACAAGCCTAGATCCATCTTAACCCCGAATCTATCAAGCACCGAGAGGGATCAAATATCTCGAGGGGAAAACCTTTCCTCAAATTTTTAACTAAAAAAAGAGGTTTTCACCTTGAGAGATTTGATCCCTCTCAACACTTGATAGATCCAGAGTTAAGATGGATCCAGGTTGGTCTCTTTATATCAGCCCACAGACATACACACTCTCTCTCCATATCTATCTATCTCTCTCCCTCTTCCTCTCCCTCTCACTCTCTTCCCCTTCTCTCTCTTTCTTTGTGACTCTTCTCTCTCGATATCTATCTCTCTTCCTCCCTCCCTCGTTTTGTCTCTCTCTTCTTCCCTCTTTGTCCCCTCCATCTATATCTCTATCTCACATTCTCTCCTTCTTTGTCTCTCTATCTCACCCCCTGAACATACACACTCTCTTTCAATATCTATTTCTCTCTCTCCCTCCCTCCTCATATCTCTCTTCCACTTCTCTCTCCATATATATCTCTCTTCCTCCCTCCCTCTCTTTACCTCTCTCTTCTTCCCTCTCTCCCCCCTCCATCTATATCTCTATCTCCCCTTGTCTCTCCTTTTCACCCCCAAAACATACACACTATCTCTCCATATCTATCTATCTCTCGCTCCCTGTCCCTCTCTCTCTTCCCCTTCTCTCCCTCTCCCTCTCTCTTCCCTCCTGCTCTCCTCTCTCCCTCACTGTCTCTCCATCTCTTCCTTTTCACTCCCTCTCCCTCTCCAACTTTATCTCTCTATGTATTTCTTATTCCCTCCCTCTCACCTTCTCCAACTCCATCTCTCTCCCTTTCTCTCCCACCTCCCTCTGCCTCTCGCCCCCTTCCCACCCCCCCATCACACACCCTCCATCTCTGTCACTATATCCCTCCCTCTCTCCCCCTCTCCATGTATATGCCTCCCTCTCTCTCTCTTCTCCTTATTTCCCTATCTATATCCTCTCATTTTCTCTCTCTTCCCTCGCCTCCTCTCTCCCTCATTTTGTCTTCATCTCTCCCTTATCACTCCCTCTCTCCTTCTCTCTTCCCCCTCCTCTCTCTCACCCTCTTTCTCCCATCTCTCTCTCTCTCTTCCCCACTCTATTCCCCCTCCCCTCCCTCTTCCCTTTCTCTCTTCCCCACTCTATTCCCCCTCCCCTCCCTCTTCCCTCTCTCTCTCTCTCTCAAATCCGATCCCATTTTATTGTATTTAAGAAAGTATATAAATTAAAAAAACATAATTGGTTGTAAAATATTAAACCTATATTTTGGATCAATCATGTCAAAGAAAATACAATAATAGAAAACTTAGAAGAATCATGCACCATATTTCCTCTATTGTGGTTAGTCACTTTGCTTTCTCTCTTCACTTGGATATTTATATTATATAAATTTCACATATGTATATCTAAAAGTAGTATTGGAATATTTTTAGTAGTGATGATGGAGGGTTTAGATATATCTCACAAGTAATTATGACTTTTTTGCTTTTAGATTTTTTGATTAAAAAAATGTCATAATTAAATTAAATTAAAATATTTATAAAATATTTTGATTGTGAAATAAGTTATGGTTTTTGGGCATGTGGTATTGATAAGCCATGGTATTGACCCATTGTATTGTAACAAAATAATTAAAAGCTTAGATCCATAACATAATAATCAAAATCCTAGATGACCCATGGTATTGATAAACCATGGTATTGGCCCATGGTATTATGATTTTCTTTTATCTAAAAAATTGTTTGTAATTTTACTAATAAAAACAAAATTAAAATATAACAAATTAAATTTAATTATGTTTATTGCACTAAGAAGGACTAAAGAGAAAATGGAAGATTGTGTTATTATTATTATTATATAGCCGACATTAAAAATGTTGACATACAATCTTTCTTACATCACATCTAACTCCTACACATCTACCCTATGGCTCTTTTCCTTCCCTATGCATTACACTTGACGAAGCCTCTGTGCAATCATGTTGAAAATGAGGTCCTCCACATCCCCAACAATTAACCTGGGATGTGATCCCCCTGTATCATACTATGAGTTTCTTAGAAAGGAGCTTTGTCCTCTTGTGTTGCTTCTTCTCACTCTTCTTCCTCTATTATGAGTTCCTCGAGAGTTCCACTTACTTATGTTAGATATTGATGATACTACATTATCTACCATGGGAGATCTTGCTCCTATTCCTCTTGGAGAAAATCTATTACCATAAGGAGGTGGTATCGCACTACTCCCCCTGAAGAAGTTTTGGGGAGTATTCCCTAGAAATCCTAGTTGTGGGGTCTTATCGACCTAATATCCCTTTTGATCCCTAGATGCTTCTCTACATAGTGAGCACATTCAACCTCTTCTACTAATGTTGGCCTCCACATTCTAACCATGACCCTAATACGAGGGTTTAATCCATACACGAAACGCTCAACTTGATGTTCATCAGTATCTAGATAGGCGACGTATTTTACAAGTTTCATATAATTCATTTCATATTCTTCCAATGTTTAGTTACCTAGGATTAACGTGTGGAAGTCTCTAGCCTTCTGATCTTGAAAGTAGGGTGGAAAGTACTTTGCGCAAAAATTTTCTTTGAACAACTCCTAGGGAACATTGTTCATTGTGAGATGCAATTTTTTTCTAGATTTCCCCACCAAATCAAAGCACTTTATCTTAGCTGAAATATAGTGATCTTTGTCTTGGAGATAGAAGAATATTATCTTAGAGAAAAACTCCTTGCAATTCCTTCCAGCCATGCTTTAAAAGGCTCTCTAGCTCGTCCTCCTGAAAAATTTGGAAGCTTGATCTTTTGTAGTTCCCCAGAAATATCCTCATGAGGTTGTCTATAATCTAACCCTATGGACCCCTCTGGGTTTCCTTCCTCAAGGTGAGGTTGCCCTTCCTTGGTATTAATTGTTGGTGGCCCTTTTAGTGTTTCCAAGATTTCTTCCAATGAGTGCATTATAATGTTTAGCTCGGACGTTGAAGCAGTTGATGTTGATGGCGGTGTTGGTGGTGGAAATGGCGGTGGCAACGCTGTCAATCGGCATCATCGTTGATATGTCTCTACCATCACAACTTTTTTTTCCCTGGTCACAAAATATGGTTATGAGAATTTGAGGTGCAATCAAGATTAGCAAATACAACTTCGTAAATTCAAGCTCACAAGCTGGAATAGGTTTTCTGATATTATTACCTGCAAGCAAGTGTTACTCATACTGAGCCCAAGGAGGGTGGTATCATTACCTGCTTGTCCTAAATTGAAGGGAAATTTGTGTTAATATGTAAGAATGTGTAACCATTCTTATCATACTACGTAGGCCTTCATAGTTCATCGCGTCACTTGTATACTACCTAACACTTTCTAACCATAATATTTCCATGGAAGGGGTTCTTGACATTTTTAATTCTAATTTATTAGGTGACCAAATGTCCAATTATAAAAGACTAATGGATTCTATACTTTTTGCAAAGTTAAATAATATGCCTATAAATGACACAATTAATTTCTTAAATAGCCTAACAATTAATTTCTTAAACTAGTTCCCAATGGGGCCCTCCTATATCATGCATATTTGACTTGCAAATTTAATATGAGTGGCATTTAAGTCAAGTTCACCATACATTGAATGACGCTAATTGCAAAGCGCAAACATAGATTCTCCAATTTTTGCGACAAAATTGTTTCAAGTTTGGAACACCAAGCCAGATCACATTAGTTGATCCAAGAAATTGCCACCAGAAAATCATTTTTGTCTATTACTTAATAAACTACCTTAACATTTTATTGATATAATTTTCAAATATATATCAGAATTATAAAAGTCATACAATTTATTAATTTTATTTAAAATAATGTATTCCTACCTTCACATATTATAATTTAAATACACCTCTATCACTATTAACACATTTACAATTAACCCACTCGTATAAAACCATACAATAATACGATTAACCCACTCGTATAAAACCATACAATAATATTAATAATTTCAAAAGTTATAATAAAAATATATATATTTTATAACCAAAACTTTAGCGTAATTCAATTTACAAATGATCCTAAATATTAATATTATATCATAGGGTTTAATGATTTCAACCACAACTTTTCTTCATATAATATACCCACCATTATTAAAAAAAAAATTATTATAAAAATATTTCTAGTTGTTGAATATCCGTGACATGTCAAGAAAGAGGGCACTATTAATACTAGAAAGCCTCAATTATATTATTTATCCATCATTTCTCAAGTAAAGGATCATTGATACTTAAAATTCTCTTAGCTTACACGATCACAATTTGCAACATACTATTGAAAATTAAAAATTAAAATTTAGAAAGTCTATGAGGTCTTGGATACATGGTCATTAGGTGCTTTGTTAAGGCATTTCTTGATATAAAGTCATCGATTCAATTCTTTGCCCCAATTGAGGTGATATATTGGACATGATGAAAATGTAGTCCTACCGAAAAAAAATAATAATAATAAAATAATAAAATAAAATCTTTGAAATAATTTAATTAACAATTAATTATGTACATATAATTCCATTATCCTTCACCGTAAGAGCAACAGACCGAAGATGTTCGTTGACCAATGCTTCTAACAAACCCACGATGTTCGTTGACCAATGCTCCTAAAAGCTGGTATAATAAGATTAACTTGGACTATAACAAACGTCAATACATATTTTTTTAGTTTATGCATGTCTAGAATTTGGGGCACATTAAACAATGGAGTTGTCTATGGAGGCGGAGGAAATGCCCGGACAGCCACAATTGGTCGAAATCTGGGAAAAAAAAAAAAAAAAAAAATCTTGCAGTAGCAGTGTTTGAATCATATTTTTGATGGTATAAATGGACAACACCATCAAAAACCTCTAGGGGATCCAAAAGATTGAAGTTTGATAGCTATAACCTAGATTTACAAATATCCATACTAAATTTTCTTAAAATCGTACCGAAATTTCCATCATTTTAAGTGCAAAAAAGCAATCTAATTAAACTACGACTTAAACAATTCTTTTCATTCATTTTAAATTTTGAAATGTTTTAATACCGTTATTTAATTAAGTAACCAGCCTAAATTTAAGGTACTCTCGACATTTTTTTAATTTATTATCAAAACACTCTTTAATGTCACATTTTTCTATTTTTCTATGGGAGGATCGAAGACCAATATTGAGATCTATATCCTTGAATTGTTTTGAAAATGTAATAAGCTAGGCAAGCATTGATATGATTATGAATAGGCCTTGCGAAATCCAGAGACAACTTGTAACTCCAGCAATGCAAGAAAACTAGTAATTGTTCTCTTATAAAAATAAGAAGTTATCTCGTTATCGAAGCTTTATAAAAGAAGTTGTCTCGTTATCGAAGCTCTTAATGGACAGATTGACGCAACTCTATTATCAATTCCCAGTGAATTTTACTTTTCCATTATGTTTTGTGAGTTGGAATCATTCAAAAGGGATTCGGATTTGTTTTTATTAAAGATAGCTTTCGTAGTTGGTGAATCAATTCAGAGAGTAGTTGTTTGAGCTATTGAAGAGTCTTGGAAGTGGCCACAGTATGGATATAATTTGTCAAAAACTCTACAATGAAATTCTTACGGCAGCATCTGATATTATTTTTCCTCCTTGTTATTTAGCAATAAGTTATTTACAGAAATTACTTCTATAAACATTAAAATAAATTTCACTGCAGTCTTCACAACCATAATATTAAGAAAACTATAAAGAAATACAAGCACAAGATTGACAGAGTTATTTTTGGACAATTGTCCCCAGAAAAACCCAATGTGGAAAATCAGTGCAGCAGATGAGGGTTTCTTTATTATTCTTCGGTGAAATCTCTTGTACAGAAAAATACCAGCAGAATAGAAGAAGAATATTAGTGAGAAATTTACAAACAATCTCCTCACGTGTTTTTCAGTGAATCTCTGACCGTGGAGAGCCCCTAAGCCTCTCTACGTCTCACTGTGTATGCTTCTGCGCAGTGACTACACAGTCCCAGCGTCGCAACCTCCACGCTGACTCTACCACCACGTCACTGCCTTTGCATTGTCCCTCCTCTGTGTTGTTTCTTCCGGTTGGATTTTTTACTCTCGGCTCTTGTTGATCCCCTCTCTGTCTCCACCCTGCAACTCTCCCTCTGAATCGATTTCTCATGTTGAACTTCAGCGAGTGAGAAAATCGATCTTCTTGGGCAACTAAGTATTTGCCCCGGTGTGTTTTCCAAATGACCCTCAAGCTTTCTTAAATAATCTTCTTGTTGACATTCAATGGCCCAGATTAAAAGCTAATCAATGGCTGAGATTATTTTTACTTGATCCTCATCTTCTTCTAGAAGTTACACCCACAATTTAGATTAATACCCATTAATTATTTTAATTTCCTAAATTTAGACTTATGATCACATTAAAAATAATTAACTTATCAAATAAAACTATCTCCAGATGGAATTTCCCAAAACGATTTATGGGTTTTCTAGAATACATGTGTCTAAACCTCTCCACAAAATTTGAGACTTGGAGCACATCTGATGCTACCACAAATCAACACTCCCTCTTAGCGAGGAATGTGCTCTAGCAATACACCTTGTTGCATACTGCTCTGACTCTAAAGCATCTCCATCTGCACTATTGCTGCAACTGTATTGCTGCTAACCCTGCCATGATCAACACTATATATGTATTGCAACTCCCTCTCAATGTTGCATCTATGGCTGAGATATCACCTATTTTTGCTACTGAAACGGATTCTCTACCATACCCATCTGCTGCCTGAAGTGAATAAACTTGGCTCTCCTGAGAGATTTAGTATGTCTGCCACCTGACTCCCTGTGAGGAAAAACTGCAACTGTACTGCCCCTCGTTGAACACAGTGTCCAATAAAATGACACCTGATGTCTATGTGCTTTGACGGATCATGAAACACTGAATTCTCAAAAGGTTTGATACAACTCTAGTTATCACAGTAGATCATGGTCACTTCCATCTTTCTTCTGAACAGTTTCACTAGCATTTTTCTAAGCCATATGGCTTCGCATGTAGTTGTGCTTGATGCCATATATTCCGCCTCTGTTGAGCTTAGTGCTACGGATTTTTGCTTCCTAATGCACCAGGAGTTCATCCCTAATCCGATGTTGAAGCAGTACCCTGAGGTACTTTTCTAATCTACTAAACTGCCTGCCCAATCTGCGTTTGTGAACCCTCTCAATCTGACATCATCTCCACGAGTGTATTCCAACCCGTATCTCACTATTCCCCGCACATATCTGATAATGTGCCTTGTTGTTGCCTAGTGTACCTTCTTCGGTTCTACCATGAACTGATTGAGGGTGTTGACAGCAAAGCAAATGTCTGACCTGGTGTTGACCAGATACATAAGTGACCCAATGAGCTACCTGTACAAGGTGGAGTGGTCCACTGCCTTGTCTTCTGAGGCATTGATCTTCTTCCAGTTGGTTATCATGGGTGTTGTCATGAGTCGGCAATCCTGCATCCTGAATCTCTTCAAAAAATTTGAGGCATATCTTCCTTGTCTTAGGAAGATTTCTCCATTTTTCTACCATACCTCCAACCCTAGAAAGTAATGTATCAACCCCAAATCCTTCATGTCGAATTCAGCTTCCAAGTTCTTCTTGCAGTCCTTGATGAACCTAGATGACCCTGTAAGGAACAAATCATCTACATATAGTACCAAGATAAGTGGTTCATTATCTACCATTAAATAGTAGAGATTGGGATCCGTGTCACTCTTGACAAATCCCAACTACTGCAAGTACTCGTCAATCCGACCGTACCATGCTTTGGGTGCCTGCTTGAGCCCATATAGGGCTTTCTTCAGTCTACATACATGAGATCTCTTCTCGTTGGTCTCAAAGCCTTTAGGTTATTCAATGTACAACTCCTTTTCTATCAGCCCATTGAAGAACGTTGTCTTGACATCCATTTGGTGAATTTCCCATCCCATCTGCGCTGCTAAGGACACAACGGATCTGGTGGAAGTGTATCTGGCAATAGGGGAAAATGTCACCTCATAATTGATTCCTTCCTTCTGCGCATACCCCTTGGACACGAACCTAGCCTTGTATTTCTCTATGCTGCCATCTGCAGCATACTTGATCTTGTAGATCCATCTCGAACCTACAATTGATTTGTTCTCTGGTCTAGGCATGACTTCCCAGACATCGTTAGTCATGATATAGCTATACTCCTCTACCATGGCATCTACCCAGACCTGATGTTGTACGGCCTCTCGAAAGCTAGAGGGTTCTTCAACATGTGCTACCAAGGCTTAGTATCTGTCAGGTTGTCTACATTGCCTTTTCTCAGTTCTAAGAGCTCCAACAAACTCCTCTGCGTCCCTCAGCGTCTGGTGTACTTCTCTGCTTATTATGCCACTGGTGGTGGGTGGCTCAACCAATTCATCACCATGTTGTCCCCTCTGCTGTGAACTATCTGAATTTTCCTCACTTGAGGAAACACCGGTACTAGTTACGGTCCTTGATCCAGATGTTTGTCCACCAGTTAGCTCTTCCCCCCGCTCCTGCTGGACCAGAGGAACGTCTTCATACTTCTCTCCAGGAGGCCTCTCGGGATTTCCTGAAAGCTCTGTCTTCCATGAAATTTAGATCCCTTCTAACTACAATCTTCCCGCTGCCTGGAAGGTAGATTCTGTCTGCCTTCGAGGTCTCGTTGTATCCCACGAGATACCCCTTCTCGGCAGTCTGATCTAATTTGCTCTGTTTTCCATCTGGAATGTGACAATATGTCACACTTCCAAATATCCTGAAATGACTCACTTCTAGCTTCTTCCCTGTGAAGATATTCTATGGAATTCTCTTGCCCAAGGCCCTATGAGGAGTCCTATTATGGATATATACAATTTTGTTGCATGCGTCTGCCCATAAGAATCTAGGCATGTCCTGGTCATACAACATTATTTTTTATGCCCCAACAATAGTCATGTTCTTCCGCTCTGCAACCCCATTCTGCTTCAGATTATATGGAGTTGCCCATTCTCTTTTGATGCCCTCTCTTGCATAGAAATATGTGAAGTCCTTGTCAGTGTACTCTCCACCATTATCTGAGCACAATACTTTCTTCTTCCTTGTTAGATTTTCAACTAGAGCTTTGAATTCTCTAAACCAATCAAAGACCTCATCCTTGGTCTTTAAGAATTAGATCCAAGTTTTCCTGGAGTGATCATCAATAAAGGTGACGAAATATTTGCCACCGCTAAGAGATCTAGTAGACATTAGTCCATAGATATCTGAGTGTATCAGCCCTAATACACTTGGAGCGCTATTGTTGCTTATGGAATATGCTACTTTGGCGCACTTCCCTAGTAGACATCCTCTGCATATGTCATCATGCTTGGTACTCAGGACTCGAACTACCGTCACAGTGTCTCTGCGTATTCTCAGAGCTCCATGGTGTAGATGCCCCATTTTCCTATGCCATAGCTCATTCATGTCCTCTTCTCCATTGAGATCGTTGCCTATCAGTGTCATTGGAGACTAAAGTTGCAACCTGTATAGTTTGTTGCTTTGATTTCCAATCTGAACCTTTTCTTCCAACTTGGATGTTTGACGTATACTTTCCTTCCAATGAAGTACACATCATATCCCTTATCCTGCCACTAGGACACTGAAAGTAAGTTCATTCCCAATCCTGACACATGCAGCACATTCGTGGCACGAGGATTATCTCCTACTTCTGCCTGAAATGCTATGGTTCCTCTTCCTACTGGAGTACACTTCATTTTGTTTCCCATAGTAATATGGAAGTTCATATGTTCTTTTTGATAGCTCGATAAATATTCTCGAACTCCAGTCATATGAGTTGAAGCCCTGCTATCAATGTACCAATCATCGGCTGATGCAAAAGTCGATAAACATGCAAATTATTCTTCCAATCTGGAAGACAAGTCTAAAAGGTCATGATCTTCCATCGTGCTTTTTCTTTTATCTCGCAGTCTCTGTAGAGAACTGCGCAATCCCTCTGGAGTTCGATTTGTTGTCAACGCAAATCTCTTATGTGCCTTTGCTTGGTCTAGCTCTGATACCATGTGAAAATTTCTACAACGAAATTCCTCCTACAGTGTCTGATATTATTTCTCCTACTTATTATTTAGTAGTAAGTTATTTACAAAAATTACTTCAGTAAACATCAAATTAAATTCTAATGCAGTCTTCACAACCATAATACTGAGCAAACTATAAAGAAATATAAGAACAAGATTGACACAGTTATTTTTGGACAATTGTCCCTGGAAAAACCCAATGTGGGAAAACCGATGCAGCAAATGAAGGTTTCTTTATTATTCTTCAGCAAAATCTCTTATACAGAAAATAACCACCAGAATAGAAGAGGAATATTCGTGAGAAATGTACAAAAAATGTCCTCACGTGCTTTTCAGTGAATATTTGAAACTGGAGAGCCCCTGAGCATCTTTGCCTCTCACTGAGTCAGCTTTTGCGCAGTCCCAGTATCACAGCCTTTGTGTTGTCCCTCCTCTACGTTGTTTCTTCTGGTCGGATTCTATACTCTCAGCTCTTATTGATACCCTCTCTCTCTCCACCCTGCAACACTCCCTCTTAATCGATTTCTCATGCCAAACTTCAGCCAATGAGAAAATTGATCTTCTTGGGACACTGAGTATTTGCCTCGATGTGTTTTCCAAATGACCCTCAAGCTTTTTTAAATAATCTTCTTGTTGACATTCAACGGCCCAGATTAGAAGCTAATCAACAGCTGAGATTATTTTGACTTGATCTGCATCTTATTCTAGAAGTTACAACCACATTTTAGATTAATACCCATTAATTATTTTAATTTCCTAAGTTTAGACTTAGGGTCACATTTAAAATAATTAATCTATCAAATAAAACTATCTCTAGCTAGAATTTCCCAAAACGACTTCTGCGTTATTTGGAATACACGTGTCTAAGCCTCTCCTCAAAATTTGAGACTTGAATCACATCCAATGCTATCACAAATCAACATAATTTACATGCATTCATGCGCTTATGTGCCCTCTACAAGTGGTTATAGATGGGAAAATGGATTTCTTGAACAAAGGAACCTTTAAGTCATTTGAGATGTGATTTTGAGCCATTAATGTCCATTTTATAATTGTTCCTTAATCAGATATTGGCAGTAGCTTAAATAATCTGGATCGGGTTTGAGATCGGCAAAGCTTCGTCAAGTTACACCCACCGACAAAGGCGGTCGCAAACTTTGGATATATATTGAACTAAATGTTTTGATTGAGTATGGCCCTTCAAAAAGCATTTAATAAGTTAAATAAGTTATAAAATGGATTATTTACCTTTAACTAAATCAACTCAATATGAATTACTTATGCTTAATATTTCCCAACAAATTTCGCAAGTAAATCAAATCAATTGACAGGGAGTTCACAGGCTCTAGAGGACGCCTAGTGAAGTCAAGCCAATACTCTGGTTTTCTATTTATTATGGCACATTAACTCTCATGGGAAAATCTTGTTGTAAATGCCAAGCGCAGTGAGGAAATAGAGCACGGATCAGGAATTTCAAGTCATTCCCATATTCAGTTAGATATTGACACTGAGACTATAGTTGTTGAGTTCTTTTAACAATTTAATGGTAATTAATTGAAATATCGCACATGGCACGAGTTCAATTAACTGCAGGCAAAGATAGAGAGGAAACAAAGGTGGTACTTCACAGTAAAAACATAAAACTACAGGAATTATCTCCAACACATTGTAGGTGTAGGGCTTGTAAGATCCCAAAAGGTTTGAAACTTGCTCTGATGCCAAAATTTAATGCCTATAATTTTCAAATTAACCAAACAATTAATTTAACCTAAATTTACCAATTTAATTATAAATACTTACTTGGAAATCTTGTTTGAAGTCGATTATGCTAGTCGTAGCTCCCAATCTGCTCCTGCTACCACACCGACCGTTTCCTCCCAGCCTATATCGGATCAACCTATCCGGTTCCCAGATCCAAAAGACTCTTCTGACCCTCATGCCCAAAGCTCCAAGAACAATTTCTCAAACTCCCTCCTTTATATGTGGCTATATTTGTATTTCCTCCTTTATCTCCGCTTCACCGGAAAGACAAAAAAAAACTCCCCCTTCCTATGCCTTATTCGTTCTCCTTATATTGTTGATTTTTGAGTAGCTTGGGAGGTATTCCAAGCCCTAGGGTTCAAGGTTTGGAGGGAAAAGAGCCACAAGAGTCACGTGTGGGTTTGGAACCCAAGCATAGGGTTTTGCAGCCATTAGTATTTGGGCCAAAACCATGAAGAATTTGAGCATGAGAAAATTTGAGGTGATATAGTTTGGTGTGAAGATTCCAACGCTTTGAAGATCACTCAAATCGGAGCTCTAGAAATGAAGTTATGAATTTTTGAAGTCAAAGTGTGGGTTTGCACAAGAAGTGTCAAGGTCGGTTTAATGTTATTTAGCCTTGTGACAGTTGTACAAGCCCCAAGTATGACATTTTGGAGGAGCTCTCTTATGTGTATAAATAAGAGGTGAGTGGCGATCATTTAGGTTATCCAATTGTGCAACACAAGATCTCATTAAAGGAGCCTAAGGAACTCAGTCTAGGGAGCAAGGGCAATTCTACTAGGGTCGCAGCACTAGGGCTACTTCAGCGAGGAAGAGAAGGCGGCATGGAGCCTTCTAGGGACTGTTTGAAGGGAAAATTACTCTTGCATGGAGGTTTCGTAAGAGAGGGTTGGACACAGGTCTATTGGGCAGAAAAAAGAGGTAAGGGAAGTCTATTTTGGGTTGGTTGTATGTGACAGCAAGGGATTGTGGTAGGCCGCAGGCCTTACCAACCTAAAACAGGGACAACGTGGGATGTTTTGGGGCTGAAAAGTGTTTGAAACAGCAGCATACCTTGGGAGGACTCTTCCTTGACGAGGCCGCAGTTAGCAAGGGTTGTTTTGGTGCATGGTTGAGGGTTGTTGCAGCATGTTGGATGCCCTAACCACTCACAGTCTGGAACAGCAGTAACACAACAAACTTAGAGCAGCAATATCTTATGTTGGGTCAAATACTTGACTTGTTTTGCATCAGTTTGACTAGCAGCCTGTGGGAGCCAAGTGTTGGAGTTTTCTTTGGCGTGAAGAAACTCCAACTAGGTGTAGATCTTGTAGTGATTGGATTGGGTGCCATTGGCCTGGTCGAGGGCAATGTGTTGGCTACCCAAAGTAGCCTTAGACAAGCTATCTTGAAGTGACGAAGAAGAGCTAAATTTTGGGTGAAGATTGTTGCCAAAAGTGCAACACTTTGATGGACAAAAATGACTGCTAGCCTAGCAGATTGGAGCTCGAGAATTCGCCCGCCTAGAGAGCAGATTGGATCAACCCGTGTACATGCAACAGAAGTGACTTGTAGCAGTGTTAGGTGGCAGCCCTCCTGGAGTTTCGATGTGTTGTCCTTTGAAGGACTAGGGGGCAGCTAGTGAGCAATACGAAATTGAAGGATCGGCAGGACAAGATACGACATCGAGTCTGCGTAGAAAAGTTTGTCATTGTATCTTGTATACCATAGATTGTTGTATTATTCAGTTTGGTTTAATATAACGAAGATTGTGTTGTACATTATTGTACAATATTTGTTAAAAAAAATTCTACACTTGTGCATATGTGATTTTCTACTTTATATTTTCTGTTGTGCAAAGTATTTCTTGTTGAGATTCTTGCTTTGGTAGCGTCAATGATTCTAAGATTCTAACCTACACCCAAGATCGTGGAAATTCAACATATATCCCCAAAACATCCATTGTTTCCCAACCCTTTGTTGAAGAATGTAACTAGGTTCGGTCTTCATAAATGTATTCGAGTCATTATGTAATGTACTTATCAAAAGAATGAAAAGAAAATTGCATTATTATTATTATTGACTTATTAAAGCATGGATTTTATGTTTGGGTCATCATGTTTTAGATCAAAATCCCCATTGAGGACTTCTAGGATTTATTCTGAGTCATTAGAGTCATTGTACATTTAAATAGACCCTTCTTGGGCTTTTGAATCATGTAAAAAGAATTATTTTTGAGTCAAAAATTAATTATGTCACCTCCACGCCAAGTCGAATCAAACTGGGCAATTCAACCTCACCAGAAGCCTATATATTGGAGCAATTTGAATTCATTTGGATTACACTCTCACACAAGTTCGATATCACAAGAAGAGTTGGAAAAAGTGTGTAATAGGGAAGAAGGGCTAAAGGAAGTGTGAGGTTGGAGAAGAAGCAGGAATAGGGAAAAATCGAAGTTTTGGACTCTCTCTCTCTCTCTCTCACGTGTCGACTCCTCTAGAAGATCAAAGTATTTTAGTCTATATCAAAGTTGTTGCTGCCAGATTGAAGTTGCCACTACTAAGTGGAAGTTGTTGCTACCAACTGCTGCCAGATTGAAGTTGCCACTACTAAGTCGAAGTTATTGTTGCCATTTGTTTCCAGCTTGAAGTTGCCACTACTAAGTCAAAGTTGTCACTGCCAGATTTTGTTGCCTCAAGTAAAGGAGTTGTTTCAAGATCTAATTCATTACATCAATATCGAAGTTATTAGGTCGAATATAAGTGTTGCATCATAGTGTTGTTGTTGCTGCTACTGCAAGATCGAATTTATAAGAGAGATGACTTGGTGTGGAGGAAGTCTTTATCTAAGTCTAGAGTCTTGGATTATCTCAAGAAAACTATTGAAGAAAGAATTCTAGACTGGGTTTTCCCCTAGAGTGGGGTTTTGCCCTAGTTTTCCGCCTATATCTAGTGTACTTGATCCTTTTGCTACTATTTTGGTAATTGCTTGATGAATTAAGATAAAAGGAGAACACAAAGATAATAAGTTTATAAGGACATCACAAGTAATTATCAAGAATAAGAAAATATTTGTCTTTTTTATTTTCTAACATGGTTTCAGAGCTTTGGTGAAGAAAGAAAGAAAAGGTAGCTTAAGGATCAATTGAAAGAAAATAATCTCAAGAATTTGATCAAGGAATCACAAGAAGAGCACTTTGAATTGATTTGGATAACACTCTCACACAAGTTCGATATCACAAGAAGAGCTCGAAAAAGTGTGAAATAGGGAAGAAATTATAAAAGAAGTGTGAGGTTGGAGAAGACGAAGGAATAGGGAAAAATCGAAGTTTTGGACTCTCTCTCTCTCACGTGTGGACTCCTCTAGAAGATCAAAGTCTTTTTGTCTATATCGAAGTTGTTGTTGCCAATTGTTGCTAGATTGAAGTTGCCACTACTAAGTCGAAGTTGACGCTGCTATATTTTGTTGCCTCAAGTAAAGGAGTTGTTTCAAGATCAAAGTCATTACATCAAGATCGAAGTTATTAGGTCGAAGATAAGTGTTGCATCATAGTGTTTTTGTTGTTGCTGCAAGGTCGAAGTTCTGAGAGAGCTGACTTGGTGTGGAGGAAGTCTTTGTCTAAGTCTAGAGTCTTGGATTATCTCATGAAAACTATTGAAGGAAGAATTCTTGATTGGGTTTTCCCTTAGAGTGGATTTTTTCCCTGGTTGTGCATCTATATCTGGTGTACTTGATCCTTGTGCTACTATTTTGGTATTTTCTTGATGAATTAAGCTAAAAGGAGAACACAAAGATAATAATATTATAATAACAACACAAGTAATTATCAAGAATAAGAAAATCTTTCTTCCTTTACGATTTTCTAACACCCTCCACCATCTTAGCATCCCACATTTTTATTATAATATGGTTCCCTTGCCCTCTTTGTCACTTGGAATTTAGAATGGTCTTTAATCAATTTTAGAGGTGGTCACACCTTTTATGTTTATAGAACAATATTTGTGACTAAATATGATTTGACTAAGTCGGTTCACCCACTTTTAAAAGATATGTTTTTGCTAAAAGGTTTATTCAATAGGTTTTGTTTAAGAGGGTTATAATTTATTAAAATGTTTATGTCATGCATCCTTTTGAATATATTTATTTAGTTCCTTTTAGTCTATATATATATATATATTATAATTCCCTTTTTATTTTGTATAATCCATTGTATTTACTTCTTTTTTTAATAATCTATTTGTTATATATTATGATGGTGGTATACATAACAAGTACCCCACTCAATATATTCATTATATTTTGGTGAGTGAGGTATTTACTTAGTACTTTAATAATTAATTCATTACCCTATACTTGGACATTTTTCATAAGTTGTTAGTACGTATACTAGTACAGTACATGTGATGCATGCGTATGTATCATATGCATGTCTTGTATGTATGTTAATATTCCTATGCTCCTTATAATTTGAGATGGGTCATTACAAGAACTGTGTCACAAATTTGCTCTTTCCTGGTCACACGTGTGAATACCCTAGGTGTTTCTAGGGTTACCTCAGGTCCAAAGTTGCAGAAGGTATTGCAGGCTGCTTTGGAAAGCCCAAAAGGCTAGAATAACCCTCATCTCAAAGAGATCTTATCTCGTTGTCCTTAGAGACCTTGTCTTGCATTATATAAAGATTGGCATGTTGACTTGGTTCTTGGTGGGAAGCCTGGTTTAATTTTTGGTCTTGGAAGTCTCCTTTGAAATTGATTCTATAAGAAGAGAAGTCCCTTCTGGGTTGTCCCCTTGGAGGGGTTTCCCCCTGGCTTGGAGCCTATATCTTGTGTTCATCTTTGTATGGTTGTGATCTTCATGGTTTTGGCATTTATTTGATGATAATAACATAAGCATAATACTGAACAAGAACATAATGTCACAAATAACTATCAAGGAAGGAAAAGTTAAATTAAAATGTTGCCCTAATCGATTTTCCAACATGGTATCAGAGCTAAGCTGGAAGATCACTGGAATGGTTTTGCATTGCTCCAAGGAGCCAAAAAGAAAGGATTGTCTGCATAATCTTAAATAGTCGAAGTGACTAGGGGTGAAGTTGATCTAAGGAATGTCATTTTCAATTTTTTGAGCATGCTTGTATTAGATAAGACCTCTATAATCAGAAGTTTTGTGCATAAGACCGTAAGTATGGAAAGATGAAAGGATTGTTTTGTGATCTCCTTAAGGACCGAAGAAGAGGCATATCCTATGTCACAAAAATGTGAGTTCTGTAAACTTAAGTTTGGGAGGCCTACAATGGCATAGAAGCAGTCCTTTAGCCAGAGAAAAAGTCACCTTCAAGAAGGATCAAGGTCGCAGTCAAAGAAGCATCTTAGGCCTGTCCTGGAAGAATATTACATTGTCAACAAAAAAACCCTAGCCATAGGGTCAAGGTTGTAGTGTAATAGCACAAGTCCAAATCACATGAAAATAGTACCAAGTATATTGTTGAAGGCACCAAATAAGAAAATTTTATGAAGCAAAAAGTTGTAATAAAAGCCCTAGTTTGAGAACCGAAATTTCAGAAAGGCTTCAAAAGTACCAAGATATATATATATATATATATATATATATATATATATATATATATAGTCCAGAAATAGGTATTAGACCTATTTAAAGAGGAGACATCTGCAATTATTTGAAGAACGACAAGGTTGTAATGGTAGTTACAGTATACCTAACCAAAAGTCAAAAGGAGTGACAGCTTGGCATCCAGGACAAAGGCATTTTTTTAAGTGTATGGGGATCATTTGAAGCAAGCCTACATTTGAAATAGATCTTGAAGGCAATGACGATAGAAAGGTTGCGATACAAATGGAAATGATCATGCTTTGATTTGTGTGATCAAGATCTTGAAGAAAGTCTTCTAGCAACCCTCAATGATCATGGAAGTCAAAGGTACGTATAATTGTTTTTACACTGAAGGGTCTACATAAAGCATGCATTAGGGTTTTGCCACATGTTTTGAATAAGAAGAATCTAGGGTTGATAGACTTCATTTTGTTGAAGGTTTTTGGTTTCTAGGGATTATAAAATCTAGATGGGACTTGATTAAGAAATCCTATTCTATGTGAAAATCCTAACCCTAATTTGTTCCCTCATAGAAACCCTAGCTCTTGACTTCTAAGGTTTGTAGATAATCTAGGGTATATGGTAATCTTGAGCGAGGGTGGAATTGAAATCTAGGATATGACATCAAAACCCTAGGGATGATGTTTCCAAAAAAAATATCAAAGGAACTTAGGGTTTGTGTCTAAGAATCCTAGGAGAATACCCTCTATGAAAACCATGGAAACCCAAGATCGTCATCATACTCTTGTGCCTGTATATATTTTTCTTGGTTGCACTTGTTAGTGAATGTTGCAGGTAAGGAAGCAAAACGAGAAGGATGGATAAGCAAAGCAGTCCTTGTGCTTGTTAATGATAAGCATGATGGAAGAAGGGAACTGTAAGGACCCTGAAGAAATTGATGTTAACAAGGTCATTAAAGGAGTAAGCATGTATCATTGTGTTTTCTAGAATAATCTTGTTTTTAGCATGGCATCATAGATAAAGGCAGGCGATAGTAGCATATTGAGAGTCTACTTGATTAAATTGCCTTGTAAGAATCCTCTGGTATTTCAAGAATGAGAATTTTGGGGACAATTTTGCATAATGTTCATCCATAAATTGTCTAACCTACTGTTAGAGGTAGTCATTTTTCCAACGTGGATCCTCAAAATCCTATAAGAACCATCATTTTGGGAGGTTCTTGGAAAAGGCATTATGACAAAGATTGGTATTTATATTCCATATTGTTTGGAAATAATACTCTTAAAGGGATGAAGGATTGTAATTGGTCAAGTTGTGGGCTCATTATACATATAGATAGATGATTGTGTGAAGGATTAAGAATGCATGTTTGAAATAACTTTTGGGCAGGATTCACATAATCCTGTAAGAAAATTTGGTCATAAATCATGCATGGTGAATCTTTAATTTGGTTATATGATTCCTAATAGGATGAATTTGACTTACTCTAGAATGAATGGAATATTAAGACTTTATTGCTAGAATAATAATCAACATCTAGTATAATCTCCGGAAGAAAATGGTAACTTGGTAATCAAGTTCAGTCCTTGGGCACTTTGATGCATGAAGTGTGAAAATTTCATCTATTGCAACAATTGGACAATATTCTTCTAACTGTAAATTAATTATGCAGTTTATTTTCTACAGCAAACAACGAATAAATCCACAACTGCAATTTTCACAATAAAATTACAGCAAAAAATAAAATACTAGAAACAGAGAAATTCTAGCACACACACAAGAATATTAACATAGTTATTTTTGGACAATTGCCCCGGGAAAACCCAACTTGGGAAAACTAGTGCAGCAAATGAGGGTTTTCTTATTAATATTCAACATTAAATCTGAGTACAAGAATTTTGGATGCCCTACTAACAATCTGAACTGAAGGAATATTGAGAGAAATTTTGTGAGAATTTTCTCACTCCACAGCAACTTCCTGACCCCGAGATGGACCCTCTGCCTTCACACAGGACCCTCTATGTCACCCTCTGCACAGTGATTGCGCAAAGCTCCTGTGGACTTCTCTCTTCCTCAATCTGCCTCTTCCAGAATTCGTAAATCTTCCTTTTGGACTTTTGTTGCTCCCTCTCTCTCCTGCTACTCACCCTTTGGCTCTATCTCCTCTGCTAAATCACAACCATTGATAAAATCAAACTGCCTGGGCAACTGAGTAACTGCACTGGTGTGTCCTCCATCTACCCATCGGCTTCTTCTTATAATCTTCTATTGGAGCACCAACGACCAATATTAAAACATAATTGATGGCCCATATTGATTCATTGTCGATCTATGTGAGTTTCTAGTTGATTCACACCTTATCTCAATTAATACTGATTAATTAACCATATACCCTAAGTTTAGACTTAGGAAATATTTAAAATTGGTTAATAATCTAATTGAGACACTTCTAGGTGGAATTTCCAGATATAATTTATGGGTTTTGGAAAACTCACATATTCTAGCCTCTCCACAAAATTTAGTGGCTAGAACACAACCGATGCTACAAAAAATAACACTGCCTCTAAGCAAGGAATGTATTCTGATGTTGCACCTCCTACAACAACACCCTATTTCTGCATCATCTCTTGTCACGTTGTTGATGTCTGGCTACTGCTGCCCACCAGCCACTGCGCAACTCTGATATGAGTTGCATCTGTGCTACTGCTGACCTCGTTGAATTGTTGCCAACAATGCATCTGCACTGCAAATCCTGCTCATATGTTGTTGCTACAACTACAACATCTACAACTGAGAAACATCCAAAATACCATGTCCCCGCAACTGAAATGGGTTCTCCACCATACCCATTTGTTCCCTGAACTGGACGAACTTAGCTCTCCCTATAGCTTTTGTGAATATGGATTCCACCTTCTCTAGGAACATACTGCAGTTGGACTACTCCATGTTGTACACAGTCTCTGATGAAATGGCATCTAATATCGATGTGCTTCGACTTATCATGAAACAAAGGTTTCTCATAGAGCTTTATTCAACTCTGATTATCACAGTAGACATTGGTCGCTCCCATCCTCTACTTGAACAAGCTCACAAGAAGCTTCCTAATCTATACAACTTTGCACATAATTGTGTTGGATTCCATATACTTTGCTTCTCCTGAGCTCAGTGCTATTGACTTCTGCTTCCTACTACACCAAGAAACCATCCCTGATCAAACGTTGAAGCAGTACCCGGAGTTACTTTTCTTAACCACTGAACTGCCTGCCCAATCTGCGTTTTTGAACCCACATATTCTGACATCATCCCCTCGAGTATACCTCAACCCATACCCGATTGTGTTGTGCACATACCTCATAATATGCCTCGCTGCTGCCAATGTACCCTCTTCGACTCTACCATAAACTGACTTAGGGTATTCACTGTGAAGCAAATGTCTGGCCTAGTGTTGACCATATACATTAGAGACCAAATAAGTTGTCTGTACAAGGTGGGGTTGACTTCCTTGTCACCTGATGCATCTATCTTCTTCCAATTTGTGATCATGGGCATATCCATGGGTCTGAAATCCTGCATTCTGAACCTCTTCATAATATCTGTAGCGTATCTTCCTTGTCCAAGGAAGATCTCCCCATTATTTTGCCACTCTTCCAATCTTACAAAAAAGTGCATCAACCCCGAATCCTTCATGTTGAATTATGCTACCAGGTTCCTCTTGCAGTCTTCTATGAGCCCTGATGATCCTGTCAAAAAGAGATCATTCATATATAGAACTAGAATGAGTGGCTCGCCTTCTACCATTAAATAGTAGAGGTTGGGATCTGCATCACTCTTGACGAATCCCAACTGCTGCAAATAACTGTCAATCTGACCATACCAGGCCCTGGGAGCCTGCTTGAGCCTATATAGAGCTTTCTTCAGTCTACACACATGAGTGTGCCTCTCATGAGTTTCAAAGCCCTCTGGTTGTTCTATGTATACCTCTTCTTCTATCACCCTGTTCAATAATGTTGTCTTGATGTCCATCTGGTGAATCTGCCACTGCATCTGATTTGTTGGGGATATAACTGATCTGATAGATGTATACCTGGAAACTAAGGTGAAGGTATCCTCGTAATCTATTCCTTCTTTCTGTGCATACCCCTTTACCACGAACATGGACTTGTACTTCTCTACACTGCCATTTGTAGCATACTTGATCTTGTAGATCCATCTATAACCTACAAATGATCTGTCTTTCGGCCTCGGTACTACCTCCCACACATCATTTGTCATGATAGAATTGTACTCTTCTACAATGGCATCCACCCACACCTAATGTTGTGCGGCTTCCTGAAAGCTGGAAGGCTGGAAGGTTCTGCAACCTGAGCTACCAAACCTTGATATCTGTCAAGTTGTCTGCGTTATCTTTTGTTCATCTTAGGACTTCCAATAAACTCCTTTGCATCTCTCAATGTCTGACAAACTTCCCTGCTAGCTCTTCCACTGGTGGTGGGAGGTTCAACCAACTCCTCCTCCTGTCCCTACTGCTCCGTCTACTAAGAAATCCCCGGATCTCCTACCCCTGAGGAAACATTGGTACTAGTCATTATACTCGATCCATGTGATTGTCCTCCTGTTGGTCCCACTGGTTGGCCCTACTGCTAGACTAACGAAACTTTTGTCGATTGATTCTGATCTCCTGCAAGCATCTCTCGAGATCTCCTAAAAGCTCGGTCCTCCATGAACTTTACATCTTGTCTCATTACAATCTTCCTACTGCTAGGAATGTAGATCATGTATGCCTTTGAGGTCTCACTATACCCGACAAGAAACCCCTTCTCTGCAGTCTGATCCAATTTGCTACGTTTTTCATCTGGCACGTGGTAGTAAGCCACACTACTAAAAATCCTCAAGTGACTCACTTCAGGGTTCCTCCCTGTGAAGACTCCTTCTGGTGTTTTCTTCCCCAATGCTTTATGCGGAGTTCTGTTCTGAATATACACTGACGTGTTGCATGCCTCTTCCCATAAAAATCTGGGTAAATCCTGATCATACAACATGGTCTTTGCAGCCCCAACTATAGTTTTTTTTTTCCGCTCTGCTACCCCATTCTGCTGAGGGTTATATCAAGTTGTCCATTCTCTTTTGATGCCTTCCTTCGCAGAAAAATCTGTGAAGTTTTTATCAATGTATTCTCCACCATTATCTGAGCAAAGTAACTTGATCTTCCTCCCTGTCGCATTCTCGACAAGAGCTTTAAACTCTTTGAACCGATCAAAGACCTCATCTTTGGTCTTTAAGAAATAGATCTGGGTCATTCTGGAATGGTCATCAATAAAGGCGACAAAGTATTCGCCACCACTAAGAGCTCTAGTTGACATCAGGCCACAAATATCTGAATGTATTTGTCCTAACACGCCATTTGCTTCGTTGTCACTTCTAGGGAATTGTTGCCTTCGCGTACTTCCTGGCACGCATCCTCTGCATACATTGTCATGCTTCGTACTGAGAACTGGAACCCCTGTTACAGTTTCTCTGAGAATCTTGAGTGCTCCATGGTGTAGATGTCCCATTCTCTTGTGCCATAACTCATTCAGCTCCTTCACACTGCTACTGTCACTGCCTATCAGTGCCATTGGAGAGTCGAGTTGCAACCTGTATAACATGTTGCTTCGAGCTCCAATTTGTTTCACCTTCTTCCTGCTTGAGTGGTCGACATACACTTTCTTCCCTACGAAGTGGGAATCATACCCCTTAACTTGCAACTGGGATACTGAAATTAGGTTCATACCCAATCCTAGCACATGCAATACAGTGGTAGCGTTGGTGCTGGTTTCTAACTCCCTTTGAAAATTTATGGTGCCTCTCCCTACTAGAGTACATTTTGTTTTGTTTCCCATAGTAATATGGAAGTCCATCTGCTCCTCATTGTAGCTAGAGAA
Organism: Pinus albicaulis; assembly: GCA_034641835.2. Taxonomy (NCBI): domain Eukaryota; kingdom Viridiplantae; phylum Streptophyta; class Pinopsida; order Pinales; family Pinaceae; genus Pinus; species Pinus albicaulis. Next base: position 1,317,531,944 of record CM076583.1, on the reverse strand, counting down.
ATATTCTCTAACTCCTGTCATATGAGTTGATGTTCCACTATCTATATACTAGACACCAGGTGAAGTTGATCCTGATAAGCAAGCAAATTCGTCCTCCAACCTGGAAGATAAATCTAAAGCTTCCTAATTGTTAATTCTATCCATGATGTGTTATTTATCTTTCCTCCTGATGTTGACTATGCTCTAGAAAACTGCCGCAAAACAATTGCATCCAACTAGAGATCTGCTTTGCAAAAAATACGGGGTTTCTCCCTCTGCCTTTGGAGTTATTCGATCTAGAGAAATCGAATTTTTCTGTCGCTCTCTCAGAAAAAAACGATTATCCTCAAGTAACTCGGTTTTCTTGCAAGGTGATTGTGCTACCCTCTGGGGTTTCCATCTATCGCTCACACTGAACAGTGAAACTCCTTCTATATTTTCTACTTAGCTCTCAAGCTAATCATATTTGTTCTAATACCATGAGAAAATTCCATCTATTGCACCAACTGGAAAATATTATTCTAACTATAAATTAATTATGCAGTTTATTTGCTACAGCAAACAACAAATAAATTCACAACTGCAATTTTCACAATAAAATTACTGCGGAAAAAAAAATATTGGAAAAAAAAAAAAAAAAAAAAAAATTCTAGCACACACAAAAGAATATTAACACAGTTATTTTTAGACAATTGTCCCCGAAAAAACCCAACTTGGGAAAATTGGTTCAACAGATTAAGGTTTTCTTATTAATCTTCAACAGTGAATCTGAGTACAAGAATTTTAGATGCCCTGCTAACAATCTAAACTGAAGGAAATACGAAAAATTTTGTGAGAATTTTCTCACACTCCACAACAACTTTCTGACCCCGAGATGGATCCTGCCTTCACGATGGACCCTCTGTGTCACCCTCTACATAGTGACTGCGCAGACCTCTTGTGGACTTTGCTCTTCCTCACTCTATCTCTTCCAAAATATGAATATCTTCCTTCTAGACTTATGTTGCTCCATATCTCACCTGCTACTTACCCTCTGGCTCTATCTCCTCTGTTGAATCGCAACCACTGAGAAAATCAAACTGCCTGGACAACTGAGTAACTACATTGGTGTGTTCTCCATCTACCCATCGACGACTTCTTATAATCTTTTGTTGGAGCACCAACAACCAAGATTAAAACATAATCAATGGCCCAAATTAATTCTCTGTCGATCCGTGTGAGTTTCTAGATGATTCTCACCTTATCTCAATTAATAATGATTAATTCCTTAAGTTTAATTCTGTTCACCCTCTATTAATTAACCAAATACGTGGAGGCTAAAAAGTCGGATTCAGTGGCTGAAGGAGGGGGACCAGAACTCCAAATTTTTTCACAAATTTTCTAACGGTCGAAGGAATGAAAACTCCATTTGGCATATAAAAAATAGTGATGGAAGCATGATTTATTCAACAAAGGAAATCCAACAAGCCGCCTCAAGCACTTCTCGGATTCATACAAGGAAGATGAGGAGATCGATTTTCTCGGTCAAGAATGGTTCGCTCAAAATATGCCGACAATATTTGGTCAAGGGGAAAATGATGAAATCAGGAGGCCCATCTCAAAGACAGAAGTGGAAGATGTTCTAAGATCATTTGCTCATGACAAGAGCCCCGGATCGGATGGATAGCCGGCATAATTTTTCCTGTTCTTTTTTGATCTTATCGCTGATGAGCTGGTCGTTGTCACTGATTTAATAAGACAAACCGGGATTATTCCTGGTGACATGAATTCCACATTCCTGGTGTTGATTCTGAAGGGCCCCTCGCCTGAATCTTTCTCAGATTTTAGACCTATTTCATTATGCAATGTAATATAAAAATTATCATCAATGATTATTGCTAACCGGATCAAAAGGTTCCTGAATGACGTTGTTTGCAGGGAGAAATATGGATTTTTAAAGGGTCGTTCGATCCACGACACGGTGGCCATCGCCCAGGAAGCAATGCATTCGATGCACAAAAAAAAAATGGATGCGATGATCATGAAAGTCAACTTTCATAAAGCTTTTGATTCAATGGATTGGTCTTTCATTCGCCTCATATTATTGAAAGTCGAGTTGTCATTGGAGAATATCCGTTGGATAATGGCATGCATAACTTCGGTCAGTTATGTCGTCATCATAAATGGGTTGCCAACCAATTTCTTCAAACCTGGAAAGGGCCTTCGCCAGGGTTGCGCCCTTTCCCCTCTCATTTTCATTCTTTGCTTGGACAGCTTCAGTCGTAGGCTTATTCTGGCTAATGCTTCGGGATTTTTTGCAAGCCTCTCCTTTTCCCCCTCAGTAAGCATTACCCATTGGCTTTTCGCAGATGACCTATTAGTGTTTGGAAAGTTCCACAGGAAATTCTGGTTCTACCTACATTATATTCTCATTGGCCTCAAACATGTGGCCGACTTGAGGATGAATAAAGAAAAATCAGTGTTGTTATTTGATAATGGAGATATCCAAGAAGTCCTATTCATAGCTAACTTCTTGGGAATTGACACAAAGCGTATATCGGAAGGGCTCCCATACCTCGGTTTTCAGCTGAAAGAAACGGCACTAAGGAATGCTGATTGGGGTGGATGATCGACAAATTTCGAATTAGAATCAAAAGGTGGACAAACAGATGGCTATTGCTAGGAGGAAGATACACCTTGGTCTTGTCGGTCTTATCTCAATTCGTAGTATATTGGGCACATATTTTTTACATCCCTGAGTTCGTAGTGGGAAAGCTAAAGGAATTAATAGCGCATTTCATTTGGTCAGGTTCGATGGGCAAGAGGAAAATCCACCTGGTTGCAATGGAGGCCATAAACATCCCAAAAGAATTTGGGGGCTGGGTTTAATCAATATCAAAGTGTTCAACACTGCGCTACTGACAAAATCGTTGTGGAGGGGAACCAACGAACAAGGAACATGGCAGTCGATCATCAAGTGCAAATATGGAAGGCGTTCTTCTCTGCTGGAATTATACAGAACCAAAAGTCTGCATACTTCTCCAGCATCGGAGATTTGGAGAAGTTTTTCTAAAATAGCCCTAGAAGTGGCGGAACGCCTCAGCTAGAGATTTTGTGTGGGCCTTGACATCTTACTCGCCGGTGACAAGATACAGAGGGTGGTTGTCCTTCCTTTACAGAACAGAAATCTAATTCACAAACTGGCTCATAGGCACATTTTCTTCCTTCATCAGACCATAGAAATATGGAGCATGGGTTTCCCAGTTTGGAAGTCTGGGATCAGATTGGGTCTACAGCCTGAAGAGGCAGCAGAATGGGACTTAATTGCCAGAGAGTTAAGCATGGCAGGTTTAGTATATCACAATGACGGAGACAGAATAATCTAGAATGGGCGGCTGGAAGATGGGGCGCCATTAGTGAAAGATACCTATAGGGACTTGACTGTGGATTTTGTAAGAGATAGAGCAGTTTCATTCTTCTTTCAGCTATGGCGCTGGGGCGTGCCCTTGAAGATCTTGCTTTTTGCTTGGCTGATGTGGAGGGGCAAGATCCTGACATGGGAAAGCCTTCAGCAAAGGGGTTTCAGTGGCCCTGGTCGATGCGCCCTTTGTAATTCTGCAAAGGAATCCTCTTCCCACCTTTTCTTCAAGTGTCGTTTCTCTGTTATGGTTTGGGAGCTCTTCTCTCCCAAATTCGGAAGGCTTGGCTGGCACCCGGATAGATTTGAAGAGGCGATTAAAGTTTGGGCAGAAAACGGGAAAGACTTCAAAGCGCTGCCCCTATTCATAATTTGGGAATTATGGGGAGCTCGAAACCATTGGATCTTTGAAGACTCAGACTCATCGGTTCAAAAGATCTTCTCTTTGATCATTTGATGGTCGTCTCAAAGGCCCTCCATTGAGGATTCTCCCAGGGACTTGTCTTCTCGCTTGGCTCCCCATCCCATAGCGGTCCCGGCAATCTTCTTCGACGGGGCTCGGCAAGGAGGCAAGTGTGGCTGCGGAGCCTGGATTAAACTGAACAAAAATGCTTGATTTCATGTTTGGTGGTCCGGTGGTCTCGGGTCAAACAACAGAGCTGAATTAATGTCGTTATGGAGCGACTTATGGATTGCTCGCCTCTTAGAAATAAAATATATAAGCGTCTATGGTGATTCAAAGGTAATAAATGTCGGCATGTTTGGCAAAAGTGAGTTGTTTCTTCATGAAGCTCGGGGATGGATTGACAGGGTGAAGTACCTAATCTCAAAGTTCGCCAGTGTTTCTTGGAACCACGTTTTTAGGGAAAATAATTCGAGGGCAGATAAACTGTCAAAAAAAGGCTTGACTTCCCCGCCAGGCTCACTGCACATCCTGAAAATTTGGGACGGCAGCTCCAGCTCTTTTACCATTCTGATCCCATGATCACAACAAGCGAGCGTGGCTTAGAAAGCTTCCAGGATCATTTTTCTGGCAAATTGGCTTTATTATTTTTCCTGGACAGCAAGAAGCTCTCTGCATTTGTTAGCAGGTAAACGAAAAATTCAGAAGCTTGAAGTTAAACTTTTGTAATTTTGGGATTCGATTTTGTTGATCTGTTGCCTCCGCAATTTCGCTACAACGCGCATTGATCAAAATTCGGGCCTCAAATTCTCCATTACTGAAGGTCAGCATGAACCACGACAATGCACTGATTGTTTTTTTTTTCAGGCTTAATATTGTATGTATGGCAAAAACGCATACCTGAAGGGCAGCATGAACTAAGACAATGTACTGTTTGATATTAATATAAAAAACAGTGTTTTTTTTCTCTGAAAAAAAAAAGGGGGTGGAATTTCCAGAAACGATTTCTAGGTTTTGGAGAACTCATGTATTGTAGCCTCTCTGCAAAATTTTGTGGCTAGAACACATCCGATGCTACAAAAACTAACAGGAAGATTCATGTGGAGATGGATCTTGAGGATGTTGATGATGAGAGAGTTGTCTCGATAAGGTAAGTCTGATGTTAATAATTATTAATGGTTATCTGCTTAACATATTCTTTGCTACATGGAATGATGTTGCAGGAATACATAATGACAGTTGAGGCAAGTTCAATTGTATGGATAGAATGTATGAAGAATGTTGAGGGAAGCTCAATATCTAGTACCTGGCAACTATGAAGTCAAAATTCACTCATCTTGGGATTGAAAGGTAGCAGTGCGAGAAGATAACCTAAAGGTCAAAGGAGGTCACTTTCTTGAGGAAGCTATGATCCATTGGAAACTTGGGAAGGCTTAATATAATGCCTTCATTGAAAATGACAAGATAAAAGTATTGTGCAAGACTGATGAGCTAGAACCTGTCACAAGATTAAGCGAAGAAGATGGCTCTATGATACCAGGAAGGAAGCGCGCTCAACACAATGAGATGCGTAAGAAAGAGGGAGCCATGTTGTAGCTTAAATTCTTATAAGGACAAGCTAGAGAAGCTTGTGGATATGATTTCCCAATTAGAAAGGAAGTCGGGAATCTCCTCTAGATTTGAGAGGGAGTAAAGGAGTCTCCTTGAATAGAAGCAAGGATCTATTCTCAAGTCAAAAGGAGAATTAGGATATCCTCGCTGGTTGAGAGGGAGTGATGTTGGACATCACATGTGCATTCTTATCGTCATGTGTCATGCACTTGACTAGGACTAATAATCGTAAGTCTAAGTGAAATCCTTGAATAAAGAATGGTGGAGGATTGGATAAGCATTTGTGATTTCCTTATGGATGGAACATCCAAGAAAGGAAAGGTACTGACACTCTTTGAGGATAATACAGGTATCCAAGAGAAGAGTGGTTGAAGAGAACCGATATTCTTTAAGGGCTCGAGATTGGAGATCCAAGATAAGAATAGTCCTAAAAGGACAGACTTTGTGGACATCCGGATGGGGTATGTGCCTTGTATAGGTAGTGAGGTATCACACATAAAGCCTCCCATCATAACACTCTTGAATGAAGTAGAGCTTGTCTAGTTAGGCCTCAAAGACAATGTTGGTTGATCTTAATGTTGATGCTTACAGTTGGCTTATCAATCCAACTCTTCTTATGAGAAATTTTCGAAGGGAGTATTGTCCTTGTACCGATTGGACAATTATGAATACATCCCTAGTTAAGAGGGAGTGTTGAAGAATGTAACTAGTTTTGGTCTTCATAATTGTCATGATGTAATTCTTATGAATCTATCAAAAGAAGAAAGAAAGTGACGTAAAGAACAAAAGAAAATTTATTTGTAAAGCATGGGTTTCATGCTCGGGTTTTATGCTCAAGTTATTTGTCACTAGGTCAAGTATCCATTGAATGCTCCTAGGGTTTGTCATGATTCAAGACTCAAGAGTCCTTGTCATATTGTAAAAGACCCTTTTTGGCACTTATATCAAGAGAAGGAAAATTATTTTTGAATTTATAAGTGTCTAGAAAGAAGACTCCCAAGACCAAGTCGTCCAGCCAAGGAGAAGTCGGCCTAGAGAGGGTTGTTTGAGCCTCTTGGAAGGCTATAAAAAGGAGGCACCTAGACCTATTTGAGACACACAAGAATACATCTCTTGGATTCGATCTGAAATTAGAAGAAGGGTGTGAAGGCCTTGAAAAGAAAGGAGAAGGATAACAAAGCAAAGAAGAAGCCTAAGAAAATTTTGAAAGTCTAAAATCTGCTCTATCTTGGTCACACGTGCGAATACCCTAGGGGGTTCTAGGGTTACCTGAGGTCCGAAGTTGCAGGAGGTATTGTAGGCTGCTTTGGCAAGCCCAAAAGGCTAAAAGAACCCTCATATCAAAGTGATCTTGTCTTGTTGTCCTTGGAGACCTTGTCTTGCATTGTAGAAAGATTGGCAAGTTGACTTAGTTCTTGGTGGGAAGCCTAGTCTAAGTTTTGTTCTTGAAAGTCTCCTTTGATATTGATTCTATAAGAAGAGAAGTTATTTATGGGTTTTCCCCTTGGAGGGGTTTTTCCCGACTTGGAGCCTATATCTTGTGTTCATCTTTGTATGGTTGTGATCTTCATGGTTTTGGCATTTATTTGATGATAATAACATAATCATAATAATGAAGAAGAACATAACGTCACAAATCACTGTCAAGGAAGGAAAAGTTAAATTAAATTGCTACCCTAATCGATTTTCCAACAAGTGCAAGGTTGCATAGGAACAATATTTTGATATGAAGGACATTGCATTGATGCACTATTTCTTGGGTCTATAGTATATACATGTGGTAAGGTATAGTAAGTTTTTCTTGGACAATGAAAATACATAGTTGGGATCATGAAAACATTCCACATGATGGATTGAAAACTCATGACCACTTCTATAATGTCGAATTTGAAGTTGCATGGAGACTTGGATTCAGATTTTGTAAATCCTTTGATGTATAGATTAGATCCACCACCAAACCTAATGCATGTTTTAATGTGAACACCTTGACCCAATTCATTGTTGACCCAAGGTAGATTCATTGGATAGTTGCAAAACATGTGCTCTCATATTTAAAGGGCATAGTACATTATGGATTGAGATATGCAGGAGATGGTGAGTTTGATGTTACATGGATTTTTTTATTATGAATGGGAATGATATGTAAGAGATGAGAAGAGTGCTTCAAGATATTGCTTCAATTTGGGCTTTGGAGTGATTTCCTAGTTCATTAGGAAGCAAGATTCAATAGCATTGAGTTTAGTGAAGGAAAAGTACATGCAACCAACACTACTAGTTGTGAAACCATCTGGTTTCATATGTCAATTACAGCACTGACAAATGAGATATTGAAGCCTACTGTGTTCTATTATGACAATCGTAGTTGTATCAAACTCTCTAATAATCTAATATTTTATAATCCCTCCAAGCATATTGGCAATGAAACCATTTTCTCATGGATAGGGTCCAGAAGGGAGCAGTTGCTCTAGAATACATTCAAACAAACCAGCAGATTGCAAATATCTTGATGAAGCCCCGAGCAAAAGGGCAAGTTTGAGATGTTCAAGGACAGACTTGAATTATTGGAGAACATTTTCCTTGGTAGGAGGAAGTGTTGGAGAGTGTACCTCATATAGTCTTCTACAACACCATGCACACTTGTGGTTGATCTAGGCAATTTTTTGTTATAGTACATCACATATAGACTATTACAGCATTGAATTCTGCGTTGTATAGTGGGTTGTAGATGAAGGCACAACATTAAAGGAGTGAGGGTGCATCATTATATCTAGGCTTTCCATCATTGAGGGTGTTGACCACACTTTGTCAACGACCCCATAGCAGTACACCCCCATTTTTTCAAATGGGATTCATCATGTTCGACGTGTTCACGCCATTTAGATTTCATCATCAGTCGACAGTTTTATAAATGATGTAAATCTATTCTGCATGTTTATGATGTAAATGATCTAAGTAAAACCACCATGTATGTAACGACTTAAGTAAGCATATTATTTTGGTGATGATTTCTATCCTAAAAGGTTTTTTGTCTCACTGATTCATTTGTGTTTCCCGACACAAGTGATTGGCAGAGTTTCCCCCTCCAACTTCACCCCAAAGCTAGGGTGGATTTTATCATCAAGATGCTAAGTGAATCCTAGTGTTTTCTATCGAGTCTTTGTAAAGTAATCTGAGAATGATCCTAGCTAATTGGCTAAATCATTTTATTACAAATTGCTAGGTCTACTCAATTATGTTTTGAGTCGCAGAATTGGGTAACTATTTGAGGGTATATACGAATGGGTATACCCCCTTTATGTGTCTAAATGTATTTATCTTATGTAAAGAGGGTTGGAAAAAATAATTAAATCCCCTCTCAGTCAATTAATTAAATTTTCTGGCCAAATTAATTAAAAAATCCTTAGCCAGAAATTTAATTAATTTTAAGTTCTAGGTGAGTTAAAATTCTTCAAAGGGCAAAAAATTTGTGGGTCCTTAAAAAATAAATTTTTAAAAGTCCCAGGCCAAGGGAATATTGAGAATTTCAAGGAATTTTGGGCCCTTAGGCCTTGGGGGTTAAGTCAAAGTCAAAATTTTGGGGTAATTAACTCAAAAATATTATTTTTGAGTTAATTAAAATGTAATTATATGATAAATTCGAATTTCCTCAAAATTATAATTTCAACAGTCCAGATTAAAAGATGATTAAATCTTTTCGACGGTCAAGATTACTTTGACATGGATCAACCAAGCTAGCCGTTGGAGATTTTATCTTATAAATTAGAGGTCTTTGGCAGTCTTTCGATCATCCGATCTCTGGATCGTGCACTCGCTCTTGAAGCTCTCTTGTAATATTTTCTGGAATAATACAAACGAAGACATTGGGGTCTTATTTTGATGGTGGTGTTCCTCTTCAGCGTTTTATGGTAAACTTGTTCTTAACATTCTAATGATGATTATTTTAATGTATTTTTTATTAATGGCTCTTGTAGAGTAATCTAATGAATAGGTATCTTGCTTAGGTTACTGGATCTAGGGTAAAAATATTGATTGGATCGAATTAAAAGTTATCTCTAGCTCATGAAAATTTTATGTTTTATCACTATTTCTCTATTAATTTAACAGTTTAACTTTAATTTTGCAGAAATCTTCCGGCTTTAGAATTGGGCGTTTGGGGAAGTCCTAGTTTGGACCAGCTGACTCCCAAGGAAATAAGATTTGAAGAACCCTCCGGATCTAATTCCCCGGGCTTATCTTAAATTCCGTTTTTTGCAGGGTTCTTTTAGGACTTGTGCCTCTCTCTTAATTTATCTTTTAAATTGTGCTAAAATGATTTAGATCTGGCCATGAGGGTTTCTAATCTGTGAAATAGCATTGTAAATCCCATTTTTTTTTTTTAATTCACCAAGATTTTTGGGGTTTTATTTTGTACATATATTGGTTTTCTGGGTTCGCTGGTTTATGATCTTGTGCAGGTTTTACAGGGAGATTTTTAGAAAATTGTTAGATCTAAGCCAGATCTAGGCCCTGGAGGGTAAGATCTGGCCTCAGGATCAGTTTCGTTTGCAGATTCAGGAAGGATCTTACTTCAAAATACAAATTGCAGGTGTATTTATTTATTTAAAATATGAATTTGCTGATTCTGGGCAAGAAAAAAGATTAGATTTTAAGCACCATTTGTCTGCGTTTCACCGCCATCATTCCTGCTGTGCATATTCATCTGATGCTTTTCCTCACGTACAGCTCCCATGCTCCTCCTTCAATCTGCTGCCATATTCTCTGCGTATTTCTCTATACGCTGCCACTATCCAGCCATCCCTCATTTCCCTTATCCGTATGCAGCCCTTTTACCAGCTCTGCCACTGCATTCTGTACGTTGTCTTCCGTCCTGCTGCTGTCCGTACATTGCCTCTTCTCTGCTCTTCGCAACCTCACCGCTCCAGCTCTCCTCACGTTGCCTTTCTTTCACATTGATGTCGCTGCATCCCTTCTCCCGTCTACTTCCTTCTTCTGCTGCTGGCCTCGACCCTTTATCACCTACCCACAAACAAAATCACCGTATCATTTTTATTTTTTATTTTTTTTAAGTTTACGTTATTTTGTTTTATTTCTTTTAACGTTAGTTCAAAATTTCTAGCATAGCTTTAACGTTTCATTTCTAATAGTTTTAATTTCTTTTATTTTGTTTGTTTAATCCTTGGATCTTTAAAATTTTATGATTTTTATTAACTTTCGTATAAATTAGATTTTATACTTTTGAATTTTTTTATTTATTTATTTTATGAGGTTGCAATTTAGTTTAAATTTGGGATTTTATTTTATCTTTATTTTTTATTTTTAAAAACTTCAATAAATAAAAAATAAAATAAAATAAATTCTTAGCCTTTTGGACTTTAGCTTTAGTTGTATAAACATATTTTTGGTTTTAGGTTTCAGTAACTTTAGACAAGAAAAATAAAAAATAAAAATAAAAATAAAATAGACAGGATCTGATAGGGGTTGGTTATCGTCAATCTTCAGTTTTGAAGATAAGGCACTTTTCTAAGATTAAATAAAGTCTCAGATTTATTTATAGCAGTATCTCCTAATTCTGAATTTATCAATTCGATAGGTTTCATGGGAAGGCATATGCAGTGTGCATGCATTAAGTTTCTAATTTAAGTTTGTATGCATCCTAGTAGGTAAGGTGCAGATCCCAAGATCTATGTGTTAGATCTATTTCTGTAAACCCTCAGCATGCCTGTCACAGTTCTATAAGAGAAACAATGGGGTACGGTTCTATTATTCAGTTTTCAGTTCATCAGTTAGCAATTCACTATTTTCCTGTAGCATATTTTCATTTTCAAGTAATGAAAAGCAGTGATAGGTTTTAACAGTGAACTTACTGTCTTACTGTTATATATGTTCTACAGTATGTGTTTATAAACTCTAACATTAATTACATAGTGCAGTTTAGAGTGGCTTTTAAGTTTTCTGTGGTTTAGTTTCCTGTGGGAATCCTTTTAAAGTGAATTTGTTTACAATGGTTTAAAAAATCTAACATGTCCTCAATGGCACAGAGATGGTAACGAGCTTAGGGGTGTCTTGGCATTCCCAATATATTCCACTGGTGATTTCTTGTATACCTTGGTTGCAACTTCGCCCTACCTGGGTCAATGTTCCTTCACCCAACAGTTCCATCGAAGTGTGAAATTTCCTAGCCCCAACACTTTGGAAAATTACTTCATAGTAATTTCTCTACTGAAAATTAAAATAAATTACAGATTACTGAATAAAATGCACCACTGGGACTTTTAACTGGTAAAATCAAAAATTTCAGCGGAAGAAAATAAACCAATATCCACACATGCACACTAATATTTCTGCCTTTCAAATCTGCTTTTCAATAAAATAGTTATCAAAGCACACAACGGCTCCCTTCCCGAGAAAATGCCCACTGAAGAAAATACAAACTACAGCAAGAACTTGGTTATTTTCCTGTTAAAGAAAACTCTGTAATTTGTTGTCCGAGCAACCTGTATGGCCATGCCTATGGCTCTACAGCCCTGACCACAGCTGTACGACTCTAACCACAGTAGTATGGCCCTCTGTGAGCCTGCACGACCTTCCTATAGTTGATACAACCTGTTCTCGTCCCTTCCTTGGCTTCCAACAACCTCTACTAGCTGCCCGCCTGCCATAAAACTACCTAGAAAATCAGTCCTTTGATTTCTGGTTGTTGGGACTTCTCCTCTTGCTGCTACACTGCTTGCACTCTCCTTTGGACTTGATCTCTAGATGAAACTCTTTTACCACCTTTGCTGAGATCTCCTTGTATCATTGTTCTTCGTGACTCAATCACTCAATGTCTCTTTTGTGTCTTTTTTCTTCACCTACCCTAACTTTTATAATCTTGAGTTACGAATTTCAATCGAATCCATTAACCCTAATCTCCAAAGTGATTGATAGTTGAGATTAGATCTCACCTCACTTGAGATCAACAGTTAAGATTTATTTAATTCACTATTGTAAAAACATTTACATTTCATAAGATTAAGTCACTTTTATATAAGCACTTCATTTTAGCAATTCCATTAACTAAAGTGAATTTGCTGAGGTTCAAGCCTTTGGACAACTTCCACACGTCTTGACACCTAGACCTATGTGGAAGTTCCTATCTGATGCTACAAACATCAACACTTCCTCTTAGCAAGGAAGGAACTCCTTAAAGAGCCACCTGGAATTGGCTTTCCCTCTGATCTCGACACAATTTCCCACACATCATCCTCTACCATGGCATTCTTCCAAACCTACCAGTCTACTACTTCTTCAATGCAGTGCCATATAGTTCAAAAATACCTTCAAAGGCTTGCTCTCCCTGAATGTGCTCCTATGAGCCTGGGCTTGCTCTCCCTGAATGTGCTCCTACGAGCCTGGACTTGCTCTTTAACATCCTTCAATGTTTGCATAAACCACATGGGTCTCCTAAAAATGTTGGGAGGAGCTACTCCACCCCAACTTAAGTCTAACTCCTTGAATTGTAAGTTGTTGAACATTGTTCATCTTTTGGAACTTCTTGTTCATCGTCCTCTGTCACTGGTAGTGGGTCATGTGACTTTCTATATGCCATGTTCCCGAACTTTACATCTTTGCTCACAAATATCTTCCTTTGTGTGATGGAATGAAGATCCTATAAGAATTTGAAGTTTCATTGTACTCCATAAAAATGCCCTTCCCTCCTGAAGGCTCCAACTTCATCCTCTTCCCCACAGGCACATGGATATGTATTGGACAACCAAAGACTTGGAAGTACCCTATCTCAAACTTCACCCTAGTGAATGGTTCCTTTGGAGTCTTGTCCCCCAATATCTTGTGAGGATTCTCATTCTAAACATACATTATCATATTATATGCCTCTACTTGTGTTATCAAGACCGGACCAGACCGGTTTGGACTGGTCGGTCCAACCGTTTTTAGCGCTAAACCAGTTCAGACCGATGCAACGGATCGGAAATGGCCGGTTCAGTATGGAACCGACCATTTTTGCCGAACCGGTCGGTTCAATGCAGCCACCTAAAAACTCCTATGTGGGGCCCATTCAAGCAATTTTTTTAATATTTTTCTTAGTTGGGGCTTCGGGGGTGTGAACGAAATTGGAGTGTTTTTGAGTGAATACACACCAAGAAGAGGACCCCTTTGGAGCAAAAATGGTTGAATGACATGGCTTATGTTCAGTACAACCTTAGGTTGAGGCAAAACCAGTTACTTAACAAGACACCTAAATCAAGAAACATAACTTTGGATGACTTTGATCCATCATCAAAGTGGGTTATGGAGACCCAGGAACCAGCATTTGACAATGAAGAAATTTCTTGGATGGACTTGGACCCACTTCCAGCTCCACCTTCAGGGCCAAGGGAATCAAGTCAAAATCCCACTATAGATCCTTAGGCTACTACTAATTTTGAGGATGAAGATGTGGGGGAGGCTAAGGATGTTGATTCTGATTAAGAATTTAGTACTAATAGTATTGTAGTTTGATGTATCAAAGGGCATTTAGATTATGTATCTTGATGTATTTTGTTTGAGACATGTATTGCACTAAGTGTTAATTTGGTATTATCATATTATGCACTCTTACTTGCTATGTAAATGAGAAATTTTTCATATTTGTGTATAAATTGTTGAATTTATATGGATGCACATGAATATATATGTTTTTCTTTAAAATTGAATATTTTATGTATTTTTGCTCAACCGGTTTTTTGATCTGTTTTTTTTACCGGTTTCCATCTGATTCTGACAGCTTCCCGGTCTGAAGGGTCTACCGGTCCGGTTCTGATAACTATGGCCTCTACCCAAAGAAATACAAGAAGTTTCTTAGCAGCTCCAATGACAGACCAATTCTGTCTCTGCAACCACATTTTTTTGTGGGTTGTACAAGACTATCAACTCCCTCTTGATCCCTGCCTCCTTGTAGAAATCCTTGAATTCATTAGAATTGTACGCACCTCAAGACCTTGATCTTCCTTCCTGTTTGATTTTCCACAAGAGCCTTGAACTCATGGAATTGATTGAATTCCTCATCCTTTATCTTCATGAAGTAGGTGTACGTCTTCCTAAAGAAGTCACCAATGAATGTCACATAGTACAAATCCCCTTGTACTGATGTCACTGACACTAGTCCACAAACATCTAAATTAATGAGATCCAAGATACCCTTGAACCTACTCTCATTGCTTGGAAAAGCATGTTTGGCATTCTTTCCAAGTGCACACCCTCTGCACATGCCTTGCTTGAACTAGTTGTCATTGTCATGTACCAAGGCTTGAACTAGCTTACCCTCCAACCTATATAAATTGCTCTCTTTAACCCCAATGACTACTACTATGTCAGGGCTAGATCCCTCTAGATGAATAAGTACTTGCCCTTTCTAAAACATGAGGAAAAAACCATTTTCCTCCATAACTGAGACTCAGAGTAAATTCTTCTTGAGTCCTGATACATATAGCACGTCTTGGGCCTTTAATGAACCACCTGACCCAAGTTGGAACGAGATTGTTCCCTCCCCCTTCATTGCATACTACCATCATGACCAAGCTCCACATGAATCCTTGAGTTTTTCTCCATCAGACTGCTAGATAGCTCCCATGCTTCTATCACATAACAAGATGCATCATTGTCCAAGTACCATGCACTCCTAGTGATTGTACTAGTAGAAAGGCAAGAAACTAGTGAGAAGTCCTTTTCAAACTTCGCAGCAAACTCATCCAACTGATTTTCTACTGATGATACTACCTACTGCGTTTTTCCCTTACCCTTGTTCTTATCTGGACACTGAGATGCATAATGTCCATTCTTATTGCATATGAAGCACTTGATCTGGCTCAAGTTTTTCTTCTTCCTCGGCTGTGTGGTTGACTCCTCACCTTTACCCTTCTCATTGGAACCCTTTCCCTTGCCCTTTCTTGCCTAACTAACAAGGGGCAAGTTCTCTTATCCATCTCCTTACCTAATGGATTTGGAATTCTCTCAAGCCTCTTCCTGAATGCAATAATCCCAAATCCTCTCAAAGTTGAGGAGTTTTTGCAAAGCACTGACACCCTTGAAAAATGGTTCCCAAGGCTATGAGAATCCATTCAATGCACATTAACTAGTTCTTAATTTTCCACCTTCTTCCCAATCATTGCAATTTGATCACATATATGGGTGACCCTCATGAGATAGTCTATAACATTGTTAGATCTTGACATCCACATGGATCTAAGATTTTTCCTCGAGATCATCTTCTTGTTCATCTTATCACTTCGGAATAAAACCACTAGAGCCTTGAACATTTCTCTAGCTAACTACTTCTCAAACAAGTGAGAGATCAAATGATCCTTCATTGCATCCATGATTACCCATTGGGCTCTTAAGTCCTCATAAGCCACTAATTGCACTAGGTTTATCGGTGAAGGAATTACCTTGTCAACAATCTCCCAAAATTTTCGTTCAAAAGTAAGGTAACTCTCACCTTCCATAATAGAAAATTTGAAGCTCCATCCAATCTACCTTTGAACCTAAGACTTGTTGTTGTCATTTCTAAATTTGAACAAAAACTATTGTGTGCTTAGTCCTTCAAGCACCCACAAGACTTTTAATGTTGGGTATTCTGTGTTGAATGTAACTAGTTTCAATCTTCATAATTGTACTTCAGTCATGACTTGATGTAATTATTGATGTACTTGACAAAAGAAAAGAAAAGAAAATTTATTTGTAAAAAGGAAAAATTATTATTATTGAAAAAAATGGGTTTCTCGCCCATCATGTTGTGGTCATGTTATCACCTGTCGCCTACACCTACCTACAAGTTAGGCAGAAAAGCCTTTAACCCCACAAGGTGTGGTTGGTGGCAAGGAACTCAGAGAAGGAGTTGTCACACTAATCCTGACTCTCTTCGTTTAAGCTATCTCCTAGGTTAGCAATGGGGGGTGGTCCCTAAAGAAAACTAAGTTAAAGATGTGAATTTTCTAGGAGAGTTGTTAGAGTTAAATGGATTACTTCTTAAGATTTATAAGCAAAAAAAAGTGATATGAGCAATAACTATCAATACATAAGATAAGCATGAAACATATAAAAAAATCAGTGCCTTCAGAGTATTGCTCTTAAAATGAAATTGTATTTGCTTAAATGAAGTGAAATGCTTTCAAATGGAAAGCAAAAGTAATCCTGAAAGGATGATTGAGTCGGTCACTGGAGAAAATCGCTGCTCCCGCATTTTCCCTGGTTTCTTTTTCCACTAGCTAGCCGAGCTAGGGTTTACTAGACTCCTTCCATGTGGTTGGCTCGGGTGGAGACGGCTAGGGTCTTGCATGGGCGCTCTGGGAAGGGACTTCATGCAAGTGACCGTAGGTTGGCCACGACACCCCAAACCCTCCTTTCTTCGCATGTCAGGCAGAGACTCCTGAGGACGTTGTTCACATTTTCATTTTCAGGGTTTTTTCTAGGGTTACGGGGCACTACCTTTGCCGGTCTTATGCAGGGTCGGCTGCTTTGGCTGCCGGGAACCGAGGTTTCTAGCATCATCCCTGCTGTTGGCGGCTTCGATGCGTCGATCTTCCGTCTCCTATCTCCCAATCTTCCGGCTCGGGGATCTATCTGGTGGACGACTTTGTGCCGCTCGTATTAGGGAACAGGCTCTTCACTGGGCGGGGGTAGGCTTGGGTGGGACGGCCAGATTTTTTCTCTGCAGGTATTTTTCTTCCACTTTACGACGTCTCTTGTTTTATGCTCTATTTTAGCCTGTACATGGAGTTTTACTGCTGAGTCTTTCATTTTGGATAAGTTGTCGACTCTGAAACCGGATTCGTTGGGGAGGGGCCAAGAATCCCGAATCCTCTGTATCCGATACAATACGGAGGGATTCATACCCAATTCTCCGGATTCGGCCGTATCCGTACAGGGTACGTCGAATCCCGACCGTACCCTGTACAAATAGGGTCGAATCCCGTACAGCCAGATTCACGTGGCCAAAAAGTGCGAATTTTAGTTATAAAAATCGGATTTCTCTCATTCTTTCTCACTGATTTTTGTTTGTGAAGTGAGCAAGGAGCAAGGGTTAGCAACGAGAAAGGGAGTTTTTTCAAAGAGATTTGAGCATCAGGTAAGTGCATTGTCCCTCTATATTTTGCATTTAGTTTGTTGTTAGTGTTTGCATGTGCATATGTTTTATATATTTGGTCATTTTTGTTTATTTTTTACAGTATTCATGGCTCAATCAAAGGCAGCGAGACAAGGGCAAAGAAAGGGGAAGAATGTCCCCATTGGAGATGCCCCTCCTGTCCCTGTTTCATTAGGGTCTGCAAGTATTCCATCTATTGGAAGTGGGGCTGCAACAATAGCTTCAAATGTGTAGGGAAAACAAACTCATGACCCCAAATACGCATTGTGGAAATATGTGACAAGAGAGGCAGGGGCAGGCAAAAAGGGAAAGGGGGGAGGAAATTGTTCATGGAAATGCAATATATGCAACGGCCATTTCACTTCCACATATTTCCGTGTGAAAGCTCATTTTTTGGATTTGTCAGGTTGTGGCATTAAATGTTGTACATCAATTGAATTGGCACAGAGGAAGGAATTGGAGAAAGAGCAATTTGTTGGTGCGGCAACTATGGCATCAAAATAATAAAAAAAACAAGAATAATGACCCCCTTCCATTCTTAAGGAAAAGCAGCAACAAGTTTCCTTTTGAGATTTTTAGTAGGGGACAATCAGTAAAGATAAAGGCAACTGCAGTTGGTCCAATGGACAAGATTTTTGAAAAAGAGAAGAGGGAAGAGCTTGATCTCACCATTGCATTTTTTTTCTATCAGAACTTCATATCCTTTAATGTTGCACAGTCACCTCTATTTATTGAGATGTGTCGAGCTCTTAGTCATGGGGCTCCATCAGGGTATGTGCCTCCTAGGTCAGAGAAGCTCAGAACCACATTGTTGACAAAGGAAAAGAAAGAGGTGGACAAAATGCTTGAGCATATTAAATCAGCATGGCCAACATCTGGGGTTAGCATTGTTTCTGATGGATGGACAAATCCAGCATGCCACCCACTCATCAACTTCATGGTGTCATCCTTGAATGGTCCAGTTTCCTTGAAAGCAGTGGATGCACTTGGACAGTACAAGGATTCACAATATATGGATGAGTTATTTATTAAAATTATTGAAGATGTAGGTGTCAATTCTTGAGTGCAAGTCATTACAGATAATGCACCTGTTTGCAAGGCTGCTGGCATGGTTGTGGAAGCAAAATATCCACAAATATTTTGGACAGCTTGCATTGTCCATTCATTGAACTTGGCACTGAAATCTATTGTCTTTGATGTGCTTTGGATTGGAGCCATTATTGAGGATGCACGACGTATCCGCAACTTTGTACAAAACCATACAAATGCCCTCACTATCTACAAGGAGTACAGCAACCTATCATTGTTGAAGATTGTGGATACACGGTTTGCCTCTTCATTCATCATGTTGAAGAGGTTGAGGGAGGTCAAGACCGCTCTTGGGGCCATGGTTATTTCAAAGTTTTGGTCTTTTTGGAGAAAGACGGATCAAGCAGCCTCAAAGAAAGTGAAGGACATAGTGTTGGATGATCTATGGTGGGAGAAGGTAGATCTAGTTATTTAGATCATGAAGCCTATCATTTCCTTGCTTCAATTTGCAGATACAGACCAACCCATCCTAGGAGAGGTTTGTGAGGGATGGGATTCCATGATTGAGTCTGTGAGGACCATTGTTTTACAGAGTCGGTGCCCAGAGTATGATACATCACCAGAGGCCTTCTTCACCCGCATACAAGATATTCTTGTCAGCAGATGGGACAAGAATTAAACACCTTTACATTGTTTGGCTCACTCCTTGAACCCAAAATACTACAGCCATGAGTGGTTGAATGGTGGACCTTCCCACAGATTCCCTCCTCACATGGATGGTGAAATCTCACAGGGGAGGAAAGATGCATTAAGGAGGATTTTTCAGGAGAGGGCATCCCTTGATGAGGTGGAGGATGCCTTTGCAGAGTTTTCCACTGGCACTAGGTGATTTGCAGGCTATGATGTGATTAAAGACAGGGGGGCTAAGAAGCCCTATTCTTGGTGGGCAACTCATGGGGCAACAAGCCCTCTACAGCAGTTAGCCATGAGGCTCCTTTCTCAGGGAACTTCATCCTCTTGTTGCGAGAGGAATTGGAGCACATATGGGAATTTGTATAGTGTGAAGAAGAGCAGGCTTGAGCAGTCCAGGGCAGAGACAATGGTGTATGTGCACACCAACCTTCGTCTCATCTATAAGCAGAGGAAGGATTGGTTGTAGGTAAAGACAAAGATGTGGGATGTCTTTCCTGATGATATGGGTCTGGACAGCAGTGTTGAGTTCGCATTGGCCAACTTGGATCTCAATGCGCCAGTGCTAGAGCCTGTCACATTTGATGATGCCGATACAGTAGAGGCGTCATCCTCCACACCAGCAGATGCAGAGATGACAGAGGAGGAGGATGCAGCAAAGGAGAGCAATGGTGAGCATGATGATCAGGATGAGGACAATGATGTTGATTATGATGATGAGGATTGATGACTCATTGAGGCTTCAGGCTTTTAGTCTTGTAGACTGTAGTTTTTTTGTATTTTCTATTTCTATTTGCCATTGACAGTGTACTTATGTAACACTTTTAATTCTGATGACTTAATGAGAAAACTACAATATCTTACTATCTTGTCTTTCTGAGTAAATTTGACAATTGTATGATGTATCAATGTATCAAATTTCAATGTCTCATGTATGAGTATCTAAGATCTTAAATCTATGTTTGAATCAATGAATTTGTATGAATTTGTGTAAAAATATCTAATTTTTAAAATATATATATATATATATATATATATATATAACGTTTCGTATCCCGGAAGTGTCCTGCTCCTAGGGTCACCGTATCCCGAATCTGATTCTCGAATCCCCGTATCCATCGAATCTTGAATCCTCGTATCAGGTGACTTAAGCTGTAGGTGGGGGTAGGAGGGTTTCCCCTCTAGTTTTTGAGACTCAGTAAATCGCAGTGTTTTTCCTGCCTTCCTCAGCCTCTAGTGCCCCACTCTGTGATTACAGTTCAAGTTGTACATATGTTCCTGACAACTTGGGACCATGGCTCCTAGATTCAAATGCAGGAGGGAGTCCTACTATTCTGGAGCCACGATTCCAGATTTTCTTAAAAACTATTTCAGGGAAGACAAAAATTTTATGGGTCCGGGGTTCAGACCTGGTCTCAGACCTTAAACTAAAAGCCCAATATGCTACAGGCATTTCTGCCCCAAAGCAAAGTCTTATCTACTGTGGGAAAGTGTTGCAGGGAGAAAATCCATTAAAAACCTACAATATAAACAGGAACTCTACCATCACCATGAATTTAAGGCTTCTGGGCGACGCCCTAGGAGTTAATATCCAAGCTAGATCCCCGCTAAATGCCAAAGGACAGACCTCTTTCAAAGATGTTTTACGGGGAAAATCTGTTGCATAGGTCAAACAAGTGCCAAACCAGTCTGTTCCAGGCCCATACATTGTGGAAAAGAGGGAAAAAAAAACCCAAAACTGACCATAGAAATACCAGAAGTCAATGGTTTGTTTAACACATTGCAAGCAAATGCCATTATATGTCGCTTCAATGGATACTGGCCAAAATCTGAAGAATTAAATGCCTGGATTTACCAAAACTGGATGAAATATTGTGACATATACCTATGTGCAAAAGGTTTTTTCGTGGTACAATTTGATAGTCCAAAAGACTACAATCATGTCATGAACGAGGGACCATGGTTCTGGGGGAGGGTTGGCCTCTTTGTTTCCCCATGGTTCCCTGGTTTTGATGCAAATACAATGGTGGTCACAAAAATTATGGTGTGGGTTAGGTTACATAACCTTTCGCTCCCTTTCTGGCACCACCAGGTACTAGAAGACATTAGGAACTCTTTAAGAGTATTTCTGAAATCAGACCGAGAGAGAATGGATAAAGGTATATTCACCTTCATCCACAGGAAACACGGTATCCTTTTATCCCACAAGGATTTGAAATTGACACAAGCATTAGACTTCGAAAATACAGCTTTCAGGTGCAACGTATGCCAACAAACAGGACACTTACAAAGCTCCTGCATACAATCCAAGAAAAGAACAAACAGGAAACCACAAAATAAGAAAGGTTAGCAATTTGCAGATCCACTTTCCTCGGAGGATGAAGGTGAAGAAATGGAAGAAACAACCCAGCATACAGAAACAAAAAATCAACACTGTAATCTAGAAAAGAGAACAGAAGAAATAGAAAATCAACCCAATATTCTCAAAAAGAGAATAGAAGATGTGAAAGAACAAATTTATTCAGTTGAGGATCCAAACACTAACTCTGTTCCCGTGCCCCCGAATTCTCTCATTGATGGGAAGGACAACTATCATACACTTGTGGGTTCATACACTTGTGGGTTCAAAGTGTTCACATATATCTGAAAGCTCCGACTCAGATAAAGATGCCCCAATTGCAGATTGTAACAACGTGCTGGCAGTTATTCCTTCTGTTGTTGATTCTATGGGCTAGCAAAAAGTCCATAAGAAAAAGGGCAAAAAAAATAAGCTTTTGGCTTCTGTCATTATGTAATTTTAGTTTTTATTTTTTCTTTTCTTGGTAGCCTTGCTACTTGGCGTGGGTCATGTTGTTGAGTCCCTTGGGGACTTTCCTGAATGCTACGGCATATACTCTTGTAAATTTTCATTTTTATAATAGAACGTCACTGCTTTTTTCCTATGAAAAAAAAAATAAATAAATCAAGAAAAATCTTGAAAAGTGAAAAAAGAAATTGCTTGCACTAGATATTATAAATGCAAGATACCATAATTTTTTTAAGATAAATAAATTGATGAATCAAAACATGTGAAGATATCTTGCCAAAATACAAACAATTAGTAATCTACTTTGGAGAATGTAAATGAGATGATAAAAAAACTCAAATGTTAGACCAAGATAACATGCAATTAAATTTGCAACACCAAATAAGAGTACTTGCCAATGGAACGACATATATCAATCACCATAAGCATGATGACCATTAAAATGACAACATGCAATAAAGTTGCAAAAGTAAGCAAATTTTCAAGTACCATAGAATTAAACTTGTTGCAAAATTTCAGAAATTAAAATGCTTGCATCCAAAGTGCTTCTTGAAATAAGATTTGCATGTGAAACTTTAAACCATCAAGATAGCAAAAATTTTAAGAAATTTGCAAGTAAATGTGATGAGATAGTGCTCTTGGTTTATTTTATTAGTTAGCTCTAAAGCAATATTACAATTGAATTCTAATCCTCAGATCTCACTCTCGCCCAAATGTTTGGATCTCACAGTGAGGAGTCCATAGAGGTAAAGGGTCTCTAAAATGTCTATTCAACCAACTTAAGTTAGAGGTAAATTTTAGTGATACTTGGGGCATATAAGATCTAAAAGTAAATTAACATGAAAATGAAAATTCAACTTCAACTTGAAATATATTTGTTTGTCATAAATTAAAATGTAGTTTTACTTGATACATCAAACTTAATATTGTAGAGTGTGCTCAATGGTGAAGTATAAGCAAATTTGAAATATGATTTCAAGCGAAATAAACTCAAGTAAAAATGTTTGCATATAAAAAATCTGAATTTTCTATAAAAGTAAATTCTCTTAAAACTTATAGCAAATCAAAGTGAATAGCTAATGAAATGAATGAAATGCATGGTTGTGTTAAAATGTTGGGTAAAATGGAGAGAATGGGATGCCAATGGGTAAAACCCAGGGTCCCAAAATCAGAAATTTTATTGGTTGTTAGAGGTAAGAGACTATGAAACCTCCTGCAAGCTCAAGGTAAACCTTTACAAATGATACTTGAGGTTTTAGACTTGACTTTGATGAGAAATTTCTGCAATATAAAGACTCAATAGAAATCAATTTTTTACAAGTGAAGAAGAGAGGCTAAGCCTCCTCAATGCTCACAGCCAAGAGAGAGAGAAGAAGCCACAAAAGGAACTCGGCCTTCCTCAAGGAAGCTCCTTAACTGCCCACGACCAAAGGAAAAAGAGAGAGTCCTCTTTGTTTGACATTAGAGCTCAAAGGTTCTAGAACAATTTGTTAGTAGTTTCTTGAAAATGAATCCCGCAAGTCGCTACAAGAAAACAAATTAGAAAAAGAAGGCTACAAAAAACCAACCAAGTGTTAGACAAAGAAAATCACAAAATATTGCACAATAATCTACAAAGAGCTAAGCCAAAGAAGATGAGTAAACTCTCATATTTGTCTAGCCATGCTTAAGCTTTTTAAATAACAAAATATGATCCAATGAAAAGTAAAATATTTTTAAATGATTGCATACATACAAACTATGTCCAAACAAATTCTTGCAAGACACTTTTCCATAAGATAAACTATGAAAATCCAAATAACAAATGAGAGTTCCTTTGAAAGTGCTTCAAGAGTGGGTTGGTCTCCCAAAGACTTCCCCTCACGCTTGATCCAAAAAGAATTCTTCTGCAATACTCAAGTCACACATTAGTTAATGTAAATTTATATAGGCAAACAATGAATTGAAACTTCTAGAAATTTATTTGAAAATAAACTAGAACTTTCAACCTCTAGAGTCTACTTTCAAATCAAATGCTAATACAAGATAGTTGTGCACTAGCAAGTTCACAAGAATATATGGAAAATGAAATAACTCAAAGCATAGAAAAGATTACAGCAATAGCTCACAAAGCACCATGCTCCAAAGGAAGAACACCCATGAATGAACCCCTAAAGTCTTTTTATTGATATTCTTGAAAAGTGTACAAAGTAGCAGCACTTCCGCAAGCACATTAGCTTGTATCCAATATTTACAAATGAGAGCCCAAGGCTCACTTACATAAGAGAATGGGAGCAAATCCTAATGAAAAACCAAATGCCAAGTAGTGAGAGGGAGGAGATCACAAGGAAAATTTGAATTTGATAAGTGGAGCTCCAATGCCAAGTGGAAAAATCAAATTCTGGCAAGTGGACATCATTTTCTTCTTCCCTCATATGCCAAATTCGAATTTTATGATGGAATGACAAGTCTATATTGGTGGTAACCCATATGGGGACAATTTCCCACAGAAATCTCCACCAAATATTCTCCCAAATCCTCCCAAATATGCATTAACTTCACAAATTCGAATTTCCAAGTAAGCAGCTCTCATTTAATGCCAGAAATTCGATTTTATTTGAGCACATGTCATTTCCTTGATTTTAGGAGTCCACATCACCTTGAGACTTCACTTTAACTTCTCCATAATTTTCCACCTCATTTCCACAACATTTAGCATGTGTGGATATTTATTTTCCTCCATTTATTTAATTTTTGGCTTAATTAATTGCCATATTTCCCACTAAACTTAGGAAAAGTGGGTTTTGAGAGTTCAAAACACATTTATAACCCCTCAAAGTGTGTCATAGTAAAAAGTTAAGGGTGAGAGGTGTAATTTTAATTACTCGCACCTCATACAACTTCTCTAAACAACACTTATTACAATTCAATTACAATTTTTATTACAACTTTTGACTTGCAGGAAATCTAAAAAATTAAAAAATGCTACCTAAACCTAACCAAATTCCACGAAATTTTTTGTGTGAACTAATATGGTAATAATACATTGACTTCAAACGCTAAGACTCCCCAAGACCTCACCATCAAGCCGTACTCCGACTTTGGAGTAAAATTGGAGGAAAAAACTCAATTAACTATTAAGTCCTGATAGGAAGATGATAATTAACCGAGTGAAAAAAAAACTCCCAGAGTAATACTCACTTGTTGGCAAGGTCTCAAGCTACTTAGGCCTGTTACAGACTCAATACTGACTCAAAACTCATCATTACTAACATCACTTATTACAATTCCCCGTAGGGCGTGGAATCTGGGTACAAGAGAAAATGATAAGTAGAAGTAGAATTTAAAACTCTGTTGAACTAATGATATCTGATGATATCTAATGGTACAAGTGTCCTCTGGTTCATCCTTGGGCATGGAGTCTTCACATCATCATCAGGTGTCGCTCCAGTGGTCAACAGGTCCTAGGTCAAAGCACCCATTGAGTGCTCTAGGGGTCTTGTTGTCAAGTCAAAAGACAAGGTCATGATGGTCTAGTCCTTGGAGGACTCATGTAACAAAGAAGAAAAATTATTATTCGTGTATACTATTAAAGCCTTCAAGAGATGGGTCAACCTGCCTTCCTCAAGTCGGCCTTAGGTGGCCTTATCTGCCCTCAAGAAAGCCTATATAAAGAAGAAGCCTCACCTCATTCGATACATACATTGATGATGAGATATCAATGGTCCTAGTGAAGACGAGAAGGGAAGCGAATTTTTGTGGAGGCACACGAAGGAGGAAGAAGAAGCCATTTTTTGTTCTGAAACATAGTCACATTGAAAAACGAAGTGCATTAAAAGTGCAAGAATTCCTGAGCACATAAATTATTTAAGAAATATCCTTGCATATGAAAACAGAGCTAAAATTACTCTTGAGTCTAGGCGCAGAAATTGACCATTAACTTTTCATCAACCCTGGGCATTCGAAAGTCAAGAAGAATCCTTGATCGTATTACATGAAGGGCCTTTGAAAAGGTGTATTCCTGGGCCTCCATCATTCATAAAAGTATTCACTGACCTGTGGAGATAGTATAAGTCTCTATGGCATGAGATTCAGAATTGGTGTCTTCTACAGTGTCATGATCAGAAATTTTCTAGGTTGACAGGGATATTTGAAAAGCTTTTAAAGCTTTGTTTCAAGGGACCAAAGATGTGAAAGAATGAACCTCTGAAATTTGCAATCATTGACTAGCAGATCGAAGATTTCTGGGCATAATTATTATCTCTATTCTCTGTATCAAGAAGCTCAAGGCAGGTCGCAATCATTGGCTAAGGAGCGAATGCCAAAGATCACAAGGCTTGCCATCTTCATCATATCCTTCGAGTTTCTGTGCAAAAAAATCGCATCTCTGCTTATTATTAAAATTTATCAAAATTATTGTGGAAGAATTACTCTTGTATTGCAAGGCATTCAAGGCTTATCAAGAAAGACACCAAGCCTTCTACCAAAAGTACGAAATTCTGGAATATTGTTCTATGCATAAAAATAGCCCTAGAAAGACTGTCAATAAATGTATTAAAAAAAATCTCTCAACGCCTATGAAAATTATTAGCCCAAGGGATATATTGAGCATGAGACTAAAGTATAGTCTCTCCCTTCATTGGTATAAATACTCTCTGTACCTGAGCATAAGGACTATGGCATCAAAGGAGCAAAACTTTATTTCATTGAGCCCGAAATTACATAATTCAGTGGTATGTAAGTATCTTTTTGGAACCAAAGTTTTGATCAAGGATACCGAGGTTCTGAAACATAGTCACATTGAAAAACGAAGTGCATTAAAAGTGCAAGAATTCCTGAGCACATAAATTATTTAAGAAATATCCTTACATATGAAAACAGAGCTACAATTACTCTCGAGTCTAGGCGCCAAAATTGACCATTAGCTTTTCATCAACCCTGGGCATTCGAAAGTCAAGAAGAATCCTTGATTGTATTTGTTAATTTTTGTAGATGTTCTATGCTTGATGCAACTTTACTTTTGTTACAGCAATCTCCCAAACAGTTAAGTAAAATGCTGATAGAACATACCAGTGGATCTGTAGAAGACAAACCAAAAACAGGAGAATGTGGTGGAGCGTTACGGCGGTCAACAGGATGCTTCAACCAGCAAAGTCTTCTTGATCAGCCAACCCAGAATGTGTCACAACAATCCTCAAATCAGTCAACACAAGTCAACTCTAGAAAAGTCAACATTGTCCAGAAAAGTCAACGCAGGGCAGCAACATAAAAGTCAACGCAGCTCCAACTTCGGTCAACCTTTTGACCTCGGTTCTTGTGCCAAAGTGTACAGCCTACTAAAATCGAAGTCTCCACAAATTTTGGGCCTCTTTGGACCATGCGTTGACCAAAGTCAACGCTGGTCAAACTTCCTAAGAAACCCTAGCTGCAGCAAATTGCGTCCTTCTTCTTGGCTGTAGTAGCTCGTCCTTCTTCCCACGTGTGAGCTGAATTTGTCCTCCAAGAAGCTCGTACTAAATCAGAGAAGAGAAGAGGAAGTGATGAGATGAGATGAGAGAAATGCTCTCCAACTTTGACTGTATTTATATCCATCATTGAGGTGTGTGACACATCTGCTGGGGGTGCAAAACCTTAAGGCCGACCTGCACATATAATTTATTATAAATAATAAATTCAAAATAAATGTTCTGCTCATCGGATTAAGATAAATTTTATATGGATCTTACACCTCTCCGAAAGAGGAATCCAACAAAAATATCAATATCTTAATCTGAGCATCACAACATGGAGTTTGGACCTAGTTGTCCAATTTTAACAATATTACATGAAAGGCAATCTGGGCCTTTGAAAATGTGTATTCATGGGTCTCCATCATTCCTACAAGTATTCATTGACCTGTGGAGATAGTATAAGTCTATGTGGCATGATATTCAGAATTGGTATTTTCTACAGTGTCAAGATCAACATATAGTTGAATCTACTCACATCAGTTGAGCCGACTTGTTGAGATTTTGCAAAAAGTTTTAATAGCAATATTGAAATAATTGTTGAATAAGGATCTATATTTGGTCACGTTGGAAATGAAGGGAAGCTACAGGAAGTAAGTAGTACCACAGTGACATCAAGGATGCTTCCTTGAAGTCTGCAATGTTTTAACAAGAAATATTCTAAGTCATCATTTTTGGAGAAGACTTTATAGTAGCAGTGGGACCTACACAATAACAAATCTACAAGACAGGAAAACATCAGTGCATTTTGAAGAAAATAATAGTTCAGAGGCAGTAGGAAGGTCATATAAGGTCGAGTTGATGATCACCTTGAAGAAGAAGCCATGGCATACGAAAGTACAGGCCACTACAGGTATGTAATCATGAGCTATGTATGGCACATCTTTTGTTAAGGGTCCAATATGAATTATTGTAGTGTTGGGTGATTATATAGGGTTTGTTGATTAAAATTGTTGACACTAGTGAAACCCTAGTCATATAGAAACCCTAACCTTGTTCCCTCATGGAAACCCTAACCCTTTGCCTTTAGGGTTTGTATGCAATCTAGAGCTCATGTCAAGTAGGCATAGATAAGGGTGATGAGTTATGTATGATCCATTGGTCTAGGGTTGGCACTTAAAAACCCTAGGAATGCAACCTTTAAGTTTCATGGTAACCTTAGATTGACAGATTGATATCATGCTTTTGTTATTGTATACTTTGCTTGGGGGTACTTGTCAATGAATGTTGCAGGCACATGAACTAAAGGAAGAAGGATGGGCAGATCCTCTGTTTTAGCAAGCATGATGGTAGAAGGAACTGTAAGGACCCTTGGATCCTAGGGAACTTTGATGGATTCATGATATAATTGTGCGATTGTGGATGCCTGGAGGAGTCAATGATAGCAATCGGAAGAATTCATGAAATAGCAATCAACTAGCCGATGTAAAGACTTTGCTGCAAGCAAGGATCATTCATGGATCCTCCTTTGTGATGACATGAAGTGAGTTCTTCACCTTGGGAAGGTAAAGACTTTGCTGCAAGCAAGGATCATTCATGGATGCTCCTTTGTGATGACATGAAGTGAGTTCTTCACTTTGGGAAGAATGACAATTTTGGAGCAGGCCTCTTAAGAAAGCTTGTTGGTTAAGTTGCAGCACAATGGACCTCATCCTTGAAATGAGAAGCAGGGATAGATGACTAGCTAAGATATGTTCTGTTAAAGACTCCGATGGAGATTTAAAACCATGAAATTGATGAAGACATGATATGCTGTTGAGATCTGCACGATCCTGCTATATGGAGAAGTTTCACTTTAAAGAAGGGTATGATGACTCCATTAGGTTGCTGCCTTGGAACTTAGTCCAAGGAGTTGATGTACATCAGGAGTTGATGTACATCATGATATCAAATATGATAGCAGGTTGCAGATAGTTTGATGATCATGTCCTGGTAAGATCTCTTTACACATGTTCAAGAGGGAGCCATGTTCGAGCTTGATAATGATTAGCTCGTGAATATGCAGGTGATAAAGATGATGTCATGATGAAGGGCCATCATAAAAAGGTAACTTTGATTTGATGTTCATTTTAATTTGAAATCATCTAGCCAGGTTGGGTTGAAACAGGGCTACTGGAAGAAGGTTGTAGAGAGTTACCTACAACCAGTACTCATGTGTTTGGATGAAAGATCCTAAGAGAAGCATGACTTGGAAAAGGCAGTTGTATGAAGGATAGCGAGATGTGGACTAGAAGATCACTTTCTAATGAGGAGAACAGTGACATGACTATTGGTTCAACCATACGGTTTGTTGATAGCAAGTGATGGAAAAGATGGCTCATGCCCTACGAAGAAGTTTTAGGCTCCACAATGAAGAAAGTTGAAGTTCATGACCGGATGCAAAAAGAGGAGCCCAACAAGTAGTTGTAAATACTAAATACAATGATCTCCACTGAAGAAGCAAGTTAGCTATTGTTGAAAACAAGTCCCTAGTTAAAAGGGAGCTTGGGAATATTCCTTGTATAGGAATGAAGAGATCCTCCCTGGTTAAGAGGGAGTGACGGATATGGTTCTCTACTTCATGTGTCATGCACTAGACCAGGACTAACAGTCAAAACTCTTAGCGAAGGCCATGAGAGAGCGATAGACACATCATTCTTGTCTTCATGGTTTCCGATACTCTTTGAGGATGTGGTAGGGCATCCAATAGGAAAGAGTAGTCGAAGAGAAAATTCCTTGAGGATGTGTTATTCCAAGATAGGAAGAGTACTGGAAGGACATACCTTGGGAACATCCGGATGGGGTATGTGCCTTGAGAGACAATGATTTAGGTGTCTATAAATCATTGGTCTCGCCATCATTTTGCTTGATCTTGTGGAGGGATAGAGTTGTTAGTCAAGGCCTTGCTATGTGACAATGTTGGTTGATATGATAAGATGCATTGATATAAGTTGATGAAATAGCTTATGAGATGGCTTATCAATCTGACTCTTATGAGAATGTTTCATTGGAAGTACTGTCCTTGTACCTGTGGTCAATTATGAATACCTCCCAAGTCCCTAGTTAAGAGGGAGTGTTGAAATGTAACTAGTTTCGGTCTTCATAATTGTCCTTGAGTCGTGACTTGATGTAATTATTGATGTACTTGACAAAAGAAAAGAAAAGAAAATTTATTTGTAAAAAGGAAACATTATTATTATTGAAAAAAATGGGTTTGTTGCCCATCATGTTGTGGTCCTAGGTCAAAGCACCCACTAAGTGCTCTAGGATTTTTGTTGTCAAGTCGAGAGTCAAGGTCATGATGGTCTAGTCCTTGGAAGACTCATGTAACAAAGAAAACAAATTATTATTTGTGTATGAAAGCCTTCAAGAGATGGGTCGGCCCACCTTCCCCAATTCGGCCTTAGGAGGCCTTATCCACCCTCAAGAAAGCCTATATAAAGAAGAAGCCTCACCTCATTTGATACATACATTGATGGTGAGATATTTATGGCCCTAGTGAAGA
This sequence comes from Pinus albicaulis, assembly GCA_034641835.2. NCBI lineage: Eukaryota > Viridiplantae > Streptophyta > Pinopsida > Pinales > Pinaceae > Pinus > Pinus albicaulis. The sequence continues at coordinate 1,317,500,938 of CM076583.1, read as the reverse complement.
TGAGAAGGGAAGCGAAGTAGAGAAGGGAAGCGAATTTTTGTGGAGGCCAGCAAAGGAGGAAGAAGAAGCGATTTTCTGTCTCTGACTGCTCAGTGGCTCACATATGCGAGTTTCTTGGAGGAACTAGGTTTTCCTCAGTTCAGATTTGGCAGAATGTTTGATTGAGGTTCGGCTGGCTCATCTCTTGGAAGGTTTTGTCTTGGGTCAAGGTCAAGGTCTTGGAAGTCTTCATTGAAATTCTATAAGAAGATATTTTCGTGGATTTTCCTCTCTTGGAGAGGTTTTGGCCCTGGCTTGCAGCCTACATCTGGTGTTCTTGTGATCTTCTATTGACACTTATCCTGATGATGAAACAGAGCTAAATAATAATGCTAATGCTTTAGCCTCTAAGTTAACTCACAAGAAATATCAAGAATTGCAGAGAAATCAATTTAATAATCACCCTCACAGCATGCCCTAGATTTCTCAACATTCTGCAAGTTGTGCTACTGTGCATTAATTGTTGTACAACCTCCTTGTACGAACTGTTGCACCCTCAACCTAATTGGTGTGACCTCTGTCTTTCCCTCTGAAGCATACAACCTCCACCAATCTCACTGTTGGTTTATGTATCTGGCAAGATCTCCTTGTAGATCTAATAAATCTACTGCAAAACTATTATGCAAACTTGAAATCAGCCTCCCTCTCAAAGTGTAAGTTCTAATACCATGTTAAATTTCCTAACCCCAGCACTTAGACAAATTACTTCCTAGTAATTTCCTTGCTGAAAATTAATTTAAATTATAGATTACAAAATCAAATGCACTACTGGGATTTTTAACTAATAAAAATAAAAATTTCAGTTGAAACAAATAAACCAATCTCCACACATGCACACAACATATTTATGCCCTTCAAATTGCTTTTCATTAAAATAATAGTCAAAAGCATACAAAGGCTCCCTTCCTGGGAAAATGACCTAATGAAGAAAATATAACTACAACAAGAACCTGGTCATTTTCTTGTTGAAGAAACTCTGCAATCTGCTGTTTGTGTGACTTGTACGGCCCTACCCGCGGCTGCACGACCTGCCTGCAGCTAGTGCAGCATGTTCTCTGTTAAACACCATGTTGAAGCACACACATGGTGTATGAGGAAGAAGAATGCACACACAAGAGAAACAACACACAATGAAAGATAAGCGTGAGGCTTTCTTATTTTCCATTATACAAAGATGTACATTTATAGTACAATGGTGTGACTCTTGGTTTCATATTCCAAGGTCACTTGGACTCCATTGTGACTTTTCTCATTCCACACCTACCCATGTAGGATTAGGTGTTCCAACATCCCCCCTTAATCCGAAGGGGTATGTGTGAGTCCAAGAAAAGAGTTGTAATACAAATCTGCAAATTATACATGGCAGCACTTGGGCTGAATCAACTCTCTGAAATGTTGGAAAAAGAGGTGGTTTTAGGATGACCACAAACACTGGAACGCAATACATGTTGCAGTTCCCGGAACTCTTCCAAAACTGGCAAGAAGCTGAAGGCTTCTGCTAGAGGAATTGTCCCTCATAAAAAAAGGAGACCTTCGACCTAAAAGAAGGGAGGTCTACTACCTGTGGTGGTTTTAGGTTGTCCACCAACCAAAGATGATGGTTTTAGGTTATCCACCAACCGAAAATGATGGTTTTAGGTTATCCACTAACCAAAGATGATGGTTTTAGGTTATCCACCAACCGAAGGTATGCTCATGGGCATCCGTGTCTCTGGCTACATCTCTGAATCCGGAATGACGAATTGTGGCTCAGGCTCGCTTGAACTGCTGGCTACAACTCTGAACATGGAATGAGAGATTGTGGCTGAGGCTCGCTTGATCTGACGTCGAAGCTTGTACATGACCACCATTTTCCCCCCTGTCAGGGACAAGGTGAGATGATGGCGAAAACTCAACTGCAAGTTTGCTCAATATGCGTGAACAAGTTCTAACATGTGTCGTAAACATCTTCTTGGCTGCTGATGCCCATTGCCAAGAAGCAATCCATCCAAGATGAATCTTGGTTCTTGCAGGAGGCTTGTTTCTGAAGCATCTGTCTGAAGAATGGGTGTGCCGACCACAGTGCTTGCATGGATGAAGATAAAAACAGTGATCTTTCATATGACCAACTCGATCACAGTGTTGGCATGTTACAATCTGTTGTGGAAGTGAAGCAGGATCTGGAACAGCTACAGGTGAACTGTCATACAAGAATCCGGCACTTTGAAATCTGATGGGCTTTGTGTAGTCTGGAATATGAAAGGACACATCCTTGTCATATCCAAGACCGGTTCGGTGCTTGTTGTGGACAAGCTCTTCCCAAGGTCTGATGATGGGCTTAGGAAGTGCAGGCTGAACTGTTGCATCTGCATGTAAATCTGTTCTAGTGCAATGAACTGAATGAGAATCAACTGAAACTTTGCTGACTTGCTGCTGATGGGAGTCTTTCACAATCTTCTGAACAGAAACAGGTTCAGAATGGTGACTCTTTTGCTGAGGTTCTTCTTGCTGAAGCTGAGATTCCAACTGCAAAAACTCAATCTTCTCTTGTGCATCTAGCAAACAACTCTGAATGTTACATAGAGCATCCTTGCTCATTTTTATCATATCATGAACATTTGAATGAATGAGGTCATTCAACAACACTAATGCCTCATTGATTTTGGCCATTTTCAACAACTTAGGCTCAAAAATGAAAGGGTGTCGGCTTCAACCGAAAATGCACCCGTTTACAATGATTCAACAAATACAAATGACTCCAAGGAATTTTCAAAGTACAAGATGTGCTCCTCAAATGATGGAGGGCAATCAATAATCTTTCAACAACAACTCAAATTCACTGATTCCAACTATGAATGAAGAGGGAAATTGCACTCAAAATACAATGTCAATATCTCTGCAAAATGAATGTGTAGCAAAAACCACTGTGCAGCTGAATTTTTCCTTCAAATAACTGTTTTCAATGATGCCAAACTTGTCTTCAAATGTGAAATCTTCAAAAAAATCACCCTTATGTCAATGCCACAAATCACAATGTAAAATCTGCAAATTTCTCTATGTCATTCAGTCCATCTTCTTCATATGTCGAATCTTCTTTTACTGCTGTTCTTATTCTCTCTCTCCTCTCTCTCTCTGCTGTTTTTTTTTTTAATTTTTTTTAAATTTTTTTTTTAATTAATTAAAAATTAATTAAAAAATGGGAATAGTTAAAAAGGGAATAAAAAATATGGAGGGGGTTTGTTAATTGGGATGGGAATAATTAAAAAATGAGGAGGGGATTGTAGTAATGGGAGGGGTAGTTTATTAAGGGAAGAGTTATTATAATGGTGAGGAGGGATTATAATATATTAAAAAAGGAACGTGGGAAATGTAATGAAAAGGGTGGGGGGTATATGAGAGAGCCGTATTAAGGTGTGAAAATCGATTTTAAAAAGGAGAGGGAAGATTAAAAGTTGAATGAGGGGCAGATTGTATAAATTTATATGAAGGGGAGTATTATATTAAAAATCGATTTAAAAAGGTAAAGGCGGTATTGTGAAGTTTGGACGGGGCAGTATTTAAATGGCGGTTTTAATGCATGGAGGGAGGCTGTAAAAGCCGTGAAGGGATGAGAGGGAGGCTGTAAGAAGAGGCGAATGGAGTTGTAAAAGTCGAATTTAAAATGGAGGCGGATTTTACAATGGAAAGGGGCGGTATTAATATATGAGAAGGCGGTATTGGATATGAGAGGGTGTTGTTAAAAGGGAAATGTGGTATTAAAATGATGTAGGAGGCAGCGTCTGAGGGGGAGGGAGAGGACGCGTGTGAGAGAGCGGTTCTGGAGTGCCGTGGAGCGTTAGTTAAAGATCAGGGCTCGGTCGAAGGGCCGGTGTGAGGTTGGTATTGAATGTAATGAGCGTGCGCTTGAGTGGAGCGTTGTTGACAGGAAAAGGTGAAATGACAGTTTGCAGTTGAGTCGTGGAGTCGAGAGTTGACAGGGAGCGGAGGACCCGTAGCATAGGCGGATGTGAGGGCTGTTGGGGAGCGGTGCCAACAGTTGGGACGACAGAGTGTATGCAGGGTAAGGGCGTTAGCTGTAGGGAGAAGGATGGCGGCCGAGGAGTAAGGGGTGGCTATGCCGTGGAGTAATAAGGGGTGTATACCAGTGACGGAGTTTGCAAACGGTGAGGAGGGCGTAGATGGAGAATAGGTGTGAAGGCCGAGTTGCAGAGGGCCAAAGGGCCGAATTGTAAAAGAATTGAATTTTTTTTTTTTTTTTTTTGAATAACAGCAGAGAGGAAAAGATTCAGAGATTTTTATACTTCAGGTAGAAGATTTTTCACGAAAGATAGCAGCAAGTTCAGAAATTTTCAATGAAAACTTAGAAATCTTTCAGTGGCTGAGCAGCATAAATGCAGAATTTTTCAAACAATTTCAACACTAAAACCCAGAAATTTTCCAATAGTTGAGCAGTTGAAAAACTCAAAATTCTTTTTCATGAAAAAGCCAGAAACTTCTAGTTCAGAAACCCTCTTTTAAACAGTGTTTTCCAGCAACTCTTCAATGTAGAAATTAATGGAATTTGCAGGAAAAATGAGAATGAAAACCTTCAAATGGGCAGTGTTTCGTTTCTTCAAAACCAATTTTGAACGCTGCTCCTTCTTCTGAATGTTGCTCCTTCTTCAAAACCACTTTCTGAATGTGGCAAAAAGACTGCTACAAACACTTGAGTGCTGCAAAAAAACCAACAATTTTTGCAGATATGCATAGGCCATAAACACAAATGGCTCACTCAAAGTGGAGCAGGGCCAGAAATCGCCCGCTCTGATACCATGTTAAACACCATGTTGAAGCACACACATGGTGTATGAGGAAGATGAGCACACACACAAGAGACCAAACACACAATGAAAGATAAGCTTGAGGCTCTCTTATTTTCCATTATACAAAGATGTACATTTATAGTACAATGGTGTGACTCTTGGTTTCATATTCCAAGGTCACTTGGACTCCATTGTGACTTTTCTCATTCCACACCTACCCATGTAGGATTAGGTTCTCCAACATTCTCGACCCTTCTATGGATGCCCACGGCCTGTGCTAGCTGCCCTTCTGCTGTACATCAGCCCAGAAAATCAGTCCTTTGATTTCTGGCTATTGGGTCTTCTCCTCTTGCTGCTACACTGCTTGCACTCTCCTCCTTTCAAATTGATATCTAGATGAAGCTCTTTTATCACCCTTGTTGAGATCTCCCTGAATCATTACCCTTCATGACTCAATCACTCAATGTCTCTTCTGTGTCTTCCTTCTTCACCTAGCCTTGCTTTCATAATCTTGAGTTATGGCAGAATCCATTAACCCTAGTCTCCAAAGTGATTGACATTTGAGATTAGATCTTACCTCGCTTGAGATCAATGGTTAAGATTCATCTAATTCATTAATATAAAAACCTTTACATTTCATTAGATTAAACTCACTTTTATAAAAAAAAAATCACTTTAACAATTCCTTTAATCAAAGTGAATTTGCTAAGGTTGAAGGCTTCGGATGAATTCCACACATCTAGACACCTAGACATGTGCCGAACTTCCTATCCAATGCTACAAACATCAGCACTGAGCAGGTCAAAGCAGCAAGCATTAATTTCTTGTATAACTTAGCAGTGGCTTCACCTTGTCCGGGTCAACATTCCTTCCCTCGACAACTCCTTCTCGGTGGATCATGGCAACAAGCAAATGGTGCAACCACTCAATACATGGTGCTATAATTGTCACAAGTTTTCCCTTGCAATTCCTCATGATCCCAGAAATCACTGCTCTCATAAATTTTAATCAAGTCAAACCTGCTCTAATACTATAATAAAACATGAAAGGAGTCCTTGACACAAGTATAAATACACAAGATAATTTCTTAAACAACTCCTTATATTCAAATGACAGATCTCTAGTACATAAAGGATCGGTTGGAGTAACAACTCCCTACAAATCTAAAACTAGAGACATGTGCCTACAGTGTAGCAACTGAACATAACAGCCTTAGACAGCATCCTGGAAATCAGTGAGATAGAGAAATAATAAAGAAGACGACTACCTAGAAACTAGCTAACAGAGTCACACGTTTCAATGGGTATTAATTCTAACAAGTCAAAATGTAAACCAAATCATAAAATCCAAAAACAATTGGACACATATCAATGTGCCATAAAAGTAAATATGGCTTAAACATTGGTAAGGCATAAAAAGCAAGGTCGTGTAGTAGAAAAATGATCATGTGTACTCTCTTTTACACCAAGTTAACTACTCGAAGAAAATGGATTTATCAAGATTCTGCCCTGGCTACTTCAAGGAAAGGAGAAACCTTAGAGCTGACCATTTTTGGAACACTGAAAACTGATGACAAAAGGCCCAATATAAATGTCAGTGATCAGAATATAAATGTCCCATAAAAGTAAATATGGCTTAAACATAAGGTGTAAAAAGAAAGGTCATGTAGTAGAAAAATGATCAACATGTGTACTCTCATTTACACCCAGTAAACTACTCGAAGAAAATGGAGTTAACAAGATTCTGCCCTGGCTACTTCAAGGAAAGGAGAAACCTTGAGCTGACCACTTTTGGAACACTGAAAAATGATGACAAAAGGCTGAGTATAAATGTAAGTGATCACAAACAAAGCTCCATTATCATTCCATCACAAACTTTTACCTCATCTACAACAGAGAACATAGAAACAGCTCAAATCACAAAGGAATCAAAATCTCTTTTGGAGGTTTCTAGAAAACCTGAGCATTTTGTTGGGTTCAAACTTCAAATATTGTTCAAGACAATAAAAAAAATGTACAATAGCTGGATATTTTGGAGGAAGAAGTTACATAAAGAATATTATCATTGTTCCCAATGTCCCATAAATAATATACAGTGAACGCCGTATATAGAATGCTGCACCGAATTTTGGGAATGGGGGAACAGGTGTGCAAGTTTTAAGGAGCATTGAGTGGTGCTCCACAAAAGGATGGGGGGCGCAGGATGGCAAAAATTTACATTAAAAAAAGGGATGATCTGAACAAGGATTTCTGTTTATTCTGGTTATAATGGGTTCATTCCAAGATGTGTTATGCATACTAGAGGATGAATCTTGTGTCTGTCATAAGTTTGTAACATAAAGCCCTTCATAGTATAGCAGAGAAGTCCGACTACTTCCATACATTGCCTCAAAGCAGGGTACATAAAATAATAATGCATTTGGTATGCCTGCTCTGAGGAAGGCTAGAGTGTCCATGATATGACGTGCTTGTACACCTTTGCTCTCACTGCAGTCGTTCTGCCTTGTATACAAGCTCCACAAATCAGTCTTGATTCTTCAATGAAGATGGCACGACAATACTAAGTCCAAGTTCCTTGATTCTCTATCTGCAGATGATGCTAGGATTATTTTCACTAGTATGTAGTGCTAAGTGTCCTCACCAACTGATGGAGTCCATATTCAAAAAGGATAGAATCCTATCTTGCCATTTTGATGGGGATCAACAAGACATCCCCAAGATGGTTGAGGGGCATCTAGCCATTCCCTCAAACAGTGGGGATATCCCCCATACACCCCTGATTTCGAGAGAAACAACTGAGGAATTGTAAATTTATGTAGATGTTCTATGCTTGATGCAACTTTACTTTTTCTCCCAATATCAGACAGCAATCACATAAACAATTGAGTAAAATGCTGATAGAACATACCAATAGATCGATAGAAGACAAGCTAGAAATATATAAGTGTGTTGGTGCGTTACGACGGTCAACAGGATGCTTCAACCAGCAAAGTCTCAATATGGTCAGCCAACCAGCAATGTCACACAACCCTCTAGGACAGCCAAACGGTCAACTCAAAAGTCAACGCTGCCAGTCAACGGTCAACACAAACAGCAGCAATAACTAGGTCAATGCAGAAAAGTTAAAGTCAACGTCTAGCCTCGGGAATAGTGCCAAAAAATGCGGATTTGGAAAATCGAACTTTTGGGAGAGTTTCAAGTCCGTTTGACCTTGCGTTGACCAAAGTCAACACTGGTCAAAGTTTGCTGCAGAAACCCTAGACCGAAATCAGAAATGTGTTGCTGCTGGAATTTTCCCACGTGTGGAGAGAAGAGCCTCCAAGTTCATCGAACCAATTAGATGAGGAGAGAGAAATGTGAGGATGAGATGAGTGAAAATGTCCTCCAACGTTGACCAATTTATATCCATCTATGAGGGTGTGTGACACAACTGCTGCGACACAAAACCTTAAGGCCGACCTGCACATATCTTGAATAAATTCAAAATAAATGTTCTGCTCATCGGATCAAGATGATCTTTAGATCGATCTTGCACCTCTCCGAAAGAGGAATCCAATAAAAATATTGGTATCTTCATCTGAGCATTCACAACATGGAGTTTGGACCTAGTTGTCCAAAATTAACACTCCCTCTCAACTAGGGAGAACTCCATCCACCTATGCAATCCAAACATCGTGTGTCATCCCGCCGTAACTTGCTTTGCTGGCTTCTTTATTTCAGAACAAAAGTGGGTCAGTGACAAAGACATCATTCCCGGCTGACAGATTCAGCCTACAGGTCCGAAACCTCTATAGGACTCACAAAGAGTCTCATACCAACCCGAAGTTGGTTTACCTGACCCAAAGTCAGTTGGAGGTCCGAAACCTCACTATACTTGATCCCAGATCAAGTGGTTGGACCGTGCCATCCTAGATAGAGAGTACAGCAATCTCTGATGTGTCCATCAGTCTTTGCTACTAGTCTCTAGCGTTTCCCACCTCACTGGCCAAATGAGAGGTACTTCCCATGAGCCCTAAACTCAATGGGTAGGATGCAAACGGGGCACAAATAATGAGAGGTGAACCAACTCCATCATCACAACAGTGGGGCAGAAGCACGCCAACAAGGTTCGGCAAGCCTAGCCCAGTGGTTGCTTATAGCTCCGAGAAGCTATTCCCAAAGCCCCCCAGAGCTCCCAGAGCTCATCGTCCAACAGGACACTCAGCATAGGGTCGTTCCACGATACCAAGATTCTCACAGAAGGTTAGGAACTTGACCTTCCCCAGGTGCTTTGTGAGAATATCTGCGACCTGCTCATCAATTCCTATATGATCGAGCCTTACGGCGCCTCGCTGTACCATATCCCAAATAAAGTGGTACCTGATATCAATATGCTTGGATCGATTGTGGAACACAGGATTCTCGGACAACCAAATCCCACTTTGGTTATCACAAAGTATCATAGTGGTATCTAACACATGCCCGAAAAGCTCACTGAAGAGCTTTTCGCAACCAAATTACTTCACAATAGTCCATACTCGCTGAAATGTATTCGGCCTCCGCGGTGCTCAAAGCCATCGACTTTTGCTTCCTGCTCATCCATGATAACGAAGAAGAACCAAGTGTGAAGCAGCATCCCAATGTGCTCTTATGACCCACCACACTGCCAGCCCAATCGGCATCAGTATATCCATGGAGTGTCACGCTCCTGGCAGTGTATCTCAGCCCAGGGTTTATCATGCCCCGAATGTATCTCAATAGATTCTTGGCACCAACCCAGTGGGTGTGATGAGGCTCAACTATATGTTGACTCAAAGTGTTCACTGCAAAACATACGTTCGGACGGGTGTTCACTAAGAACATCAGGGCCCCTACGAGTTGATGATACTCAGCAGGATTTGCTAACACAGGCCCAACAGCGCTGCCACTCAACTTCTTAAAGTTGAGCTCCGTCGGTGTCGACACGATCTTACAGTCCACCATACCAAATCTTTCCAGAAGCTTCACAATGTATTTTCCTTGAGAAAGGAAAATCTCGCCTAGTCTCTGCCAGACCTCCAAGCCTAGGAAGTAATGCATCAGTCCTAGGTCCTTCATCTCGAACTCAGCAGCAAGCTCCCTCTTACACTGATGAATGAGAGGGTCAACACCTGTCAGGAAGAGGTCGTCCACATACAGCACCAGAATGAGAGGCTTTTCTCTATCAACCTTGAAGTAAAGGTTTGGATCAAAGACATTACAAGTGAAGCCTGGCCGAGGTAGTTATCTATCCTCCCTTACCAAGCTCTGGGTGCTTGCTTCAACCCATAGAGGGCTTTCTTCAACCTGCAGACATGGGTGTCCCGATCCTGGACTTCGAACCCCAGAGGTTGCTCCACATAGACCTCTTCCTTTATTGCACCATGCAAAAATGCCATCTCCACATCCATCTGATGAAGACTCCATCCTTGCGTAGCAGAAAGGGCTATGATAGATCGGATGGTGGTATATCGGGCCACAGGTGCAAATATATCATCATAGTCTATGCCTTCCTTTTGAGAGAAGCCCCGGGCAACAAATCTTGCCTTGAACTTTTCAACACTTCCATCATATCCATGCTTGATCTTGTAGAGCCATTTCGAGGTGACAACTGCTTTGTCCTCTGGTCTTGGAACCACATCCCAAACATCATTCTTCATTATGGACTCATACTCTTCGTGCATAGCATCCTTCTAGACTTGATGCTTTACGACTTCCTCAAAAGATCCAGGCTCAGATTGTACAATAGTACTCATGGCTGCTAGATACCCTTGGTATCTATTCAGCTTCTTGCTTTCACGAAATGTCCCCCTTGGGGCCATATGTCCCTCGGCATCCTCGAGAGTGTCCTTGAGCCATGATGGTCTCTTCCCTATCAAAGGAGGTGGATCAATCGGGTCCATTGGTCCTTCAACATCGGGCATCGTCTCATCCTTCAATTCTTCTTGATTTCCACGCCTTGCTTCATGATCTTCCTCAGATGTCGGAAGATTGACTACTTTCCTCAGAGAAACATCTTCGTCAAAGGTGACATCGTGGCATATCTCCACTTCTCTTTGACTAGGCACATAGACTATATAGGCCTTCGAAGTTTCGCTGTAGCCCACAAACATTCCCTTCTTCCCAGAAACATCCAGCTTGCTCCTCTTCTCTTTCGGCACATGAAAATAAACAGGACATCCAAAAACTCTAAAATGTGAGACGTCAAGTTTCTTACCAGAGAAAACCTCTTCGGGAGTTTTGAAGTCCATAGTAGAATGCGGGCATCGGTTTTGTATGTACACAGCAGTGTTCGCAGCTTCTCCCCACAAAAACTTCGGTATACCCTGGTCACATAGCATGGCAAGAGCAGCTTCCACAATGGTTCTATTCTTTAGTTCAACAACGCCATTCTGCTCAGGAGTATAGACAGTTGTGGTCTCCCTCTTGATGCCAGCTTCTCTGCAAAAGTTCTTGAAATCGTTCATCTCATATTCAGTGCCATTATCGGTCATCAATATCTTGATCTTCTTCCCTGTCAGATTTTCCACCAAGGCTTTGAAGGTACGGAACCACGTGAAAGCCACATCCTTCTTTTTCAAGAAGTATATCTAGGTTTTGCGAGAGAAGTCATCTATGAATGTCATATAATAAGAACATCCACCCAAGGATGTCACGGGCAACATCCCAGACAAATCAAAATGTATCAATTACAAGACATCAGATGTCTTTGTGACACTTGAGGGGAAAGGTCCCCTTGTATGCTTTCCTTCGACACAACCCTGACATACACCATGATTATTTGAAAACATGGGCATCCCCGTCACTGCCTTCCTTACTTCGGGAAGGGCCTAGTAGTGAAGGTGTCCAAACCTTCGGTGCAATAGTTCAGTTTGTCGGATAGTATCACACGTCATCGCTCCCAGTGGACTTCCTCCAACCTGGTAGAGTGTATCAACTCTAAACCCAATCGTGATAGCTTCCTTGAAGCTCTTCTTCCAGATGCGCACCTTCCCATAAATGAATGCCACATTGAAACCTTTGTCTTCCATAGCCGATATAGGCACAAGGTTCTTCTTCAAATTAGGTACATAGAGTACATCCTGCAAGCGGAGGACTTTACCTTGAGACAAGTGGAGGGTCACAGTCCCTATCCCTTTCACGGGATATGTGGCATTGTCTCCAAGGATAATTTCCAGATTAGTATCCTTCTCAACCATATCAGAAAGTGCTTCCTTGAACCCAGTGATGTGCCTTGAGGCACCACTATCTATCAACCAAACATCCACAGTGTCGGGTGGCGATGCAGCAGAGAGGGCAGATACAAGAATGAATTCATTTCTTTTATCAACAACATTTGATTGCTCATAACTGGAATTTCTCAACCTTTTGAAAGGTTGACCATTTCCGCCGGAGGGAGCCTTCCTTTTTCCCTTGAACCTGTTGTTCCTTTGATTGCCATTCCTCCAGTTGTTGTTGTTATCATCATCATTGGTAGAATCCTTCTTGAAAGGGCATTCTCTAGCATAGTGACCTGGCCTATGACAAGTGTAACACTTGCCCTTCTTTCCTTGGGCCCCTGCTCTTCCTTTGTTCCTTGGACCACCAAAGTTCATCTTTCTAGAATGAGCAGCGTAGGCAGCATTTCCTTCATTTTCATACTCCTTCATCCTTGTCTCTTCTTGTACGCATCTTGATAGTACTTCGTCAAAGTCAGGTATCACATTGTTATTGAGAATGGTAGTGTTGAACACATGCCATTCAGATGAAAGCCCTCCAAGTGCGATGAGTACCATCTCTCGATCAGCTATTGTCTACCCAATAGCCAGCAGATTGTTCCTAATCTCGATCAGCTTCGGAAAATATGATTAAACAGACTCATCCCTGCCTTTCTTCAGATTCTTCAATTGATTCTTGAAAAATAGGACTTGATTCGCATTGTTGGCCTTGAACATGTGGACCAACTTATCATACATCTCCTTGGATGTGCCCAGCTCAGAGATGTAGGCAACCAGACTCTTGTGAATAGAGTCCCTGATCACTAGCTTTACTTTGATCTCCCCCTTCTTATACTTTGTTTTGGCAACAACAGTTGCAGTGGATGGAGGCTCTTGGAGTTTTCCCTGCACATAGTCCATGACATCTTGGTCTTCCAAGTTAAGATCCAATGTCATCTTCCAAGCATGGAAATCATCCTTCCCAGTCAATGTGTCATCAGCCTTAAAGCCATTGTAGTTTGAGGAACCCATCCTCTTCTTCGGTGATTGCTACAAATTAGGGCTTTGTCTTCACCTCAGCTCTGATACCATGTAAATTTATGTAGATGTTCTATGCTCGATGCAACTTTACTTTTTCTCCCAATATCAAACAGCAATCACATAAGCAATAAAGTAAAATGCTGATAGAACATACCAGTAGATCAACAAAAGACAAGCCAAAAATATATAAGTGTGTTGGTGCGTTACGGCGGTCAACAGGATGCTTCAACAAGCAGTCTCAAAATGGTCAGCCAACTAGCAATGTCACACAACACTCTAGGACAACCAAACGGTCAACTCAAAAGTCAACCCAAAAGTCAACGTTGTCAATCAACGGTCATCACAAACAGCAGTAACAGCTAGGTCAATGCAAACAGCAGCAACAACTAGGTCAACGCAGAAAAGTCAAAATCAACATCTAGCCCGAGAATAGTGCCAAAAAATGCGAATTTGGAAAATCAAACTTTTGGGAGAGTTTCAGGTCCGTTTGACCTTGCATTGACCAAAGTCAACGTTGGTCAAAGTTTGTTGTAGAAACCCCAGACCGAAATCAAAAATGTGCTGCTGCTGGAATTTTCCCACGTGTGGAGAGAAGAGCCTCCAAGGTCATCGAACCAATCAGATGAGGAGAGAGAAATGTGTGAAGATGAGATGAGTGAAAATGTCCTCCAACGTTGACCAATTTATATCCATCTGTGAGGGTGTGTGACACAACTGCTAGGGCACAAAACCTTAAGGCCGACCTGCACATATCTTGAATAAATTCAAAATAAATGTTCTATTCATCGGATCAAGATGATCTTTGGATCGATCTTGCACCTCTCCGAAAGAGGAATCCAATAAAAATATTGGTATCTTCATCTGAGCATCACAACATGGAGTTTGGACCTAGTTGTCCAAAACTAATAGGGATGTTGGGGTCATGCCCTACATCTCCAAAGACAACCTCCAAAAAACACTATTGTCCCCTTGTGACCTAAGGATAGGGAACACTGGGAACACATCCCCAATGAAACATAGCTTACATATAGTTACTTCACCATCCATGCAGAAACATGTTAAAACAAATTTTTGCCATGTAAAAATATTATGTTTAAATCGAAGTTTAGAAGTTTAATTTCAAAAGCTCATTCCAAAAAAGGGTTACAATAGGAATTGACAACTCTAGTAAAATATCACCAAGATTAAAATGTTAACAATAGAAAGGTAACCTGATGAGTATTAACCTATTAAATGTTGTCTTGCTATATCTAAGAAACAACTATGTGGTTTAACTCTAAAGTTTAAACACAATAAACTTCATTTGCCTGCCTACATAAAATGGGGCATGGAAAACTGCTTTCTAGTGTAGCAAGCTTATGATTATAGCATAGACAAGATCACTGACATAAGACAAGGAACAAATAAATATAAGAAAGCAACGAATTCCCCCTTGAAATGGATGGAGTGCAATAAAAATAAGACTCATACATCCCGAATTTTCTTGAAGAGTCAGTTATTGCATCTTTTAGTGTCTTAGTATGACAACAAGAAGTTAATAACATGAAGAAACACAATTAAAATTTCTTCTGATGAGAGATATAAAAATAAAGAACCAGTGTTACACCATATTGTATGAGATTCCACTTTGTGATTTTCATCACGTTGATGGAGATTTGTTGTCGGTTCCTTGTAAGTCTTTGGCTTAGGGAAGTCTCACTTCTCCTTTGTTGGATGATTGTGCTTGCTGCTTGCTGATCTTCTCACATGTGCTTGCCTTGTTGATCACCCCTTGGTTGCACCTATGGATGGTTGTGGAGCATACCATCTCATTATGGTGTGGTTTGGTATATATGCTTATCTTGGATATGTTGAATGGAGTTAGAGAGGAAGGGTTCTGCCTAGTCTATTATGACTAGACTAGCAGAGGGACCCACAGATTTCCACTATTGCAGATTTATTTATTTCCTATGTATTGACTTAGGAAAATTTTATTTTGCAAAGTCAAATTTTAATTTGATCTCAACAATATGTTATAAAGTATTCTCAGCCTTTAGGAGTGCTAGGAGGGGTCCAGGTCAAGTTATAATGGGGAGATAAGGTAGCTAGTGGACACAGCGATTTTGGGGGCATCAGAGCTGTGTGTGTTCTTCTCAGCATTTGCAGCAAGTGTGTTCAGTGATTAGGGCACTTAGACCAGTGTAGAGAGGGCAACGAAAAGAGGCATTCAGCTTTCAGATTTTCCAGCCAGCCGTCACCTTCAGCCAAGCCGAGTTTCTCAGAGCAAGAGGGACATACGGATCTGTACATATTTCGAATAGCGCACAGGTAGAGAAGGCTGCACGCAGGCAGAAAGAGCTGAGAGGACAAGGCGCAGTCCAATTTGGGCGCTGAGGGTTTTTCAGAGGTTGTTAAGTGAAAGGGAAGTTTCTCCCTCATCATTGTAATTTTTTTTTGAATAAAGCAATTGCTGAAGAAGAAATAAAGAACACACACATTGCAAGTTTTCCCCAGTTGGGGTTTCCTGGGTATGTCTGGTGTCATTGTGTTTTATAGTGCTGTTGTCTTCAGATTTTATTTTCCGTTGTGCATGCTAGGTTAGAATACTCAATATGTTTCGTGAATGTATTTGAAGGTTTCAGTTTCTTTTATTGCTGCAAATTCACTAAATTAGTTGTTGGGTATTTAGAAACTAACATGGTATCAGAGCTCAACCTCTGATTGAAGACCAGAACTAGTGTTTACTTCCTCGGGAGCAGATTAAAGGTAGCAAAGGTGCCTTTTACTAGTTAGAATTGCTAGGGTTTTCCTGAAACAGCTCAGCAACGGGGTTTTTCTGAGCAGTTCGAACAAGACTAACATACATGGGGTTGAGATTTAAGGACCACCTGGATGAGGCCTCAATTTTTTGTTCTTGGAAGGAAAGGCTTGGTGTAGTGCTGGAGGAGCAAGGCAGTTGGGTGTTTGTGGAGAGTCCACAGCCCAACCTGCTGACCCTCAGCAGCTGACTCAGGACAATAAGAAAGATGCGAAAGCTAGAAGAATTATCCTTGAGAGAGTCAAATACCACATCATACCTCACCTATCCAGGGAGAAGACCGCTCAGGCCATGTGGGCAGCCATCATAGGGTTGTACGAAGGTTCGAGTGAGGCCAGGAAACTGGTACTCAAGGACAAACTCAAAAACATCAGGATGACGAAGTCTGAGTCTGTGGTCTCATACCTTACCAGGTTCACTCAAGTGAGGGATGAGCTAGCTGGAGTTGGGTAGACAGTCTCAGAAAGTGACCTTATCAGCTTTGCACTGTTGGCGTTTTCCAAGTCATGGGAAAACTTCACTGGCACAATGAGTGGGAGAGAAATCTTCCAGACTAGGAGCGGCTATGGGGTAACTGCGTCAAACAAGAGATCCAGAGGCAAGCCAAAGTTGAGTCCCATGTAAAGACTGAGGAAGAGGAGAACTTTGCCCTAGTTGGCAAAGGGGGCAAGGCCAAAGGCAAGAAAGGCACAGGAGGGGTCGAGTCCAACTCTAGAGGCGAGAAGAAGAAGAAGGATCTCAACTGGATAAAGTGCTTCTCATGCCACCAATTTGGGCACTACACCACCAAGTGCCCAAACAAGAAGAAGGGATCCAAGAAGGACCATCTAGCAACATCTGCAAAGGTAGACAAGTTCTCCTCACTTTGAGAGGGAGTTCTCACTTTTAGCTTGCATGGCAAGCTTAGTGGCCAGCAGTGTATGGTATATTGACAGTGTAGCTTCTTGTCATACCGTTGAATTCATTGTGATCAACACATTCTCAAGTCGATGTCCCCTCAACCCATCTTGCTTTCCAAACAATTCCTCCAATATGGTCCACACTTCATTAGGAATCTTGCACTCATCAATATGAAACAACAAATCAGGGGCTATTGACAAACAAAGAATCCCATTGGCTTCTTCCATTCTGTTGAAGTATTTTGTTTTCTCAATGGCTGAATTAGGTTCAGTTTTATTATCCATAGTAATCCTGTGGAGCCCCTTGTTGCGGAACAACATGAGTATCTTAAGCTTCCGGTCAAAAAAGTTGAAAAGAATCACGACAACTGAGATCCATTCTCTCTATGGGTAGTTCTAACTTGTTAAATTTGCAATAAGAGATTAGTATTCTTCACAAACACTCATGCTCTAATACCATGTAGAACTTTAATCACAAGCACAAAATCTAGATGTGAGAAAATACTAAACTAGCTACTTGCAAAACAAGAGAGAAAAATAGCTAGAAAATTCACTAACCAACCAAAGAGAAATTTCGAATTACTCAAAGCACATGAGCTAAATAATTGATGATATATTATTGTTGAATATGAATACAATATACAAACTCTTCAAGAGGCCAATCAATTCGACCTAGGTTGGGACTATATGTGCATGTATTCAATTTCCCTCAAAAGCACTTTCCCTAGTTGCAAAATAAGTTAAAATTAGCCTGAGAGACCTAAAATTAACAAAATATCTTAAAATGGAGTGAATTGAAAGTAAGTGGAATTAGAAATCAATTAGAACTAATTAATAACTCTCACATGCAAAAAACTAACCAGTAAAACTCCAAAATAGGGCTAAAAGTCAACTTACCAATAGGAGAGAGAAAGTGGCGGTGAACTGCTACAAAGTATGGAGAAAGTGCAGATTCACTCTACGAAGGCCTATGCATGAGGTAGTGCCAATTTATGGAGTGGAAATAGCCATGTCATCCTCCAACTAGTGTCCAGTCAGCACGCATGTCATCTTAGGTAGCAAAATGGACCTACTAAAAATAGAAAATGTGCCAAATGATTGGGAATGTCTAGTATTGAATGAAAAGTCATCATATGTGCCCTTAATAATGTATGGAAGAGGATCTAATGATAGCCAGAGTGTAGGTCTTGATGAGGTCCTAATGAACTACTAAGTGCAATATACCTCAACAGCTTTTGTCCTTCATTTTCGTATCTTGTCCTTGTCCCATTTTTGTTTCCGTCTCATTACAATCATGCATTTTGTTAAGGCTTACTCTTCCTACATCACCTAAGACCTCCACTCCATAGCCTTAGCAATCTTCTTTACAGAAGCCCCCCTTGAGTTGGAGAACAGCCAACCAAAGGAGAGGAAGAGCTACTAAGGTGACAGTGGATAACCTTCCTAAGTTGTACAAAACTCCACTAACACCCTAATAATTGGCAGTGTTCCACTGGGACGCGTCCCCCAAGGTCAGGTGCATGCACCCCTAGCACCCGATACAGGGGAACGTCTGGAGGTGTGTTTCCCCACGCGCCCTTTTTGGAGAGTCATGGGGACACGCAGAGGGCACGTTTCCCTAGTGTTGGGGACGCGATCCCCCAAAAGGGGTGCTTTTGGGCGTCCCCCTTGAATTTGTCTAATAACCCCTAATATTAAAAAAAAAATGTAAATCAGGTATTAAAAATTTTTAAAAATTAAACTAAACTAAACATTAAAAATTTACCTAGATTAAATTACCTATTCATTTCCCAAAAAAAATTTCCTGTCGTTGACCTTTGTTAAGTTCTCTTCCATTGTCATTCTCTTCTGTTAAGTGCACAATTCTCTACGTCTTGCACATAGGAAGACACCAGAGTATCAGAGGGGACCGGCAACATGATGGGATGTGGATCCAGAGGATAGTGCACAGATAGATGATGAGGATGCACCAGATGAGTTGCAACATGGTTTGGTTGGAGTTTCGTTGGTTACTCAATAGAGTGACTAACACAAATAGCGACATTCCCATTGATGGTCCTGATGACTTCATGCAGCACATGGATGTAGAGGACCAATCATTGAAATTGAGTCCTTGATGTTGATTTTATTTTCAGTGTTCATTATCCATTTTTACTTTTTAGTTTTAACTTTTGAGTTGTGACACTAGATATTGATGACCTCAGACAAATTCTTGACTCCTCACTCTTAACTACTTTTGAATTTGAGACTTTGAGTTATATAAATTTTGGATTTAGTAATTTACTATTTTAGTGTTCAAACTTCAATATCCAGTATAAAGTATATAGTAGTACTAATATTAATATATTGCTCTGTTTTGCTTTCAATTTAGATTCTAGAATGATGAATGATGAATTTAATTGTTAAATCAATGCAGATTGTAGAATGATGAATGACGACTGATATGGATCAATGTATTTGAGTATTTCATTATTGAATTTTATTATTGAAATCTCATGGTATGGAATCTGGATGAATGATGAGTATGTCCTATGAATGATGTATGTATCAAATTAATGATGAAGATGGATCAATGTATCTCATTATTTAATTCAATTATGAATTTAAATTTTAGGTGTGGATCAAATTTCAATGTATAACTTTTAATTTATTTATGCTTTCATTATTGAATATGAACTTGAATTTTATATATATATATACCCCGACGTCCCCCTGCACCCCCAAAATTTTCCTAAAATTTGAGGGTACTCCCACACATCCTCCTTGTGCATCTCCCCGCACCCGCATCTCCCCGAACTGGAGTCTTGGTGAAACAATGATAATTGGGACTTGCACCTTTTGTGGGTGCTAGATTTTGTTCTGACAACCAGAAATAAACTGAAAATGGCACAATGCATGCACAATGCCCAAAGTTGGACTGGCCCAAGACCTGAAGCAAACTGTGCCATCAAAAGGGCATATTACAATCACAATCAAGTTCTGTTAAATACTAGAGAAAGACTAGCATTGTGCAATATTAAACATACAACTGCAGAAGCCCCAATTGCATGGGTCAACGTACATGGAAGTGTGAAAGTCTAACAATTTAAGAACTTCATGTGTGGATATTGCTCTGCCGAAATATTTAAGTATGGTATGCTGGAGTTATGTATACTTGTTACATTGTATGCAATCAAAAAAAAATCTGAATACAAGGACCAAGGCTAACTTTTATTTTTATAATTCACAATAATTCTAAACAGAGCTGAACATTTAAGATTTTGCACCAGCAGTAAAATTAAAATACGTTTCCATTTGGATTTCCACCATTTCGCACTGCATCTTGTTAGTTTATTGAATATTTTGTTATGGAAAAGTTAGCTCAAATGGATTAATGTGCATGTCACTAGAATGTTTTTTAAAGAACATCTAAAACTTATATTTAATTTATTTAGCCAAAACTCTTACAACTCAATTAACCTAGCATATTAGCTTGTCGGGGAAACATCCGTGTGGACATTAATACCATTCACATTACATCGAAGCTTATTACATGCGAAAATAAATGATCTACCTAAAATTTAGATGCAGAATAGTCTACACAACCCAACATTAAGTAATGTTGTAGATGTTCGTATCCTTACAGGTAATGTTGTAGAGAAAAGGTTCCTAGGATACAAGTACCTGAAAATCTCAACGTGCTAGAAGGCTTAGCACAGAAAAGTCCCAATATGAACCCATTTTTCTATGCTGCTTGTTTTTCATGGAGTATTTACTACTGAGCACGCATAAAACAGCACAAGCACAAGGTGATATTCCAATGCTGCCAGAAGGATGCGTACTTCTGTATCTGTATCTGATATTCCTGATAGTGTTTACAACCATAAGAAGTGTTTTTGATGATTTGTTAGAATCCGCTACCATATTTTGACATTTATGCAGATATTTGGCTCAGATTCATACACCATATAAACATTGGTGAGAGCAGACACAATCCACCCTCGTTCCACCAAAGCACCACTTCTATGATCCCATATTGATGGCCATCATCTGTCCCTAGGGTTGCAGAAAAGACAGATGAGAAACAGTGTACTCATTTCCAGGGAAAACAGGCTGCACAGTCTGCCCACTAACATCAGTGACATTTACTGGAACCACAGTATCTAAAGATAAAGAGTTAATAGTAGCAGTGGTCAAATGAACTGGAGAAGTACAAGCAGCTGGTTTTCTTCTGTGAGCCTTGCAAGAAAGTAGTTTAGCAATTTGCAACTGAGTGTTCATGATAATCTCAGTCCGTCTAAGATCTAATTCTGCTCGCTTTTCCTCAGATTCAGCACGCAACCTTTCAGCGTCTTTATAAATATCCATCTTTGTGTGTTGCAGCTTTAAGATGGAGTCTGCAAATGATTTAATACTTGAAGCAACAAAATCACAACTCCTATTTCCAGTCTTCTGCAATTTACCCTTATTTGGACGAGTTTCTTTCGGTCTAAGGTTGGGTACAGGACAATGATTAGGGCTACGGCTAGCTACAAGTCTGCATCCAGAAGCACTGGTATCACTCTCAGGAAGTATACTAAGGAAATTCTCATTTGTTTGCAATAACTGGTTTGAGACGTCCTTCTCTTGTTCACTTTGTTGATGATTAGGATGACGAAGATGGGCATGGTACTCTTCGTGAAAACCAGATATTTTACCGTTTTCCATCGAAGACATACCTTGGTGTCCGGCATCCATACCACCCGGAATGCCTGCAATCCGAGTCGGGCATCGCAACATCAGATCCATTCTTGAGAAAAAGGGCCAAGACGAGAAATTAACCCCTTGTTACTGCAACTTTCGTGGGCTTCGGATCGATATTTTTTTTTCATACCTTCAATCTTGTTCTTGTATTGCGCAGGTGTTTTCAAGGACTTCACTCCACTGCTACGATTGGATACATGTGAACATACTTCCTCCCAGTCTCCGACCCTAAGGTTTCCCCGGTTTCGATGGTTCCATTTAGCTTCATATGCATCGAGCAGAGAATGCATGGCCCGATCACACCATTCTCCCGTCTTGAATCTATCTTTATTATCTCGTGAATTTTTGGAGAACTTCTCAACTTGTGTTAACTGTGTATGCAAACGCGGGACCATGGACAAGGAATTGTCCATCGCTTCTTTTAAAAATTCAAGCACTAAAAGTTTAGCAATGGAAATGAAGTCAAATTCCAGCCTATAAATCTCAACTCTCAAATAAACTGGGCAATTTCAATTATCCGTCTACTTTAATCCACAGACATCACTCTCTACTCAAACGAAACTTAAAACCCCTAAAATATAATGCAGAAATGCTCCAAAGCTAAGAATATCGTCTATTCTTGCCAAATTTAGGAGCAAAATCATCGTTTGGAGCTAAATTCAGCAGCGAAGCAATCATTTGGCTCTCATTCAGCGACAAAACCTGTCATTGCTTCAAACGCTAGGAATAAACCCATTCACAGAAATTTAACAGCAAAACCCTCTAGTCAGCAATTGTCATGCCGAATATAAGAAAAAACCACCAGATTGGGCAGTTAATGTCACCTCAATTTTAGGCTTGCACCGCTCTATAGCGTGTGGCCTATTGTTGTAACGATGTCCAATCTTAACCAATAACATAATAATCACGTGTAATAAAATTATAATTTCGGTTATAAGTGATAAAGTTGTAATTCTCTTTGGGTGGTTAGGAAAATTTGATTATTATTTTCTTCATTTAAATTAAATTTCCAATTCTCATATCAAGTGATAAGATAGATAAGATAATTATATTTATGGCCAACTATTAACCACAAAATAGGTCAAAGGGGTTATTTAGTCCAATGATGTCCATACAATGTATGACAACTAAATGGTCTCTTATAAAAGATACAATGCATGAAATGTCTTGACGAAGAAGATCTAAAGGTTAATGGGTTTGAGGATCAAACCCATCTCTCCTAACATCTGAGGTTGAATGAAGAACACTGAAGAAAACTCAACAAAGTCTGTTGGCTCGATGAAGCGTCGGTGGGAAGTGTGGATTGTCCACTAAATCGTTGCCTGGGGGAGTTCACACATTGCTGAGGTCTGGAGGACCTAGTCTGTCTCCCAAGAACGGATTTGTTGCTCAGATCTCGTGTGGCAGGCTGAGGTCCCACGGGCTTTACTGATCTAGAGTCAGGATATGTACTAGTATCAATCATTCTCTTGGTGCCCCTATTTGAAGGTAGTACCCTGAAAAATGTCGTGATCCTTTGTGTGGGGTCTGGTTTGATGGGATGTTGAAGAACATGTGCTCGAAACCTGAGAGTCTCTTACATATATAGGGCCAAACATCTCTAATTGGGGTACCTGAAAAATTCGGTGAGTGTTTGAGAATCTTTGAACAAACAATGGAACCTTCCTCCGATCTCGTAGTAGACAGGGCATCCAAAAATGAAGTGCACCTCGATCTCCACTATCTGTAAATGACACACCTAGCAGATTTTGTCTGATCTATCAATATGGTGGTCCATCTCTACCCGAAGTCTATGAGAACCTACTCTAAAATGGCCTAGAGGAATGCGAAGAGTATGCATCCAGTGACGAAACGTATAGTAGGGTCGAACAATGAGCCTGTCTCTCAACTCCAAGAAGTGCTCAATGTAGAAGGTCATCTTTGGGCACAACCCTCCTGGAGTATTGACCCAGGGGACCTGGACGAACTACATGTAGATGTCCTCCCTGATGATCTTGTTCAGCTCTTGGGTAGTAGGTAAAAGGTGTCCAAGAGAATCTAAGGAATATCGGAAATGAGAGAGACGATCTAATTGAATGCCCTCTGACTCTAAGTGATTCGAACTTAAACAGGAACGCAACAAAATACAGATACAACCATAAATACAGAGAAGCAACAAAAATAACACTTCATTCCATTAATATCAAAGAATTAAAATATGCTTACAGACATAATGGAAATAAACTACCTAGGGCGATGGTATTTTATCTCTGAGAAAATATGTGGCGACTGCATGCCTCTAAATTGTGTTACAATGAGTCTCAAGGAACTTTTTATTATTGAACAATAAGAGAAAATCCTAAAGAACCAAAACCCTAACCCTAGGAGATGGAACGCCAAAGTTTGTGGGCCCCATTGGGGTTAGTTGGAAAGCCAACTTCTCAGGGTTGTAACTTGGTCATATTCTCTCCATTTGCCGCGTACGATACCTCATTGGAAATATCTCTCTTAGTTGGAAATATGCCTCTGAAAAAAGCATCGTTTAGTGGGTCAAAACTACTTCAGAAGTTCAAGACCTGAAAAATTGCTAAAAATAGTAAATGCTACTATAAATAAGGAAACTGATTAAACCGATTGGAGGTCTGGTTGGAATAGGCGAGTGGCCACCAATATCCACCAGGATCAGTCCTCCCTCCTTAGGAAGCAATGGTTCCCATTGTGTGCACAACCTCCATGAGGTGAGGAATTTTTTGTTGAACCTAGTACCTAGTGAACCACTTGCCCTGGTGAAGGAGTTGGTCTGCTTTGACAACTCGATATAGTTGAATCCTCTGTTGGCGAGTGTTCTTGATCTATGTGTCCATGATCCATCAGTTGTGGCTTGTTCCATGTTGTCTAGGTTCAACTCTGTTGGTGTGAGTTCTTCTGCAATGTCGAATGTGTCTAGTAATGGTGGAAAGTATGGCTAAAGGCGGTCCACATTGAACACTGGGTGCAGGCCAAAGAATGGTGGAATGTTGATCTTGAAGGCATTGTCCCCTACAGCCTTGGTGATGGTGTACGGCCCATATCAGAACGAGCAAAGCCTGTAGTGCGGCCCAGCGAGGCGCTCCTTCTGTAAATGTAGCCAAACTTTTTCGCCCACCTGGCACTTGTGTGGTACCCGATGTTGATCGTGTTGTTGATTGTACTTAGCATTGGCTCTGTCCAATATGTCATGGACCTGCTGGTGGATGTGTTGAATGCACTCAATGAAGTTGTTAACATTGTCAGCTTCGAACTCGACATGAGTCGAATCTGCCCGAGTAGCTGCAAATGGTATGGCCACGTCAATTGGACATAGTGGTTGGAATCCCAACCCCACCTAAAAGGGGTTGTAGTCAGTTGAGATATGGAGAGCTTTGTTGTAGTTGTGTTGGACATAGGGGAGGATTTCATCCCACGTGTGTGGATGCTTCGAGTTGTACATGCGCATAATGTGTATGATCATCTTGTTGACGACCTCTGTTTGGCTATCAGTTTGGGGGTGGAAATTCATAGACTTAGTGAGCTTGGTATCCAGCATCGACGAGAGACTTAATGAAAATGTACTTAGGAACCTGTTGTCCCAATCTAAGATAATGGACTGTGGGATCCCAAAGTGTACCCACACTCGTTCAAATAAGAGATTAGCAATGGCTTCTGTTATGATACTCTTCTTGCAAGTCGCCAGAATGGTCATCTTAGAGAATCTACCGACAACCACGAAAACATAGTTATCGCCATGCTTAGTAGAAGGAAGGCCCGACATGTAATCCATGGAGATGGTTTCTCTATGAAAAATCTATTGTAGTATCATGGTTTATTTCTCCTACTTTATTTAAATTATTACGAGTTATTTCCATAAAAGATTCAGAAAATACCAAAATAAACACAACTACAGTCTACACATGCAAATCATTTACTGAATAATACGCTTATCCAACAAAGTAACACATGGATTTTTGGACATAAGTCCCCAGAAAAACCCAAAGCAGTGAAACTGGTGCAGCAGAGATGAGGGTTTATAAAAGTTAAGTAGATGTTGAGTACAGTAAATCTGGGTTCTAGATCTGGAAAACCCGACAGAGAATAAAAGAAATCTACAGCTAACGTGATGTTCTAGTACCAAATATCTTACTAATCCACACCCTCAAACGGGATTTACAAGAATCAGTTCGGATCTGACCCTAGAAACCCCAACAATGTCCTTGAAGCCCCAGCGTCAGCCTTGCTAGCCTAAGAGTGCCATTGCGCTGCCAGAGAGGGACTGCGTAACCCTTGATAGGGTGACGCAGGCCTTACGTTGGCCCTGGAGACCCTCTGCGTAATTTCTGAAGCCCTCTGGAGCCTCTGCGTTGTCCTGCGTAGCACTTGCATGTAGAAATTATACAAACAATATGTATTTCATGGATTTAATCCGATCTAACAATGTACTAAAGCTAGATACTGAATCACTTCTACAAATCAATTATGGAAATTAAACACAATCGCCAATCACATGAAGCCAAGAAGAATCAATCAAACCATAACACAGATATTTTCTCGGGGAAAGCTTGCTGCTCAAAACCCCTCTATCTTCTATTGTATATTCATCAAGGAATCATGAAACAATTACAATGCACTCTTCTCACAAGAGTCTCTTGCACTCTCACAACTGTCTCGCACTAATCTAGGCAAAATTGGGCCAACACTTAGCCAATTCTCAGCCTGTCTTCAGCCCGCCTTACTCACACAATTCATGAGGAATGAAATCCCTATTTCTTAGGAATTTCAGCCTTTCTCAACTGCGTTGAGTATCATGGGCATCCTGTGGTGTTTTAACTGCATCTAGGCAGCGTACTAATATCACAACTGATAGTTAACTTCCCTTTAACCTTTGTATCAACTGGATCTCCACTGGAACTAACATGCATGCAGCTAATAATAGTAAATCATCAGTTGCATGTTAGATCATTTATTGTGAATTAAATAATTATTTAATTCACTTGATCTCTCACTAGTGCAACAAACAGTTACAACTAGCACGACTGACTTTAACTCACTTAACTGAGTTAACTGATTACAACATGCATTAAACTAATGCACCACTGCACTTCGAACTCTGTTACAACTAGAATTACTCTGCATGCCTCACCAACTACCCTCGACTCGAAATTCATGAACTAACTGATTTTATCACACTCAGTTAGCTATTACAAGTGATTATGAGATAATATTACATTTTATTGTCCATTTTAATTAAGGGAAAATTAAAATAGACATGTACCAAATTTAGCCCACACCAGTGTAGGTGTTGTTAAGACTTGTGGTCTCACACTAGTGTAGGTGTTGCTTGGACCTATTGGTCCCACACTAGTGTAGGTGCTGCTCATGTTGTTTATGGATGCCAATTTCATTGTTTCTTGTTGCAAACTTCGACGCTCCCTCTCAACAAGAAAGGAATGCCCTTGCATGCGACATGCAACTCTTGCGTGTGACATGCAATACTTCTCTAATGTTTCTCGCACATGCAAATTTTTCCTGCAACACTTCCAAAACTGAATAGCCTCCAAACAACTGAATCAGTATAATGCATTTGTCATTAGATTATTCTGACTGCTGCTAGCTACTGCACATGTCTACTGGATTCTTTGTGTTGTTGACATCTGCTTCCATGCACTCTGCACTGTTTCCAACTCTAATCTGCGCTACAATATCCGACACTTGTCACTATGATTTTTGTCCTCCTGACATCTAACTGCATCAATCTAATTGATCTTGCTACTGTTGTATTATGGGCTCCTCGTAGCCAAGTTCGATCCATGAGACACACCATCTCTAAGACCCTGCCCAAATTTCTTCTTGGGATTAATCTTGCACATCGCCCCACCTCACACCTGGAGGTATAGCTGCATGTACTCCCTCTGCCCATCTGGCTCGAAATTTCTCTGCTTGAGTGGTTTCTACCACTCCATGATCCTCCACATGTGGCTACTCCACATCTTAAGGTTCATTCTTTGGAACCAATTGTTTCTCCTCTACATGCAAATCCAGCTCCCTCTCAAGGAACAATCGCATGGCTTTCTCACACTTCCCCATGGTTGGAAGCTCTGTAGAAATCACATCTACATTAAGTTTGTAGAGATTCTTCACACGAATCCCAATCTTCTTGGCTTTTCCTGTTGCTTTGTGTCGAAGGAAAACTTTTCCTTCATTGAAAACAACATCATAGCCTCTATCCTCCAACATTGCAACTGAAACTAAAATTTTCTTCAAGCCCGGTACATGCATTACATCTTTTAATAAAAATGGTTTACCTGATTGTATATGGAAAGTAACTGTACCAATCCCGGTAGCGTTATACCTTCTGTCGTCACCTGTTTCGATGTGTATCTGGAGGTCCTTCTCCTCCAAGCTACTGAAAAGTTCTTTGTTTCCCATCATGTGGAAAGATGCACCACTATCCAACTACCACCCTAATCCCATCACACTTGACACCATGCATACGATCAGCGAGAAGTCAAGCTCAAAATGCGAGGCCAAAGCCTCACCAGCTGCAGATCCTAAAGCCTTCTTGTTCTTCTTCTTTTGTGGACAATTAGTGGCATAATTTCCATGCTCGTGACAATGAAAACACTTCACTTTGGACATGTCGCACTCATTTCCTTCTTCACTCGTCTCAGATTTGGAATGGAATTTCTTTCCTTTCCCCTTCTTCGCCTTGGCAGCCAAAGCACAATATTCTTCATCTTCATTCTTAGATGAAAATCCATCTCTGGTATTCCACCTAAATTCTTCTTGCACCAAATCCGACCAAAGTCATTCCCAATCTGGCAACTTCTCCCTCCCATTGACAGAATCATGATAACTATGCCAACTCTTGGGAAGGCCTAGAAGAGCTAGGCTCACCAAGTCATCATCCGCGACAGTAATTCCTACACTCCCAAGCTCATCCTGACATTAGACAAACTTTGTTAAGTATACCATAATAGTGTCATTTTTCTCCATTTTGATATTCCTGAGTTTATCTTTCAGTGCCAATTTCCTATGATCACCGCTGCTCTGAAATAGATCTGTCAAAGCCTTCCACATTGCATATGGAGTCACTTTGCCATGGAGACTTGATACAATGTAGTCTCGTACTCCCTCCAGTAATATCCTCCTCGCCCTTGCAACTTTCTTTTTCCATGCATCAAGATTTGCAACATCTCCTACGGCGGGTTTGGGAACATCATTGTCAATGAATTCCTTTAATCCATTGTCCTCAAGTACTGCCTCCATCCTGTATTTCCAAGCAATATAGTTAGAGTTGCCCTCGATTGCATACACCAATCTCAAGTCATTGAAAGCCATTTCGATCCTAAATCACCTATAGCACCAAGAAAGAAATTTGAATTCTATTTAGTCACAACCTGTGCTCCGATACCATGTAGAAATTATACAAACACTAGCAATTGCTCCAAAACGTTCAAAGAGAGGCCGATAGGTTTCTTAAATTGGAAATATTGTATGAGAAATGCATTTGTAGATATGTATGTGATATGTCATATGTATTGGCATATTTTAATTTCTATAAATAATGTAAAAGATGATATTTTAGTTTTATAGATATTTATTATATATAACAAGTTGTACATATATTTTATTTCTAGAGCTCAAACTAAAAACACTAATTTGATATATCTCAAGCAAAATATCAAAAATAGAGAATCGCGCTTATTGGAAACCACCATTTAAACTCAATTAGAGTGTTTGGATTATAAAATCTACATTCTAAATTATATTATTAATTAATACTATTTGTTTTTCTAAAAAATAATTAAAATCTATTTTGAGTGTATTTTAACTTATGTATGAATGATAAGTGGTGTTATTTTAATTTCACATATAAACCAAATTAAAAAATAGATTTGATACACCACTCACAAAATATCCAAAATAAGGAATAAAAACATAGTCTGCAAAATTTAACGAATAAAAAAAGCCATTAAATTACCCCTACTAAGATCAAGAATTAGATGAAGAAAGGTCATAAAAGGGCTTTTCAAAAGGCAATTCTCTGCACATTTCCTCAAATGAAAACACAAAGATGATGTTAAACTGTGGCATACAAAAAATGAAAATGAAAACGCAAATGGCAACAACAAAGTTTGTCAAAAACTGATAATTACCTAGAAATTTTGAAAAGTAATCCCTTGAATAGTCTGCGAAAAAACTTTATCTATGTCCCAACAAAAATACAAACTATTTTGCAAAATATAAGGAATAAAAAAGACATTGAGAATCAACCCTTAATATAAGGAATAAAAAAGACATTAAATTACCCCTACCATTTTTTTTTTAAACCAGAATAATGAAAATTTGTAATGAGGATAAGCCTTGGACAAGTGATGAAATCGAGGGTGAGCCCAATTAGAAAGGAAAAGTGAGAAACCCTTACATGGTTTTCTTCTCATTTTCTTCTTTAAAATTAACAGTGATTAAAAAAAATTCAATGAACAATGAATCCCATTGTCGGATGAATTATTTCCCAAAATTTCTGACCAACAACAATTTCAATCATCTATTTCTATTTTTTTCAGTATGGTAAATGGTTGAGAAATGGATCAAATAGATATCAAATATCTATAGATGCAAACTTTTTCTAAAATTTTATACTGGGAAGAAATTTGCATCTAAAAAAAAATGATTCCTCTAAATTCCATCAAGATAAATATAGACTAATAATAAATAAACTCAAATAAATAAATATAAATTAATAATAAATACTCAAATGTTATATCTCTATGTTTAAACCATAACCTTATTTTAAATTATCAAATCATTATATATTATATAAAATTAAATGATAATTTTTATTAAGTTGTATTATATAAAGTAAAATAATCAGAAATATTACCATTTATTTTTAAATAATTTCTTCGATCAATATTACTGCGATCATCAATATCAATGCAATTTCAATTCATAAATAAAGGAATCAAGTTGGAGGATAAGACTATAACGGTGGGATACCATTCCTCTTGAGGTGAGCAAAGTTAACATGCAAGTGGGGATGACGTGATCTAATTGATTTCGTTACATTATTAGAAAGATGAATATATATGTAATTTAACAGTTAACATGCAAGTGGGGATGACGTGGTTTAATCAATTTCGTTAGATTATTGGAAAGATGAATATATATGTGTAATTTAATTGTTGTTAACGTGTCATAATTGATTTCGTAATAATTATTGGGATGTGTGGAGCATTCAACCTCATAGCATTTCTCAAGCGCTGTCAAATCCTTGACATTGACTGTTTGAGTCTCTTCGACAAACTGACTAAGGGCAGATGCATGCTTGTCAAGGCTCTCAAAGAAATCAACAATAATCTTTGAAATTTCTCTTGTAGACTCCATAGTTCTTTGAAGTCCCTGCATTGACACAAAATTAGAAGTGTTAAACATACAGACATTCTCTGTTCAGCGCAAAAAAACTCAACATAATTATTGGTTTATTTTGACCTCTTGTTTTTTATGGGCATAAGAAGTCATTTTCTCTTCCTGTTTTGCAAGTGCATGTTGCATTTCACAGAACATTGCATTAGCCTCTGAAACAACAATGGCCAAAACCCGCCCACAAGTAAAATATATATAAATCCACTCTTCACTTCACTACTTTGTGAATTGTGATAGAGCAGAATCTTACATCATCTAGAGTTGAAGACTGTTTAGATACTGTTAAGATGAGCTTCTCAAAACTTGACAGAGAATTTTCATCAAGTGCATTGGCTAGATTATTCAAATCTTTGATGTCATAATTGTATGTTGTCTTCAATTACTCCACTCTCTCTGTTAGCCCTTTTGTAACCTGCGGCAGTATTTTATCAAACGACATTGTAAATGAGGACTACTTAAATTAACCAGGAAATGGAGCCAAAACCAAAAGTCAAATTCTTGTTTACAGTCTTATGTTACCTGTTTTTTAGTAGAAACAAAAGACTGCAATTGTTCTTCCATACTTCTTAGCTATTGTTGTTGTTGTGAGATTGAATCCGAAACCAATCTATGAAAGACATCTAGATGTTGTGATAGATGAGACTAAAATGTTTGAACCAAATTCTGGTTTCCACTTTGTATCTTATTCTTCCTTTCTGCATTGATGGTCAATGGTGAGCATTTTGTAGCAGAATGAAAGTAAAACCCAGGGTAAAATAATCTTCAAAGAAATAAGTACCATTTTTTGCAAATAGGCCATCAACATCCTATGCTACACTTTCTAGTTCTCACCGGAGATCTGTCGCATGCTCAACAAGGGATTTCTATGTTCACCACAAGAAAATATGATATTAAGGCTCATAATTTGAGCAAATAGGTAAACTTTAAGAAGAGATGTCATATCTAAACAAAGAGAGCATTTGATATTAAACCCTACCTGATTGTAACAAATTTGAGATAATGAACTCCTTTACCTTGATTGCACAGTTAGCTTGTTTGTGTTTCTCTTGAAAATATTTCAATACTTCCTCAGTGTCATCAAGCTTTTTCTATGAAAGAAAAATAGGACGTGTTCTAAATCAAAAGAGTAACACAAAAACTCTTGAATAGTGCACATAATTAACTTATTGAGATGCTAGCATTGGGACTATTCATTCATACTTGTGTCATCTGCAGTTTATCATTCAAGTCTGCATTTGTTTGTTGGTGAGAAATATTCAACTCCCACAATTTCTCAATTTGTTGCATCCATACCAGCACAAAATATCAGGAAGATAGAAGAGATAAAAAGAGGAGTAACACAAGAGTGCAATACAGAAAGAAACAACACATGATTACAATATACAAGGCATGTGTGCATCTCAAATAAAACCTTGTTCTTAGAATCGAATTCCAATTCCATGTGTTTAATATTCTCAGCCATAGCCTGAACAAAACAAAATATTGATCCATAAAACAGAGCATCTCAAATTACTTATACTGAAATAATACCACAATTGTTTTGATAATAGGTCAAGACATAAATAATTCTTCTTCTTCTTTTTTCAGCTTCTTCCTGTATGAAGCGATCATGTGGAAGATAAACATTGTTTTTCTCCCTTGCAGCACGCAGCTCTGCTCAACCACGAAATAAATCTGCCATTAAAATTTACAAGGAAATCAACAGAAATACAAATGTTTGCAGAAAAGATGAAACATACAAAACATTGTTTTAGTCATTCGATGTCAGCATAAAGATCCTTGATGAGGGCAGACTTCAACATTTTATGATTCAGCTGAAACAAAGAGACACTCGATAAGTAAATGATTGCATCTTCTTTTAATCCAAAAATGCATGATAAATTTATACACGCCTCTGGTTTGTTCCTGATGTTTTTAGCACGATGACATAATCTAGTGTGCTAAGAGTTTCATCCAGAGACTGGATTGACAGGGATACAGTATAAATTATACAATTCTTTGTTTTTCCACCAAGTTAATCTCTCAATAATCTTGTCAATTTACTATCTCTGTTAAAAGAGGAAAGATATGTAATTTCAAAAGTTAATTACAAATTAGTTGTCTGCATCATTATCAAACCATAGGTATATTCTGTTAGTCATAAATTATAACAGAAACATATTTTGAAGGATTATTCTTACCTGTAAGGTACATGACCTAAATGCTCTCCAAGTGTAAGCAGGCTTTTATTGATCTCACCCACTTCCCTTGCTCGACCCTGGGAGATCATGACCTTGCAGTGACAACATGAATCCATGAGAACACCAGGAAACCTAGAAAATCAAGCTTACATATAGATTCTTTCTTTGTATAAATGGTCTGGTTTCCTGGATAGGTACATTCTCTCCCAGTGAATTCGGGGCCCTATGACAAATCCATGGGAATTTGATCTACTGCTTACTCTGCGGCTAAATCCAGATAGACTGTCATCTAGATTATCAATGATCAATTCTATATTTCAAAATAATACTGGTGAGTTAGTATAAAAGAAAGAAAATATAATACCTCTCTAGCACCTGAATGTGAAATATTTTCTGAGCCAGCAAGATCTACAAGATTAAGCTTACCACATTTAATGAGCTCCTCGCCTTCTGGAGTGGTTTCTTTAATGTGAATTGTGATAGAGAAAATGGATGTGAGCGACTGTAATATCTCGGTAACATAGATTAGATATTTTTAGGTAAATAGAAATGTAATTATATAACTAATATGTTGCATGCAAAATAAAAAGAACAAAAGTATAGCATTTGTATGTAGATATTACCTGCTCTGCTTAGTTAACAAAGTTTCTGCAGTACGACTTTTAGCAGATCCCCTTTCAATCATATTGTATATCTCGTTTGCACTATATACGATCTCTTCTTCCAGGCCTCTAACTAAAACACCACCTTTTCCATCCTTCATAAGTGCAATTGTTCATTTTGATTTATCTTAAGAGCTTCTAGAAGATTCCTCATTTGCCAATAAATCTATGATCTCTTCATTGTAAAGCTCCAAGAATGTTACTTTCATACTGTAATCAGGGTTTTAGGCTTCCAATGTGTCAATTAGCGGACCGCTCTGGGAATGACTCCAACATTGGTAGGAAGTTCCCCATTCTAAATACCATTGCCAGGTCAGAGAAGCTTTCAAACAATGATTCCAAATTTTCTTGCAAGAAACTTGGATAAATACATTTTATGGGATTCTAGGAACAAACGAACTTTAAGACTTTTCTGCATCACTATCAAACCAAAGGTATATTCTGTTAGTTATAACTTATAACATAAACATATTTTGAAGGATTAGTTTTAACTGTAAAGTACTGTTGTGGTAAAACACAACCTCCCCATTTTTTACTTATTTACTTCAAATAATGGGGACCCTTTCTACAAAATTTTTGGTTAAGTAATTTTTAGGATTTTGATTAAGTTAATTATCCTACATTTTTGTCATTTTTTCATCTTCCTCGGAATTTTGTTTTAAATGCTTTATTGAATCTATTTTTCACAAGCTTTCCAACGATACTTGTTTCACTCCATTTGGTCAACCGGTTTGTAAATGGCACTCCTTTGAAGTTTTGATCATTTTGTCGCTTTGGTTAAAAAATGTATAAAGTGTACCAATATTTTAATTCTTGTAGTTAAAATAGTCATTCATTGTAAATATTAATTTTTAGTTCATTTTACTAATTTTTCATTTTTCACTAATGGTCCTACAAAATGACCCAGCTAAATTGAAAAATGGACAAAAATATGTTTCGGGATATTAGTAATATACTCCAACTTGTTATTTTAAAAACAAATTGCCAAACCTAAAAGTCCAAAATTGCAAAGTGGTTGTAGTATAAATTGTAGGATGGTTAATCCATGTGGGCCCCACTTCACATCACCCTCTCCTTCCAAAAATCCCAATTTTAAAAGAGCTGAAATACAAATGTGCCCCATATTAAAAATTGTGACTTTAAAATGTGTGATAAAATATTGCGATGCGATACTGCGATATCGCATGTCGCAAAAAATTCATAAAGCACCTTAAGCACCTCAATTTTAAATTTGCCGAACTCTGATGCAGTTTAGAAAAACATACGAAGAGTTAAAATTTTTAATATAAGGTTGGTTGACCTCCTTATGCCTCCCGACTTAATTTCCTCACATCACCCTCATGTCACTCACCCTCCACCTCACCTTTCCTACCTCATGTTCTCTCCACCTTATAACTCCCACTCATTCTCTTCCTCTCTTATTACTCTCCTCTCCTCTCCTCCTCTACCTCACGTGAAACATTAAAAATTGTTTTGAATTATTAATTAAAAGAAATTATATTATATAATATTATATTTTTATTATAATTTCAATATAATTCAAATTATAATATTAATATAATATTTTAATATTTTAATTAACAAATAAATCATTTTTTTTAATTAGTTTAATTTATTTTCAATGAGTTTTTTTTATTATTATAATTAATTAATAGATAATTATAACTTAATTTAGAATTAGATTGTAACTGAAATAGATTAATAATATAATTTCAATTAGTTAGTATTAATTAATTAAATATTGTAATCTAATTTAGAATTAGAATTTAATAAAAAAAATTGATTTTTAGCCTAAGCAACATAATTTCCAAAATTTTGGCAATTTTAATATACCAACTTTAGAAGCTCATAAATGGAGTTTTACTTGGCTAAATGAGGCTCAAGACGGCTCATTAGATAGATAAAATCATGGGGAACATTTCTGAAGTTGTTTCATTTCCAGATTTGATTATTTATTTGGTCTAAAATTCAGCAGAATATCATGCTCCGAATTTTTAACAAAATATTTTTTTTGAATTTTATTTTCTGCATTTTAATTTGCCCACAACTTCTTCTAAATGAAAATCCATTTGTCAATGATATCCTTGACCAATTATATCAACACATACATCAAAATAAAGCTTATATTTCTTTTTTAATTATTTATTTAATTAAGTTTTGATTAGATTTATTTTAATTTCTAAATTTGGCATTTTGATTTTATTTTTTCATTTTAATTTTGTTTTTTCATTTGTTTTTGCAGGAAACCAGTTGAAGAGATAAGAAGAAGAAGATCTCAATCAATGAGAAGGCTCCAGCAATTGAATAATAAGATTTGAACCAATGAAAATTGATTGAGAAAAAACACTCTTCAAACAAACTTTCTTATGAAGAAATCATTTTGTAATTATTATAAATAACAGATTCCAAAATGTAATAGGAGCTTTTCTCCTCTGCAATTCTAAAATTCTTGATGGCACTATTGTCTAGAGGATTTAGAGGTGTAGGGTGAGAGGAGAGGAATCTCAGATCTGGAGATTATTGATGTTTTTATTTTACATTCTGAATTATGTATAATGAACAAAGTCTTGCACTATTGTAGCTCTGATTTTGAAAGCAGAAGTCCAGGTATTGTAAAAATCTGTAAGAGACCAGCGCTGGAGAAATGGACTTAATAAATTGGTATGTATAATACTATTATTTTAAATGCTGGTTTTATTTTATGATAACAGTAATGTGTCAATTTACTCGCATACTCGTGCACTTCTGTCGATATGAGTAATTTGCCTCAATTTATGTTATTATTTATCTCTACTCTTATGGGCTAAATTTTGATTTCTGAGTAACTATTTACACATAAATCTGTCTTATAAAATTGATTTATTGAATAGTGATATGTTGTGAACTATTTCCGCATGTTATTGTTTAATTATTAAAGTTACTGATTAAATTATCAATATCATTTTGTGAACTATTTCCTAAACTATTTCCTAGTGTTGTTGATTGATTATTTCAGTTGAGAGGTTTCTAGATAGAAAGTGTTTGGTATTCACAGTAGCAGTTAATTGAACTACTTCGTTAGCTTGATATTCATTTAAAACAAACATATTTAAATCTCAATTATTTTAAAACATCTTGCTCTCTGTTGGGATAAATCTATATCTGTCTAATTGAGATATGATTAAAATAGTTTTTTTTGCTTGCATCTTAGAATAATATTGCATTTATATTAAATTCTATATCCCTAAAAAGTCGTCTTCCCAAAGAGAAAAAACTTTGGTTGTGGCCTGGCTAAGCCCAAATTAGCTTAAGGATCACTTTCTTGTCCGATCGGTAAGAGAAATGATCTGATGTCTCTTTCTCATTGATAGATAAAAGTCATATTTTAAGCCAATGGAGATTGAGAGAAGGTAACTGGACCTAGTTAAACTAGTGGGAGCCACCATTTGAAACGGAAAAGGAATTGTTTTAAGGTCCGAATCGGGTGGTCATCCCCCATGTTGTTGCAGCGAATTTCGAGGCCTCAACATTTTGGCGCTAGAAGGAGGGCCTAAGGCTTGTTTTCCTTTAGAGTCTTTATATTCTAATATTTTAATTTTATTACAATGGCTCCTTTAAAACTTCCAATTTGAAGTTGTATTTCTGGACAAAAATCTTTCAATACTCCACCAGAAATAGTAAAACACTTGTCTCAGGTAAAGTTTAACGGTAAGATGAATACTTCTGCATTTGATCATACTTTACAATTCATTCAAAAAATTTCAAATTCTACTTTTCATGATATTGATGAAAATATTTTATGCATGATTTTTACTCTTAAATTCTTGGCAAAAGCCAGAAGCTAGTGTCAATCACTTCCAGCTGCCTCAATTCACACTTGGGAACAATTTATTACAATCTTCCTTCTTAAATTTGATGGATATATCTACAAACAGGTATGTGACGATTTTGAAAATCTACGAAGGTTTGAAGGTGAATCTTTAATTGATTTTACCATCAGGTTTCGTTTAAATTGTTTGAAATTTAAAATTGAAGATAAACCTTCGAAAGAAGAATTATTAGATTGATTTGAACATTTTTTTTCTCCTCCTTCCATTCATAATCCATGTGAAATTATTTCAAACTTTGATCAATCTCTTCCTAATTTCATTGACATAAGTAAAAATTCCAATATGGAGGTACAAACAAATGATGATGAAATGGCCTCTATTTTGTATAATCAATTCCTTCAATTTCTGCACATTTCTTACAGTATTGAGAAAGATCAAGGTGCACCTTCACATGTCCACGAATCTCAGTCGCGAAGCTTGGAAAATTTCACTGATCAATTGCAAGAAAATATTAGCAGCAGTATTGAAGAAGATACCGCTTTGAAATATGAAAATCATTATGCATTAGAATCAGAAAATCATATCATAATCCGACAAGTACCAGCAGCGATTAAAGTTTCCAATAATATGCAATCTGCTGTACAAATTTCTGAATTCTTTCATGATGAGCAAATTCCAAATTCATATCAACAAAGAAACATTCTTCAAGAAAGCATAAGTAGCCAAGAAAATGATCTTAAATCTAAAAATTGCAATAAATAAAATACACCAGAGTGCTCAAATAGAGACATTTTCAAATGCATTGTTTCAGACTCATATTTTTCTCTTTATCCTGATAATTTTTCTAACAATAATTTTTTCTCTCTTCCCGTTAAAAATATTTCAAGAAACAGAGAGGCTGATATAAATGAATTTTCGATTAGTTTTTATCAGGATAGAGAATTAATTAATAATCATTCTTCTGGCATTAATGAACATGAGCTTAATATTCCTTCTTGTTTTGATACATTGAAAAAGATCGAAGGGAATTCTAATGAATGTCTTGAGATCATTTATGATAACTACTTTGACATTAAGGATATTGATTTGTCTTCTTTACAATTGAATTCTCATGATCAAAGTCTAATAACATGTGAAAATGAAGAACAATCTAATTTAGAATTTGTTCAAAAAAGTTCTCATTTTCAAACAAATAATCATACTTATGATTTCAGCATTCAAGAAACCATTCCAATCTATGATTTATATGATGATCAAGCTTGCATTCCTATTCAGAGTCATATCCTTCTCTCTAATTCACAAGTGGGTATCAACAATCATTCTAATTGCATTATTTTGCCCAATTCTTGTGAAGAGGAAATTACTTCAAGTCACTCTCAATTGTGTTGTAACAATAACTGTAACACTAGTGTAAACTATGATTCAATTTTGTTATTATTTCAACATTTATTTTTAACTTCAGATTTATTTTTTGTTTTTAGTCTTAGATTTTTAGATACTTTGTGCTGGCATATTGAGCAGTTCAATATTGAACACTCAATTGATGCATTATCTCAAGGGAAAAAAGAAGATTCAAATTATAATTGTGAACATCAAAAGTTATTAAACTTCCAATTTCAAGTGATGTTCATTCCTTATCAATTACTTCTTACTTCTCAAGAGCAGTGCCAACAAAGAAGTATATTTTCACAATATGACCAACAATCTAATTTAATTAATAACCTTTTGCTAGATTTACGGACTTCCATCCGTTTTTCATTGACTCATTTGAAAAACATTTGGAAAGTTTTCCTTCATGGAAGATTGCTAATACTTAGCACTTAAACATAACACTAACAAAATCACACAGACCATTGTTTCTGAAAAATCATTTCTACAACATGGCCTGTCATATTCTCTTTTAAACCTCTCCCACTCAATAATGGAAATCCATCTAGATTTCTATGATCCAATTGAAATTCAGTTGGAAAATATATTTCAAGAGAAGGTAATGGTGAATAAACTACTAACAATAAAGATACATTATGCTTTCAGATTTAGTTTTTTTTAGATTAATTATATTTGCATTTTTACTAATGTTGGACATGTACATACATGCATGAATTAAAATGTTTACATGGTTACATTGGAAGTATGACTATACCTAGTCATGTTTCCTTCATTAAGTTAGAAATAAGAATATATTATTTTTTTATTATTATTATTATTTTTTATTTTTATTTTTGCATTTATTTCATTATTTCAGATTCTGAATAAAACAAGTAATGAATCCAATTTCTTTTGAGCATCCCATTTCAATTATAGAAAAGCAACCTAAAGCATTGTAGAAGTTCCCGAATTATCAAATCATACTTATTTGTCAAGCCTTCAATTTTCTTGTTTTTCACAATTCATAACATTGATCATACATGAAGAAATTCTCTGAATTTTCTACCACTTGACAATTTTTGATTCATAAGTAATTCTAAGAACTCATTTTTACCACTATTGTCTTCTGATGTAATTTTGGAAATGATGCAATTTTAGAAAATTCATTACTTAGCATTTTAGATTAAAATAAGAAGGTGATGTTGAACTTATGCAAATTTTGAGAAACATTAGGAGAATTTAAAGATTCATAAGGTAAACTTACAATCAAAATTCTTCCAAGTATATGTTTACAGGTTCATTATCATCTATTGCTATTTTACTTTCAAAAGTTATTTCTTATTTCTATTTTGTTTCATTTGTAGATCTTCATTGACTTGATTATGAAGACTCAAGATAAGCAAACAACCAACTTTTCTCAAATATGCAACATGTCCAGCGAAGTATTTCTGATTTCATCTTAAATTTGAAGAATATCTAAATTTTGCTTATATTTATTGAAATCATGATAAGTCTTAATAAATTGTTGGAATAATTATATCATATCATTATATTTCACAACTCTCTTCATAAGGAAGATCTGGTAAAATTAGTTTCCAATCAGTTATTCTAGTTATTCTGGCAATTAATTAAAATATTAAAGGGTTGTTTATTTTAAAGCAAAGTTAAATCACTCACTTTATTTTTGAATTGAATACTTTAAAAAATCATCGACCCCACATATGGCTCATTATATATCGCAAATTGCATATCAGAGGCTCTGAAATGAGAATACACTAAATATATCTTTTCTCTCCATTTGATATCACATTATCTGTATCACAACATTTGATCAGAGGAAGCTCTTAACAATTCCGGATAGGAAACCTTCGATGCATATCTTCTGAATTATTTTCAATACTCTCGCTCTTTTTTCGATAAAATTACTTTGCCAAAATTGCGATGTTTATATAACCCGGATCCGATATGACATTTAAATCCTCTTTATATACAAATATCACGTCCGTTTATAAATCGCAAATTTGGTAGGGGCATATATTTAAAATTTCTGATGTCCCGGATTCGATATGAAATTAAAATTTATATAATAAAAATATCGGGTCCGTTCTTCATCGCACATCGACACATCAACGAAATTACATTTCGCATATCAGAAATTTTAGTGGTTATCGTTAATACGCACCCGGTAAGTTATATTAGTTGTGATGAGATAAATGAAAAGGTAAAAAGATTGCGATGCGATGATACACATATCGCATATCGCACGAGATAAGTAATACGTTAAACGATAAAAGTTGCAATGAGCGATGTGGAGTTCGTTGCGAATTACGATATCGCAAAATAAAAAAATTGAAAAAGAGTTAAGTTTTGAAATTTGCGAGTAGGTAAATTATAAAAGATGTGAAGTGCAACCATGCGTGATTGGTCACCATTTGTGTGGGCTGCAAAACCAAAGTTCTACACATATATTTTGATATTTGCAGTCACGTTGCATTAGTCATTTACCGCATTTTCATTATCATAAGAATAATATTGGCGTTTCAGTTCATTTACAAGCTTTAATCTTCCGATATGACTATTCTCTAATATCGCATTCATCCTTTCGTTGTTTCCCATCGCACATGACTCATCTCGCGACATTGTCATCACAGTAATTATATCGCATTACTAAACTCAAATGAAGTTTTTTTCTTCAAGATCTTTTGATGCGATAAACTTTGATATTTGACTTTCCATCATTTTGTTTTAAATTATTATGGAAAGAGCTCAATCGCATATCGACAAAAGTAGAAGTCACAAATTTTAAGTTATGCACGACAAAGAATCTTATCGATGATTAATTCATATTTTTAATTTTCTTTTATTCTAAATTTTTCTACATGTTTATCATATAGAGATTCAAATCATCTTTATATATTGTTACATTATTATGGATTTTGAATCAATTTCAATATTTTGGGGCTAAAATAAATTCATAATGGAAGAAGCAAAAAGAACATTCATTGCTACAATTTATAAAGAAGCATAACTTCATCATTATTTCTGATGGATTCAATTTATTTCTGATTCCTTGAACATGAAACATTGCTTTCCTTTAGTTAACTGCTTGTTTTACTTTAGATTTTGGGTCAATAAAACTTTTTCATGCTATTAATTCTAATTAAAGAAAGAAGTTAACTTGCATTGGAGAAAATCATATTTCTTAGGTAAGATTAAAGGCAGTTCTCCAATGGTAAGTTTCATTTACCCACTTTCATTTATTTTCATTTCTTCATTTTAGTTTTTTCTGATCTCGAACTCTGTTTTTCAAGTCTTCATGAACCATTCGCACCTCTACCAGATCAATTTTCAAAATTTCTTTTCGCTCTTTAAGATTATTGAGAGAAGAAATAATGATCCTCATTGAATCATCTAGATTGGGGAGTTTCTAAACCTTTAATCTGTTTTTTTAAGCATTGTTTTTATTAGAAAATAGTTTAGATGTTTTTATGCAGGTTTTGCCTTAAAAAAAAAATTGCAACAGACATAAACTTCTCATTCAGCATAATTGCTATTCACCTTCTACATTTTAAGAGCCTCATTTTTATAAAACTCTGCAAGATAAAAAAAATTTAAAATCTCAACATAGGAATGAACGTACATAGGCTTATTTTCCTTTATAATCCTTTGTTGAGAAATTCATATAAGCAATCTTGTTAGAGTCTAACTTTTAAATTTTGTTTTTCTTTTAGTTTTTCTTTCTTCATTTTTATTCGCTGATTTCTTTTCTTACTTTAGTTTAGGAATTATTTTCCTTTTGTTTTCAGTTTTGATTTGATTTTGGTGACTTTGTCATGATTTATGTGAAATAAATTTTTCTTACCTTACAGTCGTTGACATACATGGAAAATATTTTTACTCTATCCATTTAAGTGAATTTCATTTATCATGAAAGGCATATCTTTATGGAACCATAAATCCATCTTGCTTTAAAAATATTTTTCATGG
This sequence comes from Pinus albicaulis, assembly GCA_034641835.2. Lineage (NCBI taxonomy): Eukaryota > Viridiplantae > Streptophyta > Pinopsida > Pinales > Pinaceae > Pinus > Pinus albicaulis. Next base: position 1,317,458,041 of record CM076583.1, on the reverse strand, counting down.
AGGAACACACATCATTTCTAAATGATTGAGTTTATTTTTTCAAGGAAATAACTGATTTGAGTTTAATTCAATGAATCCCTCCCACCCCTCCACATAAAAATCCTCTGGTTGGTAGTTGCAGGGAAAGAATTTGGAGAAAACATTATGAAAGTACTATGCCCATTAAACATAAAATCTCTATTACCATCTCACCTCTTTCACTCAAATACATCATAAACTAAAAACTTGAAAATGTGCTTATCAAAAGAGTGAAAAAGAGGAAGCATGGGAAATACAAGTAAACTCATCGGGTTTATGGACGCTCGCTGGCAGCAGGACTAGGCTTGTATGGCATAAAAGAAAATTTCACCGAGGTACTGTTTAGGCTCGCTGGCAGCGAAGCAATGTCAGAGACAATCAAAAAATGGATATATCCTTTATAAAAAACTCATATCTCTACCTTCTTCTATTTTTCACATGAGGAAAATTTAAAAAAAAAAAAATTCCCCAAATTTGGATTCATCACTTTTACTCGAGTTTGTTTTAAGTACTTATCTTTACAAACTCATATTGCTTAATCTATTTATGTGGGACCTATGGAAATGTTTTACTGTTAGACGATTTCATGACTTCCATTATTTTTAACCTTTACGTAAATTTAAGTTCATTATATTTAATCAGAGATAAATGGTTCTTCTCCCGCATGTCGCCATTGTTGTGGTAAAACACAACCCCCCATTTTTTACTTATGTACTTCAAATAATGGAGATCATTTCTACAAAAATTTTGGTTAAGCACCTTGTAGGATTTTGATTAAGTTAATTATCCTACATTTTTGTCATTTTTTCATTTTCCTCATAATTTTGTTTTGAATGCTTTATTGAATCTTTTTTTTCACAAACTTTCCAACGATACTTGTTTCACTCCATTTGGTCAACCGGTTTGTAAATGGCACTCCTTTGAAGTTTTGATCATTTTCTCGCTTGGGTTAAAAAATGTATAAAATGTACCAATATTTTAATTATTGTAGTGTACCAATATTTTAATTATTGTAGTTAAAATAGTCATTCATTGTAAATATTAACTTTTAGTTCATTTTTACTAATTTTTCATTTTTTAATAATGGTCCTACAAAATGACCCAGCTAAATTGAACAATAGACAAAAATACTTTTCGGGATATTAGTAATATACTCCAACTTGTTATTTTAAAAACAAATTGCCAAACCCAAAACTCCAAAATTGCAAAGTGGTTGTAGTCTAAATTGTAGGATGGTTAATCCACTTGGACCCCACTTCACATCACCCTCTCCTTCCACCAATTTCAAAAGTGCTGAAATAAAAATGTGCCCCAAATTTAAAATTGTGATTTTAAAATGTGTGATAATAACTTGCAATCCGATACTGCGATATCGTATGTCACATATCGCAAAAAATTCATGAAGCACCTTAAGCACCTCAATTTTAAATTTGCCGAACTACGATATCTCAATATTCACTAGTCATGTTACAGATTGAACTATTTTTGCAAATAATACTTCAATGGAGAAAAAACAGAAAACTTACATCAAAAGTGAAGGTCATCTTGGTGCCATAAATATCATGTTCATCAATGCCATTAAAATGTTGTGGAAACTGTACAAAGCTTAGATGATGCTCTTCTTGGATATGAGGGTCAAGATGGAAGCACATAGCGTGAAGAAGAGCCTTTGAGTTATTGACGTATATGTCACAGTCCAGGTTTAATATGAACGGACTGTTTGTCATGACTCTAGACACTCCTGCCTGCGTGGGAATTACGATTTTATTAATTAAAAAAAAAAAGAAAAAAAAGAAAGAGATGAAACAGAAAGTGGCAGAGGTAATTTTCTTTGAATAATAGAGTATATTTTCCAGAAACTAACATAGCTGATACACATCAATTTAAATCCCTCTAGATTGGCGGTTAGAATTATCAGGAAGGGAATTATCTGATTGTATATTTTGTAGATTAAAATTTTAATCCGAAAATTATAGTAAATTAATCCAAATTTACAAAATTAAATCGTAAAAAATTAAGGCTGAATTGATAAAAAAAATTGACCTACTATCACTTATTAACTAGCTCGAAATATGTTTTGAGCAGGTGTTGTATTATGTCGTTGAGTGTCTTCTCATATATCAGGAATCCGAGGAGCGTAATACAATGGTATTTACTCCATTTATATTTACTCCATAATATGCTTTTCAATGAACTTATATTTACTCATTATATAACAAGCCTATGGGCCAAATACCATAGTAAATAAAAGAGGTATGGTAAATAAATAAAAATATAAATAAACTAGAGGTATGGTAAGTAAATAAAACCTCTTTTCATATTTACTCCATAATCTGCTTTATATTTATGAATATTTATGTTCACTAGTTTACATAACTAAGAATAAATATAGAGAGAGAGAGAGAGAGAGTGTGTGTATGTTTAGGGGTGAGATAAAGAGACAAAGTAAGATGTATGGAAAGAAGGGGGGAGAGAAGAAGAGAGAAGGAGAGAGGGAGGGATATAGTAATGTAGTTGGAGAGAGAGAGGGGTGGAAAGAGAGAGAGAAAGAAAGGGAGATGGGGGAAGAGAGAAGATTGGAGGGAAAAGAGAGAGGGAGGTAGGAGAGAAAGGGAGAGAGAGGAAGGATGAGAGAGAGGAGGAGACTGGTGGGAGGAGAGAGAGTATTGGAGGGAAGAGAGAGAGAGAGAGAGAGAGAGAGAGAGAGGAGGAGAGAGGGATCGATAGAGAGATGGAGTTGGAGGGGGAGAGTTGTAGGAAATAATAAATATAGAGAGTAAGAAATGGAGAGAGAGAAGGAGTGACAAGGGAGAGGCAGAGACAAATCATGTATGTTTGGGGCTGAGATAAAGAGACAAATAAAAAGAGATGGAGATAAGGGGGGGAGAAGGAGATATAAGGAGAGAGGGGAGGATATAGTAACATAGTTGGTTGGTGAAGAGAGAGAGAGAGCGAGAGAGAGATGGGAGAGAAAGGGAAAGAGAGGAAGGAAGAGAGAGGATGTGAGAGAGTGGAGAGAGGGAGGGAAAGAGAGATGGACTTGGAGGGGGAGGGAGAGGGAGTTAAGAAGAAATACATAGAGAGAGAAAGGTGGAGAGAGAGAGAGAGTGAGTGAAAGGAAGATGGAGAGATATTAGCGGGGGAGAGGGAGAGAAGGGGAAGATAGAGATATAGATGGAAGGTGAAGAGAGGGAAGAAGAGAGAGATGGGGAGAGGAGGGATTGACAAAGAGATTGATATATATGGAGTGTGAAAGTGTGTGTGTTTAGGGGGTGGAGATAGACAGACAGAAAATAAGAAATGGAGGGGGAATATAGATATGGATGGAGGGTGGAGAGAGAGAAGAATATTTCTCACACTAGATGGATTGATATCAGTGGAGATGGTGATTTATAATCCTATTTGATTATTTGCACTATCGATTTTAGTGTAGATATTTATTTCTAATGATATTTGATTACTTGCACTAGATGCATTGATTTCAGTGTAGGTGGTGATTTCTAATACAATTTGATTGCTTGCACTGAATTTGTTGATTTCAATTTAGATGTCGATTTATAATTATATTTTATTACTTACACTAGATGAATTGATTTCAATATAGATTATTTCTAATCCTATTTGATTATTTCCACTAAATGCATTGATTTCAGAGGAGATGGTGATTTCTAATCCTATTTGATTTCTTTGAATAAATGAATTGATTTCAGTGTAGATGTTGGTTTTTAGAGAGAGAGAGAGAGTGATAAGGAAGATGGAGAGCGAGGAAGAGAGGACAAAAGGAGGAAAGAGAGATATTAGCGGGGGAGAGGGAGAGAAGGAGAAGATAGAGATATAGATGGAAGGTGAAGAGAGGGAAGAAGAGAGAGATGGGGATATGGGGTGATTGACAAAGAGATTGATATATATGGAGTTCGAGAGCGTGTGTGTTTAGGGGGGTGAGATAGAGAGACAAAAAAGAATAGATGGAGAGGGTTATAGATATGGATGGAGGGTGGAGAGAGGGGGGAATATTTCTCGCACTAGATGGATTGATATAAGTGGAGATGGTGATTTCTAATCCTATTTGATTATTTGCACTAAATGCATCGATTTTAGTGTAGATATTTATTTCTAATGATATTTGATTACTTGCACTAGATGCATTGATTTCAGTGTAGGTGGTGATTTCTAATACAATTTGATTGCTTGCACTAGATGTGTTGATTTCAATTTATATGGCGATTTATAATTATATTTGATTACTTGCACTAGATGAATTGATTTCAATGTAGATGATTTCTAATCCTATTTGATTGTTTGCACTAAATGCATTAATTTCAATGTAGATGGCGATTTCTAATCCTATTTGATTTATTCGATTAAATACATTGATTTCAATGTAGATGCTGGTTTCTAGAGAGAGAGAGTGAGTGATAAGGAAGATGGAGAGAGAGGGAGAGAGGACAAAAGGAGGAAAGAGAGATATTAGCGGGGGAGAGGGAGAGAAGGGGAAGATAGAGATATAGATGGAAGGTGAAGAAAGAGAAGAAGAGAGAGATGGGAAGAGGGGGTGATTGACAAAGAGAATGATATATATGGAGTGCGAGAGCGTGTGTGTTTAGGGGGGTGAGATAAAGAGACAAAAAACAAGAGATGGAGGGGGATATAGATATGGATGGAGGGTGGAGAGAGAGAAGAATATTTCTTGCACTAGATGGATTGATTTAAGTGGAGATGGTGATTTATAGTCCTATTTGATTATTTGCACTAGATGCATCGATTTTAGTGTAGATATTTATTTCTAATGATATTTGATTACTTGCACTAGATGCATTGATTTCAGTGTAGGTGGTGATTTCTAATACTATTTGATTGCTTGCACTGGATATGTTTATTTCAATTTAGACGTCGATTTATAATTATATTTGATTGCTTGCACTAGATGCATTGATTTCAATGTAGATTATTTCTAATCCTATTTTATTGTTTGCACTAAATGCGTTGATTTCAGTGTAGATGGCAATTTCTAATCCTATTTGATTTCTTTGAATAAATGCATTGATTTCAGTGTAGATGTTGGTTTCTAATCTTATTTGATTGCTTGCATTAGGTGCATTGATTTCAATATAGAAGTTATTTTCTAATCTTATTTGATTGATTGCATTAAATGCATTGATTTCAATGTATATGTTCATTTATGATTTGATGTAATTGAATATATGATGGTACATTAATTTTAAAGTGATTGGATTAACAATATGCATTGATTTTAGTGTAAGAACAAAACATTATTGACAATGTACATTGATTTTTGTGTTATAGTAATTTAACCTTTTAATATTGGAGAGCAAGAGAGACAAGGGATCATGTTTACTACAACAGCTCGAGCTAAATATTTAAATGGTTTATGATTTAAATTTTATTTTTCATATAATCGATATGAAAAGATAACAAAACTACCAAGGGTGGAAATAAGAATAGTAGAAGAAAATAGTTTGAGATTGATCACAATGAAGACTATTTGTAACATGAATACATTTTTATTATTCACATTTTCTACCTTTCAACACTATTATTATCACTTTGCATTCAAAAAAAATATTTCATCATTTTTTATCATTATAGTTATTAACAATATTTATCATCTCAATGAACTGAGGTAACTAAGAAAATTTAAAATTTAAATGACCAAGTTAATCTAAGAAATATTTAGCATATTTAAAATGATTATATTAATATTTGATATATTTACATATTATTGATAAAATTAATCATATCTTCAATAGATTTTCCTTGGCAACACACGACTGAAACCAGCCTAAATCCATCTAACTCTGGATCTATCATGCGCTGAGAGGGATCAAACCTCTCGAGGTGCAAACCTTTCCTCAAGTTTTGCACTAAAAAAATAGGTTTGCAACTCGAGAGATTTGATCCCTCTCGGCACATGATAGATCCGGAGTTAGATGGATTTAGGCTGGTAACTCCCACTCATTCTCCTCCTCCCTTATTACGCTCCTCTCCTCTCCTTCTCTCCCTCACGTGAAGCATTAAAAATTGCTTTGAATTATTAATTAAAAGAAATTATATTATATAATATTATAATTAATATCATATTTTTATTATAATATTTTTATTATAATTTCAATAATATTGTTGAGCCTCAAAATTGTGCTTTCTTTCATTCCACTTTACCTCATTTTCCTTTGTCCATTGCTATTCTAGACCCAATTGATCAATGTGGCCTCTCAAGAAAAAACACATATGGGCATAATCCACGTCATGTCTACATGGTTCGTTGCTCATCATGGAGGAAGAAACGAATTCTGGGTATGGTTTTGGAACGTGGGGACACATTTAGGAAGGAAGACTTCTATTAGGACTGTCTCAGTCCAGATGTCTTTTCCTTTTCACGCAGCCACTTCAAAGAGTCCTAATGTGATTCCGATAAGGAAAGACAGTGTTCCTGAATTGTTGCAAATCTTGTTATTTACATTTGTTATATAAACACTTGGGAAACCGAGAGCTAGGCTAGATTTTATGCTAGATTTTGTTCTAGATTTTGCTTAGATTCTGTGCTACATTTCTGAAGACGCAGAGTGCTATGTTCAAGTTATTTCATCTTTAATGAAGCAGACAGTGTTATTTTGGAAGCGTTTATTTAATTTGGAGTTGAATTCCGTCAGGTGGTAGAGGGCCCCTGCCTCTTGCACGGATTTATTTGCGTAAATTAGATAAGTATTCTAGCTGCCTTTACGTTTTTTTTGAAGTTGAATTAGTAATTGTTTTAATTAGCTACTGTAGTTATACTCATTCTAACTCTTCCACAAGAAGAAGCTCTTCCAAAAGATTATAATGATGAATGGGGAATGGCTATAGTATTGTAGGATTAGAAGTTGAATTCGTAGTTGTTTTTAATTAGCTACTGTAGTTATACTCATTCTAACTCTTCCACAAGAATAAGCTCTTCCAAAAGATTATAATGATGAATGGGAAATGGCTATAGTATTGTAGGATTTAGTTGTAATTTTTGTTGTTCACTATCACAGTTACACTTGTTCTAATCACTCTTCCACAAGAAGAAACTCTTCCAAGAAATCCTTAAGGAGTCCAAGGCATAACCGTGATAATGAATGTTTTAGTTGTGTGTTTGTACTAAGTATCATCGTTGTTCTTGCTCTTAAACGCTTGCCCAAAATATCATAATGACGAGTAGGAGATGGCTATGATATCTTAGTTTTTCATTGCTTTCAGTCTTTTTGCTTGCATTTGCACTCAATTACACAGTCATAATTGTTCTAAAATCTCTTCCAAAAGAAGGAACTCTTCCAAAATATCAATAATGATGGACAAACAGACTGTATAATTCCATATAATAATGCATGGTAGCTTAGTTAGGATACTTCGGAGTTTAATTTCACTTAACTCATGTTCAGTTACTTTGTTTTGAGTTTGATGATGACTTGTAGTTCATCATTGTTTTAGATTAGTGGCATCTTAAGTTCATTCTTAGATTAACTCATTGCATTGCACTCCATATTCAAATTGTCATTCACTGCACATTAGATTACTTCAGTTGTTAAGATTAACAAAACAACCTTCATTATTTACAAACATCTTCTTGTTCTAAAATCTACAATTGATCTATAACCATAAGAACATAAGACAACATCATTTTAAGGCCTGAAGTACCTCTGCAATTTTCTTATCATTTCATAAACAGAGTCCTCCCTCAAAAGATTACTTTGAAAAGAAATCAATAACTCTTGAGTAAGGTCTTGTGACATTCAATTAAATTGCAGAATAGAGTTAGGAACTAGTCCTAGAATAGAAGATCTTAGGATGGTATCAATGTTTTTCCTCCAAATCTGTTTCAAATCTCTAATCAAGGACAAAATGTTGCATCATTGTAAGATTAGTTTTTTGACCATGTAGTTAGAGGATTTGCATACTTAGTGATCATTTCTTAAGTTTAGTTTGTGTTTTGAATCATTTGCTTAAAAGTCATTATCAAGCTTTGCTTTTACTTAGTCATAGTTTAGATTTGATTATGCTTCAGTGTTTCCAATTGCATTTGTCATTTGTCATCCATCAATTAGGCTTAACTCTGTTTTTAATCACCAGCTCCTTTCCATTAGCTTTCTAGGCATTTTCCTTGTGAACATAAAACCACCAAAAGACCAAAAACATCATAAATCATCACAAAAGACCAAAAACATCACAAAACACTACACACAACGCATTAAGAAACAAGCACCTAGGTACATACAGTACACTTCACTTCAACAGTTTACCAACCCTGGTTGACAATTAAATGAGCTCAGTTTAGGAGACTAGATTGAGACCAAACATTTTGACGTCGTTGCCGGGGAAGTGAAAACTAGGTAACCTTTGTTTCTTAGCATCCAAAAACAATTTTATGCGTAGGGAGAGAGATTCAAGGGGAAGATTTATAAGCAGCAGAGGCAGAAGTTTGATTTCTAGAACACCACTTGTTTCATCTAGATCCAGAGCTAGTACACCTTCAACTCAAACCCATCTTTCATCCTTTATTGATCCTGGACTTCTAGAAGATCTAAGGTCAACTATTCCATTAGAGAAACCTTCCACTTCATCCACTAAACCTGCCATAGAAGAAGATCTAAAAACTCCTGTTAGGGACACAAACCTTTCCACTTAATCTAAAGACTCCTAGTAGGGATACAAACCTTTCCACTTCTACAAGAGAGTCAACCATGGCAGAAGAAGGAGGAGGAGGAGTTTTTAATGGAGAAAACACACTATTTGGAGGTAGAGGTAGAGGTAGAGGAGAAGGAGGTAGAGGAGAAGGAGGTAGAGGTGCAGATGGAGGAAGAGGTAGAAGAGAAATAGGAAGCTCTTTTGGGTTCCCTATAATTGATGAAGAAACTAATACAACCATGAAAAACATTTCACCCTCTGTCCTTCCAAACTTCTATGGACTTAAAACTGAAGATCCTGAAACTTTCTTATTCGAATTTGAAGTGCTGTGTAGAACTTATGACTACTTACAAGATGCTCAAAAATTGAAATTATTTCCTTCAACTTTGAAGGGAGCAACATTGAAGTGGTTTATGAGTCTAATCAGTAGTTCTATTAGAACATGGGAAGACATGAAACAAGCATTTCTAGAGAGATATTTGGATTATTGTATGCCGGTTAATCATAAGGAAGAAGTGTTCAAGATGTTACAAAAAGAAGATGAAAAATTAGAAGATTTGTTGGAAAGATTTAATTACAACATCAAAAGGGCAAAAATGGAAAATCTAGATCAAGACACCTTAAAAGCTCTTTTGTTGAAAACAATTAGGGATGAATGGTTGGATATTCTTAACATGATGGGAAAGGGGGATATATCACAACTTACATTACCTGAAATATCTGAGTTATGTATCAACCTCTCCAGAGGGAAATCTAAAACTGTCAAAGGTCCAAGAGATCCCGCTCTTGCAAGGGCAAGTAAATCTGCTTCTGGGACAGTAAGTAGATCAGAAATAGGACACATGCTTGATGATTTTAAATCTGACATCTCAGGGAGTCTTAGTGAACAAATAGACACCCTTAAGATATAAAACAAGCAGAAGTCTAAATCTGATGCCTTGGCAATCTTTTATCCCAAATGTAGAAAGAAACATGCCTTGAGAGAGTGTCCTTTGGATGTAAAAGTTGTAGAAACCTGTGTCATTTGTTCTGAGAAACATGAGACCAAGAATTGTCCTTCTCTTCCTGGTCTCAAAGCTGTCTTTCAGGAGGAAACTCCTACAGATTCCACAGAGTCTCTCAACTTTGTATCTAGAAGACCTTGGCAGGGACCTCAGACACAAGGATTCCATGATCAAATGTATAATCAACCTCCACCTTGGAATTCTTGGCAGCAACCTTGGCCCCAATTTCAAAATCAATCTCAATCTTGGGCACAAGGAACACAAAGTCCCTATGGAATATACTCTCCATACTATCAGTATCCACCATCCTATCCACCATATCCACATTTTTATCCTCAAAATCCTCAACAAAATTTTCCTCAAAATCTTCAACAAAATTTTCAACAAAATTCTCAACAACATCATCAGAATCAACCACATCAAAATCAACCACTTCCATTACCATTCCCTCAAAAATCCAATCAATTGCCAGCTCAACCCATACCAAACCCCAATAATAAAAACCCTCAGAATACATACATGATAGAAGGCCAACAGTTTCCAACTTATTTAATTACTCCTCTAGACCTTAGTGATGTTCAACCTAGGTCTGGAAGGATACTTGAGAAGAGGAAACCTTCTGTGATCATACAAGGAGATAATTTCGAGAACATTCACATGATACAAAACTTGAGAAGACCATACCTTTCTGCATTCATGTGACTTGAAAGAACTGTGAAAAAGACTGCATGAACTGACCTTCTTAATAATAGGTCCACTGACTCACTTCTACACTTTCTTAAAGATTGGCACTGATATGTGTGCATTCTTAAAACCATGTTATGATTCTCAAGGAATTTAGAGAAATGTTCAGCTTTAAATTCCCATATACAAAACAGAAATCCCAATTTTAGCCCAAACAATAAAGGAGTTGAGTATGAAGACAACAAGAAAAAGAATAAGAGAAACCAAGAAAATTCAACTGGTAGGACAAATAGCAGACATTATGATGGGCAAGATTACTATTCCAAAGTATCTTGACCCAGGAAATCCAGTTGTCAAAATTCACATCAACGGAATTGAAATTCAAAACACACTCATTGACTTAGGAGCAACAATAAATATCATGAGTAGACAAATCATGGACAAACTGAAACTTCCTAATCTTCTCTTTACACCCACACTATTACAATTAGCAGATAGATCTGTGATCAAACCAGATGGGGTAATAGAAGACATTCCAGTGTCCCTAGATTCTTGGGAGTACCCCGTGGATTTCATGATCCTAACTCCTAAGAATAATCTAGGAGGCCATCCTGTTATACTAGGAAGACCTTGGTTGGCTACAGCTGATGCTTTTATTAGTTGTAGGTCCGGTGATATGTATATTTCTGATGGTAGTTCAACTAAGAGATTCACTTTATATCCTCCAGCTAGGACAATTACAGATCTATATGACACTCAATGGATAGAGGATGAAGAAGATTTACAACCACTCTTCACAATTTCAGAAATTAGTGAAGATAATCAAATTCTGAATACTCTAGAAAACTTTGAATCCTCTCTAGAACACAAACATGAATCATTTCAAGAGGGATCTAATATTGAGTTTTTGTCATCAAGACAGATGTCTCTTCATTCTATGGATAAATTTGGCAGCTCTACAAGTGAGATATTTCCAGGCAAAACTTTGAACATAAATAAGAACCTAGAAAAATCTCAACAAGAAGAGTTAGTCAAAGTATTACAGAGACATTCTTCTGCATATGCATGGGAATACACTGACATGAAAGGGATAAGTCCCAAGACTTGTACTCATCATATCTATATAGAGGCAAATTGCAAACCAATCAGATAGCCTCAAAGACGGATGAATCCAAATCTTAGGGAAATTGTCAAGGAAGAATTGCAAAAATTGTTAAATGTTAATTTCATCTATCCTATTTCAGATAGTCAGTGGGTTTCTCCTTTGGTGATTGTGCCTAAGAAAAATGGAAAATGGAGGGTGTGTGTTGACTACCGAGAACTGAATAAAGCTACTCTTAAAGACCATTTTTCCTTACCTTTCATAGATCAAGTATTAGATACATTAGCTGGCAAAAAGTACTTTTCATTCCTAGATGGGTTTAGTGGTTACAATCAAATCCAAGTAGCACTTGAAGATCAAGACAAAACCACATTCACCTGTCCTTGGGGTACCTATTCTTACCGAGTATTACCATTTGGATTATGCAATGCACCTGCAACATTCCAAAGGGCAGTATTAGGAATTTTTTCGGATCTAATACATGATTGTGTAGAGGTGTACATGGATGATTTCACAGTTTATGGGAATACATTTGAAGAGGCTTTAGAAAACCTGGAAAAAGTCTTAAAAAGATGTCAAGAAGCAAACCTTTCACTTAGTCATGAAAAATGTTTTATGATGTTTACCGAAGGTATTGTTTTAGGGCACCACATTTTAGGGGATGGGATTAGAGTTGATGAGGCAAAAGTTGAAGTCATTTCTAACCTATCCATTCCAAGTTGTCAAAGAGATGTTAGAAATTTTCTAGGATTTACAGGGTATTATCGGAGATTTATAGAAAACTTCACCAAAATAGCATCTCCTCTCTTCAAATTACTCACCAAAGATTGTGAATTTAAGTGGACTTCTGATTGCCAGTTAGCTTTTGAAACCCTGAAAACCAAAATTTCTCAAGCACCTATATTAAGGGGACCTAACTGGAAGTTACCTTTTCATATCTCGACAGATGCTTCCGATACAGCTTTAGGAGCAGTATTGGGACAGAAAGATTTGATTCCCTATGCCATCTATTATACCAGTAAAAATTTGACTCCTGCAGAGTTAAACTATATTGTAACTGAAAAAGAGTTTTTAGCTGTTGTTCATGCCATAAACAAATTTAGACACTATATAACAGGCTATGAAACTTTTGTTCACACTGATCATTCTGCAATTAGATATTTAATGAACAAATCAATCACTAATGGCAGAGTGATAATATGGTTGTTACTCTTACACGAATTCAACATTACTATTATAGATAGGCCTGGAAAACAAAACACAGTGGCTGATTTCCTATCTAGACTCCAAAATATCAAATATGACACTCCGGTTGAAGATCAATTTCCTGATGAATGTCTTTTTGCAATCTCTACTCAAAATCCATGGTTTGCTGATATTGCTAATTATTTAGTTTCAGGAAAATTTCCTTCAATTATGAATGCAAGGAATAAAAGAAAAATCATTAATGATAGTGCAAATTATTCATGGGTCGCTAATGAGTTGTACAAGACAGGTCCAGATTTGATCATTAGAAGGTGTGTTCGTGAAGATGAGATGCCTGAGATTCTCAAGGCATGTCATGACGAACCTTGTGGCAGACACTTTGCAGATAAGAGGACAACCTATAAGATCCTTAATCTAGGATATTATTGGCCATCCTTGTTTAAAGATGCTAAGGAGTATGTCAAAAGGTGTGACAGTTGCCAAAGGGTAGGGAAACCTTCTCCTTCAAGTGAGATGCCATTACAACCTCAGGTACACATTGAACCTTTTGAAAAATGGGCTTTGGATTTTGTAGGACCTATTAGTCCTCCATCAAGACAAAAGAAATATATATTAGTTTGTACTGATTATGTTACTAAGTGGGTAGAAGCTAAACCATTACTTGTTGCTAATGAATCATCTGTAGTTACTTTTCTTTTTGAGGATATTTTTACTCGTTTTGGTGTCCCAAGGGAAATTGTTACAGATCAAGGAGCTCAATTTACGTCAAGGCTAGTGGAGCAAATAATGGACAAGTACAAAATCGGACATAGAAAATCTACTCCTTATCATCCACAAGCAAATGGTCAAGTGGAATCTACTAATAAGGTCATTGAAGGAATCCTAACGAAGACTGTTCATTTACATAGAAGAGATTGGGTAGATAGGCTTCCTGAAGCCTTGTGGGCCTATAGAACTACATGGAGAAACACAACAGGACATACTCCCTATGAGCTTGTTTATGGAAAGCAAGTTTTGTTTCCCATAGAGTTCCAAATTCAAACCTTCAAGATGGCAGTTCAACTAGGACTTGATTTAACGGAGGCACAAAAGCATAGACTGGAGCAAATTAATGAATTGGATGAGATTAGACAAGATGCAGTTCAGAAAACAAGTCTAGTCCAACAGCAAAGGGCTAGATGGCATGACAAGTACATCAAAGAGAAGAAATTCAAAGAGGGTGACTGGGCTCTCTTTTTTGATTCAAAATTCAAGGATTTTCAAGGTAAATTTCAGACACATTGGCTTGGGCCATATGAAATTGTTGAAATTTTTGATAATGGGGCAATAAAAATCAGAACTATAGATGAAGAAGAGGTCACTTTTCTTGTGAATGGTCATAGATTGAAGCTATATCACAAACCACTCTCAAGAGAATAATTTGTCAAGAAGTTCCAAGAAAGTAGTGATATGAAGTTAATGAAGAAGAATCTCTCTTCTTCATCAACTTGATTAAATTTTCTGAAGCATTTCTCTTTGAAAAAATAAAAAAAAAAAATAAAAAATAAATAAATAAAAAAATAAAGGTATAAACATGAAAACCAATCATTGATTGGCATGTTTATACAGAAAATATAGGGTGAAAATCAGAGTCTCTCTGACACTCTAACTTTTCCCATTTTTTTTTGTTTTTACAAGCAGCTATTACAAAAATCATAAGTTCAGATCCATAGTGCTTATGATCCATCTCATTTCATTTCACTCCATTCACTTATCCATCCATACTCCATCTCATTCATTCATTCATATTCTACTCCATTCCACATATCATTCATCTCACTCCATCCTCCATTCATCTCATTTTCATGTCAAAATAAAAAATTTGATGTCTTGCTGTAAGTGAATAAAACATGTCATGAATTGCAGTACAGTTCTTATGTTCTTTCACTCCATTTCACAAACTGAATCCATTCCATTTCATCATCCACTTCATACATATCATAATCCATCATCCATCTTCATTCATACCATGTAACATTTCACCTATATTCCAAAAACACTCCATTCCATGATTAAAATGCTCTACAGGAACATTCTGCAGCTCAACAGACATTCTGCAGCTGATCAGCCTTTCTGTAGCTAGACAGTCTTTCCGCAACTACAAATCCTGAAGTCATCAATCAGCAGACATTAGAATTGCAACAAAATGATCCAGTGTATCCATGAATTAAAAAAAAAATCAAGAAGGACCATGAAGACTCTTCCAAAGGTGAACAAAGAAGACAAAGACTACAAAAATCAAATGAAAGGCAGAGGTAACAAGTTTAAATTATAATGGCATTTCATAAAAGTTTAGCATAGTTTTAGTTATGGATTGTTCGAAAAGGTTGTTTTAATTATTTTTATTGATCAAGACCAATAAACCCTCCACATACTTTGGATTAAAATCTCTCATTTCAAATTCCATATCCGATATCATTTAAGCGGTTAAAAAGGTCGAGGTATTTGAATTCTTCACGTCTCTTAACCAAATCATTCAATGATGATTCTCTTTGCCGTTGTAAAAATCTCCGCTGTTTCTTCAATCATTAATTCGTTCCCTCCACCTCATTCCATTACCTCATTCCGTGACCACTGCCATCACTCCATTCTGTAGCCGGCATTTCATTCCGTAGACAGAGATATTCTTATCACCGAAAGCAGAGCAAAAGGATATCAGTTTGAATATCAAAGCATTATCACTGTAAACGCAGAGGTATAGCATTGAGCATTATCATTGTAAACGCAGAGCAGAGAAAAAGGGTAAACTCAGAGGTATAGCAGCGTGAGAATTTGAAGCCATTTGATTCCGTGGGCAGACAAAGTATCACTGTGGGCAGAGATTGAGCATTATCACTATAAACACAGAGGTATAGCAGAGAAGAATTTGAAGTCATTTTCCACCGAGAGACAGAGGTATAGCATTGAAGAATTTGAAGCCATTTGTTACCAAGAGACAGAGATATAGCAGTATGGGAATTTGAAGCTATTTGCCACCGAGAGACAGAGGTATAGTAGTGTGGGAAATTTGAAGCCATTTGTCACTGTCAAACAGAGACATATCAGCTCGAAGTTTGAAATTGTTTTCATTGTCAACCAGAGGCATATTAGTCCGAAATTTGAAGCTGTTGTCATTGTCAATCAGAGGGATATCATTCCGAAGTTTGAGGACATTTGTCATTGTCAACCAGAGGTATGTCATTCCAAAATTTGAAGCCATTGTTATCTAGAACTTGAAGCCATTTCAATTCGAAGGTGAAACTTATTGTTTCTGTGGGTAGAAGAGTGTTAATTTGAACATTGAAGAAGCAATTATGGGTTTCATTGTAAGAACAGAACTAGTGGGTTCAAAATACTTAGAAGGCTACCCTCAATGTAAAGAAATGTTGCAACAAATAGGATGGCTTCAATTTTTGGAGAAATTTAATGGCTTCCACAAGGAAGTCACTAAAACATTTGCAAGTTCATTTCAAGGAACTGAAGGTGAAGTGGGAGATGTCAAATTTACTGTCACTGAAGTTTTCATTGCAGAGGCTACAGGGTTGCTCAGAACTGGAGAGAGATGGTTCAAAAACAGAGAATTCCACAATGAATCATGGAAGCAAATTTTAAAATCACCAGGTATGGATGTCACTGTATTTAAGAAAGGAATTCCCAGTTCTGCATTGAAAAATAAATGGAGAAACATACTACTTCTTCTGCAAAAATTTATTACATGTGAGGGTAGATATGGGACATTTTATGTCTACCACATTAGACTGATAATGCATTTTCTGAGGCAAGACTTAAACCTACCATATTTCTTACTTCAAAGTTTGAAGAAGATGGCTTCCTGTGTTCAAAGAAGGGTTCAATTTTTAGAGACAACTCTATATCATCATGGTTTGGTCAAAATTTTGATTGAACACCATCTAGCTAAAACAAATGATACATGGGACAATTTCTTGATAAGAAATCATTTTGAAGAGCCAAAGGAACCCACACCTGAACCACAGCCTACAAGGAGAAGTAGAAAATGGAGGGCTTCAAAAGTTGAAATTGACAAAACAGTCCAAGAGAGCAGTGAGGAAATCATTTTAGAGAAGTTGACTCAAATCAAGAGGCAACTTAAGAAAGAGAAGGTAATCAAGAAATCTGCCACAGAGAAAGGAGAGGGATCCTCTCAGCCAAGGAGAAGCCACAGACTAAAGGGAAAACTAAAGAAAACTCAAATCAAACAAACATGGGTGATTGATATAGAAGATGAGGAAACATCCATGGAAGAAGATGTTGAAGAGGATTTTTATGAAGGAACCCCTGAAATTGACCCTGCTCAACAAGAAATTTATGACTATGTGGAAACTTTGGAGAGGAGAGCTTCAGAAAGCAGAGAGAGAACCCCCAGTCCTCCACTGTCTAAAATAGATGTATTAAGAAGGGATAGGTATGAGTTGGAATTACTTAATAGACACATCAAAAATGAGAATGAAATTCTCAAAGATCAAGTCAATCTCAAAACTAATATGAACTCAACCTTATCCCTACATATAGACAAAGTGGAAAAGACCAATGACAGGTTGAGGAAGAGGAACAAGAAGCTAATCAGGGCACTTACCAACCTAAGGTTCAAACTTGTTATCAGAAAACCCAGAAGATCTCTAGCTTCCAGACAAAGGAGAAGGAGAGGATTAGATGTTCTTGCAGAAGCCTCTGAGTTCATAGGATAATTTGCATGAGGACATGCAAGGAGACAGCAGTGGGGGTATGTTGAGCCTCAAAATTGTGCTTTGTTTCATTCCACTTTACCTCATTTTCCTTTGTCCATTGCTATTCTAGACCCAATTGATCAATTAATATAGTTAAAATTACTTTTAGAATGATTTACATGACTGACTTGATAAGTTTTGTGATTTTTGCCATTGTAAAGCATTTTGAACGGAACTAGCTGCAGAATGCAGACATTCCGTAGCTAACCGGCGATTCTACAGCTGTCTTCACGTTTGAGTATGTTCCAGGTGGCCTCTCAAGAAAAACCGCATATGGGCATATTCCACGTCATGTCTACATGGTTCGTTGCTCACCATGAAGGAAGAAACGAATTCTGGGTATGGTTTTGGAACGTGGGAACACATTTAGGAAGGAAGAATTCTATTAGGACTGTCTCAGTCCAGATGTCTTTTCCCTTTTCACGCAGCCACTTCAAGAGTCCTAATGTGATTCCGATAAGGAAAGACAATGTTCCTGAAATTGTTGCAAGTCTTGTTATTTACATTTGTTATATAAACACTTGGG
Source organism: Pinus albicaulis (assembly GCA_034641835.2). NCBI lineage: Eukaryota > Viridiplantae > Streptophyta > Pinopsida > Pinales > Pinaceae > Pinus > Pinus albicaulis. The sequence continues at coordinate 1,317,440,077 of CM076583.1, read as the reverse complement.
AAATCGAGAGCTAGGCTAGATTTTATGCTAGATTTTGTTCTAGATTTTGCTTAGATTCTGTGCTACATTTCTGAAGACGCAGAGTGCTATGTTCAATTTATTTCATCTTTAATGAAGCAAACAGTGTTGTTTTGAAAGCGTTGATTTAATTTGGAGTTGAATTCCGTCAGGTGGTAGAGGGCCCCTGCCTCTTGCACGGATTTATTTGCGTAAATTAGATAAGTATTCTAGCTGCCTTTACGTTTTAGAAGTTGAATTCGTAGTTGTTTTAACTAGCTACTGTAGTTATACTCATTCTAACTCTTCCACAAGAAGAAGCTCTTCCAAAAGATTATAATGATGAATGGGAAATGGCTATAGTATTGTAGGATTAGAAGTTGAATTCGTAGTTGTTTTTAATTAGCTACTGTAGTTATACTCATTCTAACTCTTCCACAAGAAGAAGCTCTTCCAAAAGATTATAATGATGAATGGGAAATAGCTATAGTATTGTAGGATTTAGTTGTAATTTTTGTTGTTCACTATCACAGTTACACTTGTTCTAATCACTCTTCCACAAGAAGAAACTCTTCCAATAAATTCTTAAGGATTCCAAGGCATAACCGTGATAATGAATGTTTTAGTTGTGTGTTTGTACTAAGTACCATTGCTGCTCTTGCTCTTAAATGCTTGTCCAAAATATCATAATGGCGAGTAGGAAATGGCTATGATATCTTAGTTTTTCATTGCTTTCAGTCTTTTTGCTTGCATTTGCACTTAGTTACACAGTCAGAATTGTTCTAAAATCTCTTCCAAAAGAAGGAACTCTTCCAAAATATCAACAATGATGGACAAACAGACTGTATAATTTCATAGAATAATGCATAATAGCATAGTTAGGACACTCCGGAGTTTCATTGCACTTAACTCATGTTCAGCTATTTTGTTTTGAGTTTGATCATGACTTGTAGTTTAGCATTATTTTGGATTAGTGGCATCTTAAGTTCATTCTTAGATTAACTCATTGCACTTGCACTTCACATTCAGATTGTCATCCACTGCACATTAGATTACTTCAGTTGTTAAGGTTAACAAAACAGCCTTCATTATTTACAAACATCTTCTTGTTCTAAAATCTACAATTGATCTATAACCATAAGAATAGAAGACAACATCATTTTAAGGCCTGAAGTACCTCTGCAATTTCCTTATCATTTCATAAACAGAGTCCTCCCTCAAAAGATTACTTTGAAAAGAAATCAATAACTCTTGAGTAAGGTCTTGTGACATTCAATTAAATTGCAGAATAGAGTTAGGAACTAGTCCTAGAATAGAAGATCTTAGGATGGTATCAATGTTTTTCCTCCAAATCTATTTCAAATCTCTAATCAAGGACAAAATGTTGCATCATTGCAAGATTAGTTGTTTAACCGTGTAGTTAGAGGATTTGCATACTTAGTGATCATTTCTTAAGTTTAGTTTGTGTTTTGAATCATTTGCTTAAAAGTCATTATCAAGCTTTGCTTTTACTTAGTCATAGTTTAGATTTGATTCTGCTTCAGTGTTTCCAATTGCATTTGTCATTTGTCATCCATCAATTAGGCTTAACTCTATTTTTAATCACCAGCCCCTTTCCATTAGCTTTCTAGGCATTTTCCTTGTGAACATAAAACCACCAAAAGACCAAAAACATCACAAAACACTACACACAACGCATTAGGAAACAAGCACCTACGTACATACAGTACACTTCACTTCAGCAGTTTACCAACCCTGGTTGACAATTAAATGAGGTCAGTTTAGGAGACTAGATTGAGACCAAACAAATATTAATATAATATTTTAATTAATAAATAAATCATTTTTTAATTAGTTTAATTTATTTTCAATTAGTTTTTATTAATTAAAATTAATAATGTAATTATAATTAATTAATAGATAATTATAACTTAATTTAGAATTAGATTGTAACTAAAATAGATTAATAATATAATTTCAATTAATTAGTATTAATTAATTAAATATTGTAATCTAATTTAGAATTAGAATTTAATAAAAATTTCTGATTTTTAGTCCAAGCAACAGAATTTCCAGAATTCTCGCAATTTTAATATACCAACTTTAGAAGTTCATAAATGGAGTTTTACTTGGCCAAATGAGGCCCAAGACGGCTCATTAGATAGATAAAATCACGGGAAACATTTCTGAAGTTGTTTCATTTCTAGATTTGATCATTTATTTGTTCTAAAATTCAGCAGAAGATAATGTTCCAAATTTGTAACAAAATAATTTTTCTGAATTTTATTTTTAGTGTTTTAATTTGCCCACAACTTCTTCTAAATGCAAATCCATTCGTCAATGATATCCTTGGCCAATTATATTAGCACAGACATCAAAATAAAACTTATATTTCCTTTTTAATTATTTATTTAATTAAGTTTTGATTGAATTTATTTTAATTTCTAAATTTGGCATTTTGATTTTATTTTTTCATTTTAATATTGTCTTTTGATTTGTTTTTGCAGGAAAACAATTGAAGAGATGAGAAGAATAAGATCTCAATCAATGAGAAGGCTCCAGAAATTGAATAATATGATTTGAACCAATGAAAATTGATTGAGAAAAACCACTCTTCAAACAAACTTTCTTATGAAGAAATCATTTTGTAAATATTATAAATAGCAGATTCCAAAATGTAATAGGCGCTTCTCTCCTCTGCAATTCTAGAATTCTTGATGGCACTATTGTCTAGAGGATTTAGAGGTGTAGGGTGAGAGGAGAGGAATCTCAAATCTGGAGATTATTGAGGTTTTTCTTTTACATTTTGAGTTATGTATAATGAACATATTCTTGCACTACTATAGCTCTTATTTTGAAAGCAGAAGTCCAGGTATTGTAAAAGACTGTAAGAGACCGGAGCTGGAGAAATGGACTTAATAAATTGGTATTTATAATACTATTATTTTAAAATTTGGTTTCATTTTATGATAACAGAAATGTGTCAATTTACTCGCATACTTGTGCACTTTTGTTGGTATGAGTAATTTGCCTCAATTTATGTTATTATTTATCTCTACTCTTATGGGCTAAATTCTGATTTCTGAGTAACTATTTACTCATAAATCTGTCTTATAAAATTTATTTATTGAATAGTGATATGTTGTGAACTATTTCCACGTGTTATTGTTTAATTATTCAAATTACTGATTAAATTATCAATATCATTTTGTGAACTATTTCCTAGTGTTGTTGATTGATTATTTAAGTTAAGAGGTATCTAGATAGAATGTGTTTGGTATTCACAATATCAGTTAATTGAACTAATTCGTTAGCTTGATATTCATTTAAAACAAACATATTTAAATCTCAATTATTTTAAAATATCTTGCTCTCTGTTGGGATAGATCTATATCTGCCTAATTGAGATAGGATTAAAATAGTTTCTTTTGCTTGCATCTTAGAATAATATTGCATTTAGATTAAATTCTACATCCTTAAAAAGTCATCTTCCCAAAGAGGAAAAAACTTTGGTTGTGGCCTAGCTAAGCCCAAATTAGCTTAAGGATCACTTTCTTATCCGATCGGCAAGAGAAATGATTTGATGTCTCTTTCTCATTGATAGATAAAAGTCATATTTTAAGCCAATGGAGATTGAGAGAAGGTAACTGGACCTAGTTAAACCAGTCGGAGCCATCATTATAAATGAAAAAGGAACTAATTGAAGGTCCGGACCAAGTGGTCACCCCCCATGTTGTTGCAGCGAATTTCGAGGCCTCAACAGGTACATGACCTAAATGTTCTCCAAGTGTAAGTAGGCTTTATTGATCTCACCCACTTCCCTTGCTCGACCCTGGGAGATCATGACCTTGCAGTGACAACATGAATCCATGAGAACATCAGGAAACCTAGAAAATAAAGCTTACATATATATTCTTGCTTTGTATAAATGGTCTGGTTTCCTGGATAGGTACATTCTCTCCCAATAAATTTGGGGCCCTGTGACAGATCCATGGGAATTTGATCTGCTGCTTACTCTGCGATTAAATCTAGATAAACTGTCATCTAGATGATTAATGATCAATTCTATATTTCAAAAGAATACCGGTGAGCCAATATAAAAGAAAGAAAATATAATACCTCTCTGGCACCTGAACGTGAAATATTTTTCTGAGCCAGCAAGATCTACAAGATTAAGCTTACCACATTTAATGAGCTCCTCGCCCTCTGGAGTGGTTTATTTAATGTGAATTGTGATAGAGAAAATGGAGTGTAAGCGGCTGCAATATCCGGGTAGCATAGATTAGATATTTTTAGGTACATAGAAATGTAATTCTATAACTAATATGTTGCATGCAAAAGAAAAAGAACAAAAGTATAGCATTTGTATGTGGAGATTACCTGCTTTTCTTAGTTAACAAAGTTTTTGAAGTACGCCTTTTAGCAGATCCCCTTTCAATCAGATTGTATATCTTGTTTGCACTATATACGATCTCTTCTTCTATGCCTCTAACTAAAACACCACCTCTTCCATCCTTCATAAGTGTAATCAGTCATTTTGATTTATCTTTAGAGATTCTAGAACATTCCTCGTTTTCCAATAAATATGTGATCTCTTCATTTTAAAGCTCCAAGAATGTTACTTTCATACTATAATCAACTTTTTGGGCTTCCAATGTGTCAATTATTTGGCACAACGTTCTGGGAATGACTCCAACATTGGTAGGAAGTTCCTCATTCTAAATACCATTTCCAAGTCAGAGAATCTTTCAGACAATGATTCTGAATTTTCTTGCAAGAAACTTGGATAAATAAATTCTATGGGATTCTAGGAACAAACGAACTTCAAGACTTTTCTGCAGCACTATCAAACCAAAGGTATATTCTGTTAGTTATAACTTATAACATAAACATATTTTGAAGGATTATTCTTGCCTCTAAGGTACATGACCTAAATGCTCTCCAAGTGTAAGCAGGTTTTTATTGATCTCACACACTTCCCTTGCTCGACCCTGGGAGATCATGACCTTGCAGTGACAACATGAATCCATGAGAACATTAGGAAACCTAGAAAATAAAGCTTACATATAGATTCTTGATTTGTATAAATGACCTGTTTTCTTGGATAATAGGTACATTCTCTCCCAGTGAATTTGGGGCCCTATGACAGATCCATGGGAATTTGATCTACTGCTTACTCTGCGGCTAAATCTAGATAAATTGTCATCTAGATGATCAATGATCAATTCTATATTTCAAAATAATACTAGTGAGCCAGTATAAAAGAAAGAAACTATAATACCTCTCTGGCACCTGAACGTGAAATATTTTCTGAGCTAGCAAGATCTACAAGATTAAGATTACCACATTTAATGAGCTCCTCACCCTCTGGAGTGGTTTCTTTAATGTGAATTGTGATAGAAAAAATGGAGTGTGAGCGGCTACAATATCCGGGTAGCATAGATTAGATATTTTTAGGTACATAGAAATGTAATTATATAACTAATATGTTGCATGCAAAAGAAAAAGAACAAAAGTATAGCATTTGTATGTAGAGATTACCTTCTCTGATTAGTTAACAACGTTTTTGCAGTACACCTTTTAGTAGATCCCCTTTCAATCAGATTGTATATCTTGTTTGCACTATATATGATCTCTTCTTCTAGGCCTATAACTAAAACACCACCTTTTCCATCCTTCATAAGCGCAATCGGTCATTTTGATTTATATTCAGAGCTTCTATAAGATTCCTCATTTGCCAATAAATCTGTGATCTCTTCATTGTAAATCCAAGAATGCTACTTTCATATTGTAATCAGCGTTTTGGGCTTCCAATGTGTCAATTATTTGGCAGACCGCTTTGGGAATGACTCCAACATTGGGAGGAAGTTCCCCGTTCTAAATACCATTGCCAGGTCAGAGAAGCTTTCAGACAATGATTCTGAATTTTCTTGCAAGAAACTTGAATAAATACATTTTATGGGATTCTAGGAACAAACGAACTTCAAGACTTCCAGAAACTGATATTGACTGAGTATCCAACCTGTTTGTATTTTGTATTAATTAAAAAAAAATGATTAACTATAATTTTCTCAGTAGACTACACATACCTTACTTATCCTTCCTCCTCCTTCCATAGTGTACGTTTTTCTTGTGCCCGTCTGACCATAGGAAAAAATAGTGCAGTTAAATCCTTCAAGCACTTCATTAACAACAGGTACAATAGCTTGATCCTATAAACTTCTCTGCTAGGACTTGGGACCAAAAACCTATGAGACATTGGAAACAAAGTCCGTTCCATTTGATATTAGATGTTGTGATATATTTAAAAAACGAAGGCCTGTAAAAAAGGGCAACCTGCATGCCGCCTGACGTGGTAAACCATTAATGAGTGTTGCAAACCTTATGAAATGTAAAGGTTTGATCAATTTTCTTGCTAGCTACATTTTGCAAAACAGTAACTTCTAGTCTCTGCTCATTACAGGATATCACCTGGGGGATATTAGACCTAAACTCATCTTCATTTAATGGCCTGAAATTTTGCCAAATAGAAGTATCATAATTATTGGGTTTATAAGAGATACATGCATAATTTAGAGTCTTAAACCAAAGTTTTATTATGCATATTAGAAAAATTAAAAGATTTAAAGTGCATAATCCATCTCACTGAATAGCCTGAAATTTTGGCAAATAGAATTATTAAACCTGTTTGATTTATAAGAGATACAAGCTAATTTAGAGTCTTAAACTGGATTTTTCTCATGTATAATCTCAATTATCAGAGAAATCGGTAGAGTTAAAGTGCATAGTCATGATCTATCTCACTAAACATAAGAAATAATATAACACTCTCAGCACATCATCCTATTAGATATGAACAATATAGACCAGAAAGCAAGTGAACAACCTAAGCATGAGCACAGTCCTAAAACTAATTGAGGCACTACTATTAACGAAAAGATCTTCGAAAACTAGTATAGCATGAATAAGAGGAGAACATATGATTCTCTATACTGACATTAGATAGCCTCTTATATAGGGAGTTGTACCATAAATACTAAAACTTAAAATCTCTTTTCATGTATTCTAAATGCGTAACTGCAAACAAATGCCCTATAGAGTCATGAACTCTGGAATTACAAAAATCAAATGTAAGGCAATGATTGTAGAGATGCATAGGAACCTAACTACAATGACACGTCTACATGACTGAACATCAAACAGACACAAAGACTAAAAAATGATAAAAGAGGTCTCTAACCTGCATCTTAAGAGCACTTGCACATTCACTACTCTGTCCTTGTCATAGTGGTACGACATGTTGTCACTTCATCTGAGTTGACCTCTTCCTCCAGGGTGTTGCGTGGGTAGTGAATGGTTCCCGAAATGGCAAGCCTTTGTTTCCCATTGATGATCAGAGAAGTCTCTTGGTATGTAACTTGGGCTCTGGCATTGCGTTACCTCGACGCCACTGGTTTTGGGTGAAACATCTTAGATTCAAGAGCCTGAAAGTGGACACAGACTCGGACTGCATGTCTTCCTCGCATAATTCACCGGAATATATTCACATTACTTTGCTCCTGCTAAACATAAATGGAGGTGAGGAGGTGTTAGCAGTGGAAACAATATAATTGAACTTGAGAGGATTTAGATGATAATTCTCTGGTATTCAACATAGCATAGCGTTAACAGGAAGCATAACTGCCGAACAGTTTCTTATGCATGCTATGATCTGTTTGACTCTCCTGGAACTCCGACGCACAAATGTGAAGTGAAGAGTAAAAGGGCTGGCGTGCACATATGTGAGATTGAAACAAGAAGTGTACCCACCTAGAACTTTGGTGCACAGATGTCAACTGAAGAGGAAAAGGGTGGTCGTGCACATATGTAAGACTGAAACAAAAAGTGTTGACGAAAACGAGAAATGGATTGATTCAAAATAAAATGCCTGTCAGCCTAAATATGTATATCATGGATTCAATCTGATCTAACAATGTACTAAATCTAGATACCGAATCACTTCTACAAATAAATTGTGGAAATTAAACACAATCGCCAATCACATGAAGCTAAGAAGAATCAATCAAACCAAATCACAGATATTTTCTCGGGGAAAGCTTGCTGCTCGAAACCCCTCTGTCTTCTATTGTATATTCATCAAGGAATCATGAAACAATTATAATGCACTCTTCTCACAAGAGTCTCCTACACTCTCACAACTTTCTCACACTGATCTAGACAAAATCAGACCAACACTTAGCCAATTCTCAGCCTGTATTCAGCCTGCCTTTCTCATGAAATTCATGAGGAATGCAATCCATATTCCTTAGGAATTTCAGCCTTTCTCAACTGCACTAAGTATCATGGGGATCCTGTGGTGTTTTAACTGCATCTGGGCAGCTTTTTGATATCATAAATGATAGTTAACTTGCCTTTAACCTTTGTCTCAACTGGGTCTCCACTGGAACTGACATGCATGCATCTAATAATAGTAAATCATCAGTTGCATGTTAGATCACTGATTGCGAATTAAATAATTATTTAATTCACTTGATCTCTCACTAATGCAACAAACAGTTACAACTAGCACAACCAACTTTAACTCACTTAACTGATTACAACATGCATTAAAATAATGCACTACTGCACTTCGAACTCTATTACAATTAAAATTACTTTGCATGCCTCACCAACTACAATCAACTTGAAATTCATGAACTAAAATCAGTTAGCTATTACAAGTGATTATGAGATAAGATTACATTTTATTGTCCATTTTAATTAAGGGAAAAATAAAAAAGACATGCACCAAATTTAGCCCACACCAGTGTAGGTGTTGCTAAGACCTATGGTCCCACACTAGTGTAGGTGCTTGTTGGACATATTGGTCCCACACTAGTGTAGGTGTTTCTCATGTTGTTTCTAGATGCCAATTTCACTGTTTCTTGTTGCAAACTTCAACACGGCATAACTGTTGTTGCTGCCCTCTGCTTCTATGCATTGTCCTTGTTTGTTGCTCCTCTACCTCTTACTGACTCTTGGCTCCGGGATCAGATCACACCCTCAGCCAATACTACCCCTCGCTGTAGAAAATTCCTCTGTAAATTCTTAGCAAACCCCGCCCTAGAATTCTAGATCTATTTCTCAGCTTTGCAAGTGTGTGTGTATCCAACTGACCCTCAAGCCTTTCTCTTATACTTTTTTCGTTGAATCCTTCAACAGTTGAGATTAAAAAATTCATCAATGGCTGAGATTAAAAGACTGCTTGATCCGTGCCTTTTAGAAAATTTCAGCACATGTGTTAATTAATTCACTTTAATTATTTAATTTTCCTAAGTTTAGACTTAGGAAATCCATTAAAATAATTAATTATTTGAATAAATTGAACACAAACTGAAATTTCATAGAACACTTTCTGGGTTTTGGAGTTCAAGTGTGTCTTAGCCACTCCACAAAATTTCGAGGCTAGAGCACACTCGATGCTACACAAACTATAAAGAATATCAACCCTCCCTCTTAACACAGAGTGTGCTCTAGTAATGCATCCACACCATGCACTACAAGATCTTGAAGTTGGATTTTGTGCTGCTGATGCTTGGCCTGCTACCCTCCATCCACTGCACTACTACTTTTTGTATTGCTTCCCATGCCACTGTCACTGATGTACTACAACTCCATCTGAACTTGCTGCATCATGTTGCCCATAGCACTGCCACTGCTAACTGCTGCACTGCAACTCAGTTGCCGAGAAGTAAGAAACTGAAAGAATTATGCCCAACTTAAGCTCCCTGGATGTTGATTTATGATGTCCTCCTAGAGGCATTGTTATGCTGCAACACTGCATTGCATGAGCACAACCTCTCTGCGTTGCTGAAGTCCCATCAACCCCTCTGCGATGTTGCCTTCACGCTGATGTAGTCTTTGCATTACGTTTCTCCCTCTTCAGCTCTTCAAATCCCCCTTCTACTTCAATGTGAACTTCTACAACCATCTCCCGACTCATCCCACTATCGTCTTAAGGCTCCTGTAGCTCGTATGTGATCCAAGAGTAGGGTTGACTCAAGGATCCTTCCACACTGTCTGTAGATGCTCTACAGATCCATGTCACCCCACCTCTTCTCTCAATGCAGATGAGCACTCATGGCTGCATCATCATCTGAACCATCATCCTTTTTTGCTGCAACCTTGAAATCCGAAGCTCCTTTGTCCTTCTTCTTATGACAAGTGCTAGCGAAGTGTCCAACTTCACCACAGTTAAAGCATTAGACCTTGGAAAGGTCCCTCTTCTTCTTCCTTACTGCTTTTTTTTTTCCTTTGATGTAAGGGCTGCATCATCTTCCTATTCTTTCTTCACTTTTACATTCCCACCACTGGTATTTTTTTTCTTGGTGATCCTCTTGAACTCCTCTTGGCAAAGGATAGCCCACATGTCTGCCCAGGAAGGTAACAATGCTCTACCCAGGATACTCTAGACAAATGTTTCCCATTCCTCAGAGACTGCATTCAAGGCAGTCCTCACTAAGAGCCCTTCATCTGGAGTAGCACATACGCCAACCAATTGGTCTTGAATGTTTTTAAGTCAAAAAAGGAAAGGATCTATCTCCTCACCCTTCTGCGTCTGGAAGAGCCTCATCTCATTCTCTAAGAGCATCTGCTTTTGGACGGAGCTTCCTTGATACATCACTTCTAGAGAGACCCACATGTCATTTGTTATGGTATTTTCAGCAATATGTGGTACAACGTGATCCTTCACACTGTCCATTATCAAACATTTTGTCTACGCTTGATTCTCTTTAAATTTCTTAAGGGGATCAGGATCTGCAGGCACAACTAGGACAATTATTTCATGGTCCTTGATGTCGTACTCATCTAGGACTGATAGGATATGTGCCCTCCAAATGACAATGTTGCACACACCGTCCAATCTGTCTTAGTCTCTCAGTCCATGAGAAGCCATCTAGCTCATATCTGACAGAACAATACTTCTTCTCCCTCTTTCTGTGGATACAAAAACTCTGGATCTGGATTTCTTTGTGACTAGAAACTCTCTAGTAACTACTTCTGTTGAAGACTGATTTCCCTCCTGGAAATATTTCACCCAAACACAATCAGACAACACTCTCTGATCCTCCTGATTGAATCTCAAATCTGAGCCATGAGTAACTGTCTTCCTCCCGACTTTGTTGACTTATCTAGGTAAAATTCTGCATCGGAAGAATCTCCACCATGCCACCACTGCTAAAGATCTAAAGCACTGCTTCCGGATCTTGGCAAGGCTTTCTGCAATAGAAGAATGACTGGACTATGTCTCACTGATTTTCCCATCGTAGCCTCAACGCTGCTTAGAAGTGGACTGCATAACCCCATACCGGGTGACGTAATCCTTATGTTGGCCTGGGAAGGCTCTGTGTAAGCCTGATGGCCTTCTGCAGCTATAGCGTTGTCCTTTCGCGGATCTGCGTTCTTCAGCTGTCAAGTTTCCCTTTCCAGATTTGCTGCTTCTGCTGCCACCCTACAGACAAAATTTGCTGGAGATTCAGCTTGATCTGCTATCTCTCTGATACCATGTGAAAAATCTACTGTAGTATCATGGTTTATTTCTCCTACTTGATTTAAATTATTACAAGTTATTTTCCAGAAAAGATTTAGAAAATTATGAAATAAACACAACTACAGTCTACACATGCAGATCATTTACTGAATAATACACTCATCCAACAAATTGACACATGGATTTTTGGACATAACTCCCTGAAAAAACCCAAAGTGGGAAAACTGGTGCAGCAGATATGAGGGTTTATTTTATTAAGTAGATTCTGAGTACAGTAAATCTGGGTTCGAGATCTGGAAAACCCGACAAAGAAGAAAATAAATATGCAGCTAACATGATGTTCTAGTACCAAATATCTGACTGATCCACACCCTCAAACAATATTTACAAGACTTAGTCTGGATCTGGCCCTAGAAACCCCAGTGTTTCCCCGGAAGCCCCACCGTCAGCTTTGCTAACCTCAGAGTGCCACTGCACTGCTCAGAGAGGGACTGCGTAACCCCTGAGAGGATGACGCATGCCTTACATTGTCCCTGGAGACCCTCTGCGTAATTTCTGAAGCCCTCTAGAGCCTCTACGTTATCCTGCGTAGCGGCTGCGTAGAAATTGCGTAGTTGCTGTTGCTACCCTTTGCTTCTTTGCGCTGTCCTTGTTTTCTACTCCTTTGCCTCTTAATGACTCTTGGCTTCGGGATCAGATCATTCCCTCATCCAATACTACCCATTGTTGTAGAAAATTCCTCTAGAAATTCTTAGCAAACCCTGCCCTATAATTCCAGATCTATTTCTCAACTCTGCAAGTGTGTGTGTATCCAACTGACCCTCAAGCCTTTCTCTTATAATTTTTTCGTTGAACCCTTCAATGACCGAGATTAAAACATTCATTAACGACTGAGATTAAAAGACTGCTTGATCCGTGCCTTTTAGAACATTCTAGCACATTTGTTAATTAATTCACTTTAATTATTTAATTTTCCTAAGTTTAGACTTAAGAAATCCATTAAAATAATTAATTGTTTGAATAACTTGAACACCAACTGAAATTTCACAAAACACTTTATGGGTTTTGGAGTTCAAGTGTGTCTTAGCCCCTCCACAAAATTTCAGGGCTAGAGCACACCCAATGCTACACCAACTATACAAAATCTCAACATTCCGAAGGTCAACTAAGAGTAGGCATAAGAGTATATAGGCCTTTCTTCTTGATGGTCAGTTTGGAATTGACACAGGAAATGCAGGATCTGATGTGCTTCCCATCATCCTGTTGAAGGTTTGTCCCATAAAAATACTTCTGCAATATTGCCATTGTTTTCTCTACCCCGAAATGTCCAATGACCCGACTATAGTGTGCCTCACAGATCATCTTGGCATGCTCACTTGAAGGAACACAGAGGTGTCCCAAGTGGCATAACGGTGCATACAGGAGGTGATAATTTGGAACTTGCTTGTCTTCCAGGAGCGTCTGGTATGTGCTACCAAATTTTGGATCGCTCTTGTAAAGAGTCGACCACCTTGAAGTCTTGTGCCCACAAGAGTCAAGCACAGTGGTCAGCGCCATGACCAGTGGTCGGCTAAGGCAGTCAACAACATTATTGGTGTTGCGCTTCTTGTAATTAATGTTTAAATGGTAGTGTTGCAGGTACGTGGACCATTTCTGATGGAAATAGTTCTACAAATTCCCTTGTGTTTTTATGAACTGTAGGGTTCGATGGTCTGTGTGGATGACTGTTTCCTTCCCCAGAATGTAATGTTTCCATTGTCGGCAGGTCTGCACAATGGAATACATCTCTTTGTCGTAGGTGGGATAATTTCAGACTGTGTCTGAAAGTGTCTCATTGTTGATATGCCACTGGATTCCCTTGTTGAGTAAAAAATACACCAATCACATAGTCAGAGGCATTTGTCTCAATCTCAAATGGTTGTTGCAGGTATGGTAAAGTGAGCACTAGTGCAGAGCAGAGGTGATGCTTCAACTAGGAAAATGCATTTTGTTAGGATTGAAACCAAAATAACTTTTCTTTCACTTAGCCCTTGGTGACTTGACTCAAAGGCCAAGTGATATGAGAGAATCCCAACACAATCCTGAGGTAGAGGTTGGCAAGACCTAAAAAGTTGTAGACCTTTGTTAGAGTGGTTGGGGCTGGACAAGCCCGAATGAATTGTATCTTGGTTGGGTCTAGATGCACAACCCAATCATCAATGATTTACCCCAGATATTGAACCCGAGTCATACCAAAAGTGCATTTCTCCAAAATGGCACACAACTTGTGTTGCCGCAGGGTTTGGAGGACCTATCGAATATGGTGTAGGTGCTCTTCCAAACTATGGTTGAAGATGAGGATGGCATCCAAATACACCACCACAAATGAGTTCTTGAAGGGTCACAAGATATCGTCCATCAACCTCATGAAGGTTGTGGGGGAATTCGTCAACTTGAAAGGCATGAACAGCCATTCGAAACGACCCTCCTTGGATTTGAAGGCAACCTTCCACACATCAGAGGGTTCGATTGGTACCTGGTGATAGTCATACTTTAATTCAATCTTGCTGAAATAATTTACCCCCCTTGAGTTGGTCCCGAAGGTCATCGATCTGTGGGATTGGATACCTATTCCGGACAAACATCTTGTTCAGGCCCTATAGTCAATATAGAATCTCCAGGTGCCATCCTTCTTCTATACCAACATGATCAGGTTCCCACAGGGCGATGAACTTGGTTTGATGTGCCCTTTCTGCAACAAATCTTGAATTTGCCTCTTAATTTCATCGTTCTCCATAATAGAGCATCGATAGATCGTTCCATTACGTAGCGGCGCGCCGGGGTGTTGAAAATGTGTAACTAGGATAGGTCTTCATAATTATGAAATATATTCTTGCAAATTGTAAATTATAAATGGAAATAAAATTATTGAAGCATGGGTTTCATGCTCAAGTTATTTATTTTATAGGTCGAGCACTATTAAGGTGCTTCTAGGTTTGAATAGTCATTTTCATATGTTGAAGACCCTATGGACACATTGTAATATGTAAAGAGAAATTTATTCTCTATCTAAAGTGTCAAAATACCTCCAAGGTCAAGTTGGCCTAGAGAACTGCCAAGTCGACCTAAATGAAGGGTTGTTTCACCCTTCAAGAAGGCCTATATAAGGAGAGGAACTAGACCTCCTTAGGCACTGACTCATACTCTCACATATGCGAAGAAGAGGACAAGAAGAAGGTCAAAGAAGAGGACGAAGAAGGAAGACAAGGAAGCCGAAGTATTTGTTTTGGGTCTCTCTCTCTCCTACGCACTAGAAAAAGCTAGGGTTTCTGTGCTAGGACTAGATTGAGCCCAATATTGGTGGAGAGGAAGAGAAGAAGGCAAGCGAAGGGTTCATAGGGTTTTTTTATGGTCCTACATCTTCAGAAAGGGCAAGCGAAGGGAAGGAAGAAGCCAGAAAAGGAGATCAAAGTCTCCTTTTGAAGTTACAACAGTTGCTGCAGTGCAGAAATTTTGGACTTTCTGGGAGAGGTCGAAGAAGTTGCAGTTGGAGTTCATGAAAATGTTGATCTTGGAGGGTATTTATCTAGGTCACTAGGTCATGGTATTCTTCAATTGAAGAATCTATAAGAAGAAAATATTTACGGGTTTCCCCTCGAGAGGAGGGGCTTTGGCCCTAGCTTGTAGCTTATATATTGTGTCACTGTTCTTATTATTTTGGTAGTTGTTTGATGTATTGCACACCGTAATAATAAGGAACACAAATAAAGAAGTTAAAGAATAACACAAGCAATTATCAAATAAGAGAATTGAATTAATCATTTCCCTACTGAATTCTCAACACCGGGGTTAGATCGATGGAGTGCTTGACCTGAAAGTGTAGAGGTACCCTTGTGAGTGAGGTGAATATGTCCCTATACTCCTCCATGACCTTGTCCATTTGTTGTTGTTGCACGAGGAGTCCTATCTAAAGGTTGTGGTCACAATCTTCTTCTTTCTGTTAGGGAAAACCATAAGGAAAAAAATATTCCCGGTCTGGGAAATGATTTTACTGCATTGCTTTGTAGTGATAAAAGAGATGGCGGTAGACGGTGCTACCTCTGGTATCATGTACAACATATTGCCCAAAGTAATAATAATAGTGTGATGCCTAGAATCATACACAACATGCTGCTTCCACAAGTATGGTTGGCCTAATAATGCATCACAAACTTAAAGAGGATCAACATCACACAATACCTCACATGTGAAGGGCTTGATGTTGTAGGGAAGGTGACACTATTGGCTGATGCGGAGATCTCATCCTTGGTGAAGCCACCTAATGGTGTACGTCTGCGGGTGTGTTGTGGTCGGTAGACCCAGCCACTTCACGACCTTTGCTGAAATGAGGCTCTTTTGGCTATCACTGTCGACAATGAACCGTAGCAAAGAACCCTTCACCCACATCTCGAAATGGAAGAAGCTCTCCCCCTCCTCTAGATATTTGAGCTCATCCTTCTAGATCTTGGTGGTGGAAATAGTGGCACTGAGATCCGTGTCAGTAATCTACTTCCCTTTTCCATTCCCCTTGTTGGGTTCTGACTCAGATTCGGAACATGCATCTAATTCGGAAGCCTTCAGCTCGACCACTAGTGATTTCTTGACCCTACACTCACTTGAGTTGTTAGTGGGGCTGTTAGGGAACTCACACCACTTTCCCTTATCCTTCTTTGTATTCGTGATGCTTTTCTTTTCTTGTGGCTTCGACGGGTTCTCCTGGGTCGCCCCGCCTTGGATTTGTCCTTTGTTTGGCGGTTTGGGGGTGCCTTTCCCTTGCTTCAAATTCACAGATCCAAAGTCTCGCTTCTTCTGTTTAAATTTCTGCTCGATCTTGGCAGCATATCAGTATGCTGCGAGGAGATTTAGAGGAAATCCATTTCCTCCTAAATGTATTTGTGCAAAAACTATGATACTTGAGCACCAAATGTTTCTCCAAATCTTTGACTCCCAACTTTGTGCGCAGGGTATGGAACATATTCGCCAGATCATGCAAATCTTGATCTATTTGCTTCCGCAGCATGGTCCATTGTATGTACTTGTCCTCATAGCTCCCCACGGGGTAATATTTTTCGTTGATGAAATCTCGGAAAGAATTCCAAGTGGGTGCGACTGAAAACAGTGGGGGTTCTCTCTCGTCCCTATATTCGCAGTAGGTTTCCCACCAATCCTTGATATGGGGGGCGACTTTGAGGAGGGAAAAATCATGAACTAAAAAATATCCTTCCAACAGATTTAACCATCTATATACGACATATGCATCTATCTGGCCTTCAAATATGGGAATTTATAAGTTTATTTGTACCTTGAAGGGAGTGGTGCCTCCAAAGTGATTTTCGGATGAAGATGCATCGCGTGTTGGCATTCGCCTAAGGACTTGGGAAAAGTTGTCCATCATCGCGTTCCTTTGTCGCTCGAGGGCTTCTTCGAGTAATATTTTGAAAGGATCTCCTGCTCCCTCATCTTTATTTTCTTCTGCCATGGGAGGTCGTCGGGGTTTGCGAGGCTGGCCTTGCAAAGGTTTAACTAGTTTGAGCCCTAACTCCTTATACCCTAACCTCGCTGGGGACATGAAAATAAAAGCATAGAAAGAGCAGACCGCTCTGATACCACTGATTCGAACTTAAACAACAACCCAAAAAAATACACATTCAACCATATATACATAGAAGCAACAAAAATAACTCTTCATTTCATTAATATCAAAGAACTAAAATATGCTTACAAACATAATGGAAATAAACTAGCTCGGGCGATGGTAGCTTATCTCTGAGAAGAGATGTGGCAGCTACATGCCTCCGAACTGTGTTACAAAGAGGCTTAAGGTAATTTTTATTATTGAACAACAAGAGAAAATTCTAAACAACCAAAACCATAACCCCAGGAAATGGAATGCCAAGAGTTTGTGGGCCTTGTTGGGGTTAGTTGGGCAGGAAATTTCCCAGGGTCATAACTTAGTCATATTATCTCTGTTTAGCACGTATGATACCTCGTTGCAAATATATCTCTGAGTACTATAGGATTTGTCACATGACTTGGCTTATGGTTTTTGCAGACCTCAAAAAAACTTCGTTTAGGGGGTCAAAATTGCTTCGTAAGTTCACAACCCGAAAAATTGCTAAAAATAGTAAATGCTACTATAAACAAGGAAATTGATGAAATCGACTAGAGGTCTAGATGGAATAGGCGGGTGGCCACCAATATCCACCTCGATTACTAAGAGATTTGAAACTCTTGTAAACCAACATCTAGACCGCCCTGAGGGAGTAGAACGGGCAATAGTTTCATAAAAGAAATATGCCAAGAAGGATATCAATCCCTACTCTTTATCGAGTCAACACATCCCCAGACACAATGCAAGAATGAAACCAATTTTAAGACCATATCAAGCCGAAAGGGTTGAGATCCAAAATTTTCAAGGATGATGTGTTGAGGTATTGATTGTTTGCATCTAATGATGTGGCCAATAAGAAGAATCCAGACTCTCTCAGTTGAAGCCCAAATAGACTAAAGTAAATACGGTCCCCAAATATATGAGCCACATAGAATAGTGGGATGGATCAAGGTGACCATGAGGCTCATCTTAGATGAGATGTCCTGGAAGTGACATCGAAGGAACTCTCTCAAGAAGGGCTAAGGATCCATATCCTTTGTTGACATGAGGCTGAAGCATTAGTCGCAAACTAAAGCAGGGACCTGAGAATTGAACCCCCAAGTAAGTATGCATGTTGGTGATCTCAACGTCCCCCCCTCTGAATAGGAAGTGAAGGTATGAAGTTTTCTTCACCCCATTGAAGATCATAACCTTGGTTTTACCCACATTGACCCTCAAATGTCAAAGATCACAAAACAGAGCTAAGGCATCCAGATACCTCTATAATCCTTATCAGGATGAGGAGAGGAGGACCATGTCATCAGCAAGAATAGATATCAGAACCTTGTGAAGGAGGCATCAATCGGTGTCCGGGATATGCTCGTGTAGAAATGCCTCCAACTCATCAATATAGATCTCGAACAAGGTAGGGGACAATGGACAACCTTGTTTAACCCCAATAGTGCTTTGGATGAAATAAGACATCCCACGAGCCGTGTGAAGACGACCAAGGACGAACTCATATAGGTGCATAATATATGTTAATAGGGTCACCATGATGCCATTATCTTTGAGTCTCTAGAGTAAGGCTTCCCTCAGAATAGAGTCTAAAGCTTTTCAAAAATCTACGAAACAATGGTAGACTTTCAAAGAGTGGTGTTATGCCTCCTCAATCATGGTGCAGAGGGTGAATAGGTGGTCAATGGTCTAATGAACCGGTCAAAAACCTGCTTGCCCCCTAGCTTCGGTGATAAATTTTTTTTTCTTATAATTAATTTTTCAAGTCTTGTTATTGAGTATAAGAGCTTTATTTGAATGGCTTTAAGCCTTCTCCTCTAGCAATATGAAAGTTTCATTGTAATGGCTTAAACCTTATTATTGATGTAACCACCCCTCCCACATATATCCAAATCCACAAGCTCGCCATGGTAAACATGAGATGAGAGTTATTGTGCGAGACCCGATTTCCAAGATGCACTTATGGAATGTAACAGCCCTAGTGAAAATTCATGTACAAAATATATAAGACCATGGTGGATGGGGCACGTCTTCCAAGTTGAATGGTGGGAAAAGCATCCCAGTGGGTGCCCAATTGGTTTATTATGGCTAAGGAAATTAGCAAAGGAAATGGCAAAGGCTTTGGAAAGGCAAAATAGAATTTTTGGCACATTTATTTATGAAAATAATGGAAATTAGGCGAGAAGGGAGATGAAAGGTCACAAGTTGCATGTGAGGAGAAAAATGAAGGAAAATAATGGAAAATGAAGAAAATAGAGGTCTCGTTGATAAAAAGGATTTTGATGATCAGCTAGCAAGATTTTTCTACCTTTTGTTAGTGCATTTTTGGAGTTCTCTCGTTATTCTCTCTCTCTCTCTCTCACTCTTGGACACTTAGATTTTCTTGGAGTATTTTGGCAGTGGACCAAGAAAGGAAAGAAAGCAGGAAGAAGGAGGACGTAAGTAAGGAGAAGTAGGAATCAAGCAGCTACAACAAAATTCTTGGCAAGTATCGATTTGCACGTGTGATTTCCTTGCTAGATTTGGCACACATGATATTGCAAGTGGTTCTTTTCTATCTTGGCATGGATTTTTCTAGGTGTGACATTGTTTTCAACATAGCCTTGCCATTTCCGGATAACTATGGTGTTGTGGAGTTCTCATGTTTTGGTTTAGCTAGATTATCGGATGGATTCGAGTCTGAGTGGGGTGGATCCCCGAATTGATATAAAACATGGCCTAGTAAACCCAGAACCAGACTGTGGGTTGCGGTAAAGCTGGATAGTGTGTTGCCTCGGTGTGCCTAGGAATCCTCGAACGGTGAATGGTGGGATATACGGTAAATCCTAGAGGTGGTTTTCCTTGGTTTAGGGACTAGTGATTCGGGTTTGGATTGCGGTATTCCCGAGAGGTGGGTGCTCTCTGTTGGGCCTAGTAGTCTCGAGATGGGATGTACGGTAAATCCTAAAGAGTATGTCTTTATTTAGGGCCTAATGACCCTAATTCAGACTATGGGTTGCGATAAATCCTGAGAGACTAAGAGAGAGGAAAATTCCTCACGGTGTAGGTGGAGTGAATTTGGTGATATCCATGCTTGTGTTGGCCTAGTGATCTGGTGTAGATCATGGTAAATCCGGTTATGACATGTTTATTGTGTTGGCCTAGTGATCCGAGATGGATCATGGTAAAGCCTGATTTCTATTGATGAGGGTGAGGTGGTTTAGCCTCGAGATGCCCTGGTTGGTTCTTTCGGTAGAGTCCCACATTCATGCTTGGAATATCACGTGGGTGATTAACCGAAGAGAGATTTGGCTAAGCCAATCTATGGTCAGGTGGAACATGGAAGTCCCATATCTGGTTGTTTTTTACATTTAATAATGAAGATATCATTCCTTTGGTAATTGGTATGAAAATTTATTGGTTATTATGTGGATTCTATTGTTGTTGTATCCATGGTATTTCTGTTGTTATTATGTTGGTTATAAGCATGTATTTTATCAATGATGATGTATGGCTCTATCCATGTTTTTGCTTGTAAATGAATACACATTGTATCTATGGTCAAATAGTTTATATTGCAGCTTATGATGTAAGGGAGCAATTCTTCTTAGTGATTCTTAGAAATTTATGAGACCCTTATGTTTAAATATGTTTTTTACACCTGTAGATGGAATGTTCGTGACATGTTTGATGAAATTCCTATCATGGCTAGGAGGGGTCAAGATGAGTTCCTGATGATGTGATTGCCTCTGTACCTTTGTTTTAATGTTATTTATCATCTCCTAAATTTTCATGAAGTTCTGGGCAGTGAAATAGGCTCTAGGGTTGAAAAGGTGGCACAAATCCTGGAGTTGCAGGCATATAATAGACCAATTGGGGCCTTGGCCACATGCTTTTTGTGTTGTGCATGCGGCTATAGGCTCCCAGTCGCTACCTTTCCTTGGCATGCTTGCGGCTATGGTCTAAAAGGGGAAAAAAGTCAGTCTCCCTCAAGGGTCTGAAGTTTGGAAGGTTGGGTTACCCCATGGGGATGTTGTTGATGTTGTGTAAGGTGTGTTTGTCTTGTTTCCATCGGTTCCACTTGGTACACAATAATTTTTCACCATGCTCACTTCCTGTCCCCAATCCTGAATCGCCCCATGACAGACCCTGTGCAATTTTTCCACCATGGAAAAATATGTAAAGACATCCCCTAAAGACTCAAAGAAATCTGTCTTGGAAGATTATTGAAGGAACCTGGTCAAAACCCTAGTTTTCTCGGTCAGCGCATTTTCTAGTTTCCTACCCGCACTGATGGCAAGTTGACAGTTCTCGATTAGCACTATCAATGCCCTTATTTATTGGAAAACCGCGTTGATCCCTTTCTGGTAGTGTTTCCTCAAATCTAGGAGAAGCTTCGACCTCTAGAAGTTCCAAGGCGACGAGTTGGTTGTTAAACGGTGGTGATAGTGTCGAGCTCTCTGATTTTAAAGCTTTTATCTCATCCATGGGGGTTTATCCTTTAGAAAGTGGACCTTCCTCCTCTTTCATGGGCTCCCAACCTCTTCTCCCTTCTGATAAATTGGTCCCCATCCTTCCACTACTGGTTCGTCATGGTTGGGTTGGTTTGAACTCTCATTCCCTTTACATTCCCGCACTGTAATAAAGCCTAAGTTGTTTGGGAGAAGGAATGCTTTATAGATTTGGTGAAGGACTCATATTTTCACCAAAGGGAGGCCTCCAACATCAAGGACTGAGTTGTAAGCTCTCTCTTTTATATTCATTAATAAAACATCTAATGTTTGCTTTCTATATTTGTCTAATCATTTGTGCAAATATCCTGGTACTCCTTGTGATCCATGTGGATATTGGTGGCCACCCACCTATTACACTTGGGGCCCGACCATTGTTTCTTTCATTTTTTCACTTTCCTTAATTGTAGCACAATTTACTATTTTTAGCAGTTTTTCGGGTCCTCAACTTCCGGAGTTGTTTTGAGGCCCTAAACAACGTTTTTTGGAAAAACGGAGAGCAACATGGAAATTCCTGCAATGTTGTTCACATCAAAAGTTGTAGTCCTCGGATAGATATTTATAACTAGGTATTGTGCGTGTCAAAAGGAGATCGTATGCCAAAGTTAAATCCCTGGGAAGATTGATGTACCAATTTACCCAAATGGGGCCCATAGTTTTGGCACTTCATCTCCTATGGTTAGGTTTTTGGATGTTTATGTTTTTCCATTGTTTCTCAATAATAAATAGGCCCTCGAGCCTCATTGTAACGCAGTTCAGAGGCCTGTAGCTGCCACATATTTTCTTATAGATAAGCTACCAACGCCCTTGCTAGTTTATTTCCATTTTTTTTGTAAGCATATTTCAGTTATTTGCTATTAATGAAATGAAGTTTTATTTCTGCTGCATCTCTGCTTTTATGTGTATTTCCTTATTTCATTTTGTTCCTGCATAAATCTAGATCAGTGGTATCAGAGCGGTCTACTCTTTCTTGATCCTTATTTGCATGTCCCCAACGAGGTTAAAGTATAGGGAGTTAGGGTTCGATCTAGTTGAACATTTGCAAGATCAACCTCACAAACCCCGACGACCACCCATGGGGGAAGAAAAGAAATATGAGGGAGCAGGAGATCCTATCAAAACATTTCTCGAGGAGGCCCTCGAGAAACAAAGGAACGCGATGATGGATAACTTTTCCCATATCCTTCAACGATTTCCCACCGTCGGCGCATCTACATCCAGCAGTCACTTCGGAGGCGCCACTCCTTTTAAGGTACAAGTAAACTTTTAAATTCCCATATTTAAGGGACAAATAGATGTAGACGTGGTAGATAGATGTTTGAATATATTAGAAGGATATTTCTCTGTTCATGACTTTTCCAACTGGGAGAAGATTATCTTTGCACTCCTCGAAGTCATCCCCTATGTCAAGGACTAGTGGGAAACCTACTGTGAGAAAAAGGATGAGGGGGGACCCTCTCTGTTCTCAGTCATACCCACTTGGAATTCTTTCCGAGATGCCATCAAAGAACAATATTATCCCGTGGGGAGCTATGAGGACAAGTACATACAATGGACAACGTTGCAGCAACAAAGGGATTAAGATGTGCATGAGCTGACGAATCTGTTGCATACCCTGCACAAAAAATTGGGTATCAAAGATTCAGAGAAACATTTGGTGTTGAAGTACCACAGTTGTCTGCATAGATACATTCAGGAGGAATTGGAGTTCCTTGACATATCCTCTCTTGGTATGACATACTGGTATGCTGCAAATATTGAGCAGAAATTCAAACAGAAGAAGCGAGACTTTGGACCTGCGAAGAAAAAGCAAGGGAAAGGTGCCCCAAAGCGTAGAACAAAGGAAAAAGCCAAGGTAGGGCGGCCCAAGACATCTTGCCAAATCCGCAAGCCAAGAACAACACCGCGAAGCCGAAGAAGGACACAGGAAAGTGGTGTGAGTTTCATAAGAGCTCCACTCACAACACAAGTGAGTGTCGGGCCAAGTAGTCATTGGTGGCCGAGATGAAGTCTTCCAAATCATATGCATACTCTGAATCTGAATCAAAACTCAGCAAGGAGAATGACAAAGGGAAACAGATTATCGAAGCAGAGCCCAATGCCACCATTGCCACCATGAAGATCCAAAAGGAGGAACCAGAAGATCCAGAGGAGGAGGAACATCTCTTCCACTCCTAGATGTGGGTAAAGGGTTCCCCGCTATAGTTCATTTTCGACAGTGGGAGCCAAAAGAACATCATTTCAATAGAGGTCGTGAAGCAGTTGGGCTTGCCGACCACTTCACACCCATAACTGTACACCATTAGCCAGCAGTGTCGCCTTCCCTACATCATCAAGCCCTTTATGGATGAGGTATTATGTGACATTGCTCTTCCTGATGTTTTTGATGTATTATTAGGCCAACCATACTTGTGGAAGCGACATGCTGTGAATGATTCTCGACCTCACGCTATTATTTTTACTTTGGGCAATAAGTTGTACAAGATACCAGAGGTACCACCGCCTACCGCTATCTCTTTGGTTACTGTAAAACAATGCAGTAAGCTCATTTCCAAAACTGGAAATTTTTTTTTCCTGATGATCTGCCCTATGGGGAAGAATAAGACTATGGCCACAACCTCCAGACAGGGCTCCTCCGCACGACAACAACAAATGAACAAGGTCATGGAGGAGTACGAGGACATATTCACCTCACCCACAGGGGTGCCTCTGCACTGTTAGGTCAAGCACCCCATTGATCTAACCGTAGGTGCGTTGTTGCCCATTTTATTGATCTATCGGTGCTCTATTCTGAAAAATGATGTAATCAAGAGGCAAATTTAGGAGCTGTTGCATAAAGGTCACATCCAGCTGAGTTAATCGTCCTGTGGGAGCCCGATCGTGTTGGTGCAGAAGAAGGATGCGACTTGGAGACTCTATATTGACTATCGGGCGCTAAACAAGATCACTGTCCGGAATAGGTACCCAATCCCACTGATTGATGACCTTCTGAACAATTCAAAGAGGAAAACTATTTCAGCAAGATTGACTTGAAGTCTGGCATCACCAGGTACCAATCGAACCCTCCGATGTGTGGAAGATTGCCTTCAAATCCAAGGAGGGCCTTTTCGAATGGTTGGTCATGCGGTTGGTGAATGCTCCCGCAACTTTCATGAGGCTAATGGACGACATATTGCGGCCATTCACCAACTCATTTGTAGTAGTGTACTTGGAAGACATCCTGATATTCAACTAGACTTGGGAAGAGCACCTCCACCACATACGACAGGCCCTCCAAACATAGCGGCAACACAAGTTGTGTGCAAATTTGGAGAAGTGCACTTTTGGCATGACCGAGGTTCACTATCTGGGATACATTATTGATGAGAGGGGGGTGCATGTGGATCCAACCAAGATCCAAGTCATTCGGGATTGGCTAGCCCCAACCACTCTAAAAAATCTTCACAGCTTTCTAGGTCTTGCTAATTTCTACTGCAGGTTCATGTTGGTATTCTATCATATCACTTGGCCCTTGAGTCAAGTCACCAAGGGAGGAGCGAAAGAACAATTCTTTTGGTCGGAATATCAACAAAATGCGTTCGTAGAATTGAAACATCACCTTTTCTCTACCCCAATCCTCACATTACTAGACTTGCAACAACCATTTGAGATCAAGACAGATGCCTCTGACTATGCTATTGGGGCAGTTCTTACTCAACAGGATCATCTAGTGGCATATCACAGTGAGACATTGTCTGGCACAATTCACAAGTATCCCACTTATGACAAAGAACTGTATTCCATTATGTAGGCTTTCTGACAATGGAAGAATTACATTTTGGGGAAGGAAACGATCATCCACACAAACCACCGACCCCTGCAGTTCATAAAAACACAAGGGAAGTCGCAGAATGATCGCCATCAGAAGTGGTCCACATATCTGCAACAATTTCATTTGAACATCAAGTACAAGAAGGGAAACACCAATAATGTTGCAGACTGCCTCAACAGACCACCAATCGTGGCACTAACCACCGTTCTCAGCTCTTCTGGGCACGAGACTTATGATTGGCCACTTATCTACAAGAGCGATCCAGAATTCAACCACACATACAAGACACTATTGGAGGGTACTCAAGTTCTAAATTTTCACCTCCATGATGCACTGATTTGTTGCACGGGACACCTTTGTGTTCCTTCAAGTGAGCGGGCTGATATTATCTGGGAAGCATACTATAGTCGGGTCACTGGGCATTTCAGGGTTGAGAAAACAGTGGCCATATTGCAGAAGTATTTCTATTGGCCGAACCTTCGACAAGATGTCGAGAAATACATCAGATCTTGCACTGCTTGAGTTGTTGCCAAACCGACCATCAAGAAGAAAGGCCTCTATACTCCACTACCTACCCCTAGTTTAGATTGGGAATGCATCTCCATGGATTACATGTCAGGCCTTCCTTCTACTAAGCATGGAAACAACTATGTTTTTAGGGTCGTCAAGAGATTCTCGAAGATGGCCATTATGGCGGCCTGTAAGAAGAATATCACAACAAAAGCCACTGCTAAACTCTTCTTTGAACGAGTGTGGGCGCACTTTCAGATCCCATAGTATATCATCTAAGATCGAGATAGCAGGTTCCTCAACACATTTTGGTCTAGCCTCTAGTCAATTTTGGCCACCAAGCTCAGCAAGTCCACAAATTTCTATCCCCAAACTAATGACCAGACAGAGGTCGTCAATAGGATGATAGCACACATTCTATGCATGTACAATTCAAAGCATCCACACACATGGGATGAGAGCCTTCCCTATGTACAACAAAATTATAAAATGTCTCTCCACAACCCCTTTCAAGTGGGCTTGAGATTCCAACCACTATGTCCCATTGACATAGCCATGCCATTTGTGGGTACTTGGGTTGATTCAGCTGATGTCTAGTATGAAGCTGACAAGGAAAAAAACTTCATTGAGTCCATTCAACACATCTGCCAATAGGGTCATGACATATTGGATAGATCCAATGCTAAGTACTAGAAACAACATCATCAACATCGGGTGCCACACAACTTCCAGGTGGGTGACAAAGCGTGGCAACATTTTCAGAAGGAGTGCCTCGTTGGACCCCACCACAGGCTTCGCCTACTTCGATATGGTTTGTACACCATCACCAAGGATGTAGGGGCCAATGCCTTCGAGCTCATTACTCCACCATTCCTTGGTTTTCACCTAGTGTTCAATGTGTACCGCCTTTGGCCCTACTTCCCACCTCTACTGGACACCTTCGACATTGCTGAACAACTCACACCAAAAGAGTTGAACCCAAACTACATGGAACATGCCACCACAGATTGTATCATGGAAATGAAAATCAAGAACACTTGCCAGTAGAAGATCCAAATATATCGGGTTTTCAAAGCTGGCCAACTCCTGCACCAAAGAAAATGGTTCACTAGGGACCAAGTTCAGCAGAAGTTTCCTCATATCATGGAGGAACTCAACGCAATGGGGAAAATTGCTTCCTAAGGGGGGGGGGGGGGAATGATCCAGGTGGATATTGGTGGCCACCCACCTATTCCACTTAGGGCCCCACCATTGTTTCTTTCAGTTTTTCAGTTTCCTTAGTTGTAGCACAGTTTACTATGCTTAGCAGTTGTTTCGGGTCCTGAACTTCTGGAGCCGTTTTTAGGCCCTAAAAGACGTTTTTTGGAAAAACAAGGAGCAATGTGGAAGTTCCTTTGATGTTTCTCACATCCAAATTTTTAATCCTCTGATAGATATTTATAACAAGGTATTTTGTGCGTCAAAGAGATATCATATGCCAGACTTATTTCCCCGGGAAGATTGATGTACCAATTTACCCAAACGGGGCCCATAGTTTTGGCATTTCATCTCCTAGGGTTAGGCTTTTGGATTTTTAGGGTTTTCCATTGTTTCTCAATAATAAATAGGTCCTCGAGCCTCATTGTAACACAGTTTAGAGGCTTTTAGTCACCACATCTCTTCTCAGATAAGCTACCAACGCCCTAGCTAGTTTATTTCCATTCTGTCTGTAAGCATATTCTAGTTAGTGTATTTATGTATTTCATTGTGTTCCTGCATAAATCTGGATCACCTTGATCTGCTAAATAGCTAATGTTTAATGATTATTATGTATTGGATTACATTTGTTGTTGCCTCTTGATCATCTACAGGTATTCGTATGCCACTAGTATTAGGGTGGTATAGGAGGATGTTGCTTCAGTGCTGATCGATAATGAAGTTCCGTTCATCTCCAGTCATCTCCAGTTTGATCGTTGAGAAGTCCATTCATCTTCAGTTTTCCCGATGAGGGTTACTTCGTCATGGTTATGATGTTGTTCAAGTTACTTCTTCAGCATGATTTCATGGTGATTCCATGTGGTGGTAAAGTGTAATGTCATGGACTAAGTCCTAATCCTAAAGCTAAGGTGTAAATGTAATGATATGGTGGATAAATTATGTAATGGATCTAACACCTAAATCATAAGTCCTAAGTTAAAGTTCTAACCTAGCACAAATATTACCAAAGCCTATGTATTAAACCATATTAAAATTGGTTTCAGACTATGTATTAAAAATTTGTAATACAAACTATAATATAAACAGTCCTAACCGAAGCAGAAACCCTGTCGGAACTGTCACTGCATGTGAACAGGTGGAGGTTAACCACAGTTTGGAAGTAACATATTGGAGCCTAACCGTAGCGGAACTATCAGGTGGAGGTAGCATGCGAATAGGGTTTGTTAATAGCCCACAGTTATGAACGTGAACCACCGGAAAGACCGCAGCAGTTTGGATGACCGCAACCACAAGAGTTGTCACATGCGGGGTCATCGCACCATTACGAAGCCGCTAGGAACATAACCGCGAGGTGGCATCTGATGGTTAGACCGCCCGCGGTCACATGCCAAACCACTGACCGCTCCACGCCGTTAGCTTGTTGTCAGGGGTTAATTATAACCTAAAGTTCTAATTTGGGTTTTTGGTTGTATGCGCTATGTTCAAAAAGTTGTCCACCATGCACCTTATCCTTAGGTGTTCCATTATTATTGCACCGAGAGCACAATATTAATTAATGTCAAAACCACTTGGCATTTTTTGTTCAAGAAGTTCGAAGACTAAACCTGCATAATACTATAGAACCACATTTGCACACGATGAAGAAAGATGGAGAATTTTGAAGACTTGTATTTAGATTATGAGCGAGAGAGGCAGTTTTTGTTTTCAGTGTAACTTGGTCGTCCGGAGGCGGAATTGAGCACGGAGACAAGCGTTCGAAAGCTAGGAGAGAGATATTTCTATTGAAAGTGACCAGAGGTGCCTGCAAGCACATTCATTCTGGTGCTTTTCTGTGTAAATACTTCCTTGGATCAATCCTTAATAAAACGAACACCCATCTTGAAAGCAAACTCAGAGACATAGTCCATCAGGGATGAACTCTGTAATCAATGTTTTTTGTCTCTTATCTCTATTCTTTGTTGCAATTTCATGTTTAATAAGCTTCTTAAGTTCTATTTTAAGTCATTAAATCATTTTATTTCCTTTAGTATTCCACATTAAGTGATAAAGTTAACAATCATTTCACCTGTTGGCAAATAATCAATTATACTTCAATATTAGATCAAATCTATTTCAGATCATATATTTCGGTATTAGAGCAGGTTGTGTTGTAGGATTTTCTCCAATGAATGTTAACTAGGCCCAGATTGCGACGTGGAGAAGGAACACTTGACAAGATAGGCTCATAAGTTGGAAAGTGAATAGTCGCTCATCAATCGACAATGGGAGGAACCGATGCAGTTGAAACTCCTGAAGTGAAGTTCATGGGCGAAGAATAGATTCAAGAATTTTTTTTGGACATGCAATGAATGTTGGGAGAAATCTGCAAAGATAAGAAGGCGAGAGATGCAGCTTCTTCTTCAAAGGAATCGAAGAAGGACATGGGAAAAGGAAAAGTTGATAAACCTCCTTCTCCTCCATCATCTTCATCATCATCATCTTCTTCTTCTAGTTCAGATTCTGAAACAGAAAAGAAACCTCAAAAATCTCTTTTGAAACTTGATGTAAAATTTGAACTACCTATTTATGATGGAGAAATGAACCCAGATAAACTAGATAACTGGATTAAGCAATTAGAAGTGTATCGTAGAATTCAGAACATTTTTTATGAAAGAAAAAAAATTCAGTTAGCTACACTTAGAATGGGGGGAAAAAATTTAATCTGGTGGGAAAGTAAAACTCAAGTAGATTGAAAGTGGAAAGGTAAAGTCATTTATTCATGGTCTAAGTTTTTAAAATCTCTTAGAAAACAATTCTATCCTTTGGGATACATGTAGCAAGATGTTATTGATTGGCAGCATCTGAGGCAAGGTAAAGGGCATAATGTTCAGGAGTTTACTCAGGAGTTCAGGAATAAATATTTGGCGCTTGGTATTCCATTGGATACACGTGAAACTTTATTAAAGTACATTGGCATTTTACATTCATATTTACAACATACGTTATTGATGTTTAATCCTAATGAATTTGATGAAGTGTGTGTTCAAGCCATACATATTGAATCAGGTGGCAGACTGTTCAAGTTTTCATAGAAATCATCCAAATAGTTGGAAATCAAGGATTCCAAAGACAACAAGAGGAAGAACAGTTCGAAGGGAAAGAAAACATTGACAACTCAGAAGGAAGGTGAAAAGCTTACCAGTACTCACTGCCAGAGGATCGGACATGATGAAGCCATATGTTGAAAACTTCACCCAGAACTCATACCAAAGAAGTTCCGGAAGAATAAAGGTGAAAAGAAGGCTAATGCAGCAATCCAACAAGATTTGGGCTCCGATTCAGGTGATGAAAGGAAAATAACCGCAATGGTTTTGACAGGTAAAAGTTCTGACATTAGTTCAAGTTCTAGTACTTCTGCATCTTCTTCAAACATAAACAATATGGATGAAGATAAAAGAGTTGAATTATTTTCACATAAGGGTAACTTCTAAGCACACAAAAATAGACACTTTGTTTGACAATGTATCACAGGAAAATTTAATATCTGAAGAATTATTTAAGAAATTGGGTTTGGAGACACAGAATCATCCAAGACCATATCCATTAGGTTGGCTAAAATAAAAGACTCAGATTAATTTCACAAAGCAATGTCGTTTAAAATTTTCCATCACAACTAATTACATTGATGAAGTGGATTTATATGTGATACCATTAGAAATATGTGGAATAGTGCTAGGAAGTCCTTATCTCTATGATGGTGATGTAGTGTTTCATAGGAAAGAGAATAAATATCACCTTAAGAAAGATGGAATTGAATACATTGTCTGGGCACATAAAATCAAAACTCACTTG
The DNA here is from genome assembly GCA_034641835.2 of Pinus albicaulis. NCBI lineage: Eukaryota > Viridiplantae > Streptophyta > Pinopsida > Pinales > Pinaceae > Pinus > Pinus albicaulis. The sequence continues at coordinate 1,317,409,085 of CM076583.1, read as the reverse complement.
GATTTAGTTATTTCTAATCAGATGAAGAGACTAATAAGTTCAAGTAAGATATATGTACTCATGGTTGTAAAAGAAAAACATAATGATCAACATGATGCTTTTTCAGGTTGTGAATATCAGTTTAAAGATAGTTTGGTTAAAGCGGTAGATTCTTTTCAAAGTCTATTTAAAGAACCAAAACATCTGCCTCCTAAAAGGAAAATACAACATGATATACAGCTGATGTCTGATGCCCCTCTTCCTAATTTTGGAATGTATCACATGTAAATTATAGAGAACGAAAAAATAAAGAAACAAATCCAAGAGCTGGTTGAAAAATGTTTCATTCAACCCAGTTCATCTTCATGTGGTTCACCCATAATTTTACTTCCTAAGAAAGACGAGAAATGGAGAATGTGTGTCGACTTTAGAGCCTTAAATAAAATCACAATCAAGAACATGTATCCTCTTCCCAGGATAGATGATTTACTTGACCAGTTGAAAAATGTTGTCTATTTCACTAAGTTGGATTTTCATAATGGGTATCATGAAATTCGCATTGCAGAAAATGACATCTGGAAAACTACATTTAAAACTAGGCAGGGACTATTTGAATGGTTAGTGATGCCTTTTGGTTTGTGTAATGCTCCAACAACTTTCATGCGGGTTATGAATGATGTATTTCGTCCATACATTGATAAGTTTTTCATAATATACTTAGATGATATCTTGATTTTTAGTTCTAGTATGGAAGAGCATGTTAGGCCTATTAAACAGGTCTTTGAAGTGTTCCACATGGAAAAATTGTACCTTAAACTGTCCAAATGTGAGTTTGGGAAAACTTCACTGATTTATCTTGGTTACATAGTTGGAGGTAGTCATTTGAAGATAGATCCAGCTAAAATAGATGTGATTGTTAAGTGGCCAAGACCACAGAATGTGACTAAAGTTGGGAGTTTCTTAGGTGCAGTGCAATATTGGAGGAAATTAATTTCTCAGTTTTCTTTTATTGCATCACCGTTACATGCTTTAATAGGACCTAAAGTTTCCTTTCAGTGGGGAGGGAAACAACAAAAATATTTTGATTCACTTAATCAGAAAATTGTCCCAACACCAATATTAGCTTTACCAGGTCTTCAACAACCATTTGAAATTGAAACAGATGCTAGTGGTTATGCAATAGGTGCAGTTTTACTTCAAAACGGAAAACCAATTTGTTTTCATTCAAAAACTTTTTCTAAGGTAGTAATAAATTATCGGACATATGATAAAGAACTGTTTTGATTGGTTGAAAGTGTAAAGAAATGGAAACACTACTTAATGGGTAATGAAACAGTGATTCACACAGGTCATCAACCACTTCAGTACCTTCAGTCACATACTAAGTTGCAACAATCTCGCCATGACAGATGGATGGGATTTCTTCAGCAATTTCACCTGGTAATTAAGTAAAAGAAAAGTGTAACAAACAAAGTAGTTGATATGTTATCTAGATCATCTTTGAATGCTTCAGTAGTGCTGCAGGATAGTTCTTTAAAACTTGAAAGTTATTTAGAACAATATAGTACTGATGTTGATTTCAAAGATATTTATGAATCACTGACTCATGATACTCAGGTGGAAGAAGTCAATTTTCATGTTCATGACAGGTTGTTATATCATTTGGGTAAGTAGTGCATACCACATACAGAAAGGGTGCATGTTATTCAGGAAGCACATTCTTCTCACATTTAAGGACATTTTGGCGTAGGCAAGACTATGGCACAAATTCAAAGGTATTGCTACTGGCCTCGCATGCATGAAAGAATTGTTAAGTACATTAAAAGATGTGTGATGTGTTCGACAAGCAAGCCAAGCAATCAAAAGATTGGTTTACATATGCCACTTCCAGTTCCTTTGCAACCATGGGACAACATTTCCATGGATTTTATTGGAGGACTTCCTATGTCCAGGAGAGGGCATGATTATATGTATGTCATGGTTGATCGATTCAGCAATATGTGCATTCTTGTTCCATGCAAAAAGCAAGTGACTGTAGAACAGACGACACAGATGTTCTTTCAACATATATGGGTTCATTTTGGGTTACCTACTTCCATTACTTATGACCGAGACACTCACTTTGTCGGAGATTTTTGGTCCATTTTGTGGAAACTCATGGACACAAAGCTGAATAAGAGAACAAATTTTCATCCACAGACCGACGGGCAGACAAAAGTGGTGAACAAGACAATGATACATATTATTTGAGGTTACTGCAGAAAACATCCTAAGTTGTGGGATGAATCTTTACCTTATGTGTAGTGTTAGCACTCCGCTAGATTCCCAAGGCTAAAGAAGGAATCCCAACAGAGGTAACCACAAACCAACCTTTTGACTTGGTAGCTAGCCCTATCAAGTCGGAGAGGGCTCTCTCCAAAAGGTTACTACCAGGAGGGCTGGAGAAATTAGGGTTTTTAGGCTAGATATAGAGTGCAGAGGGTTGTTTTGATTTGATTTGGTTGGGGAATCAGTAGATGAAGGAATTAGGTCAAGGAAAGCTAGGTCAGGGCAAATGAGTTAGGGTTGCGGGGATCAATGGGGCAAGGTAGGTACACTGCTTATCACTTGAAGAGGATTGTGATGGAGTGGTTTTGACGCTGAAAGAAACCTAAGAAAAGCATAGGATATGTATTATTCTTAGACAGATGAAAGAGGACAAAATATGATCAATTACCCAAAACAAAGCATCAACAAACATGTATTCTGATTATATAACTTGTAAGAGATCATAACATAGAAATGAAGTGAACATGAATACAATACATTCAAACTTATGATACTGAAGAAAATAGAATGATAGACATCAATACCACAAGTATCCTATAAAAGTAGCTGCAACTCCTCTTTATTAGCTGGCCAAACTCAATACAAAGTTTCCTTGATCAACTAGCAAACATGCAAACTGATTCCAACCCTTCACTAGTGTGAAGAAAGGGGCTAAATAGACATCAAAAAAAGCTTCACTCATCCTCAGGGGTCGAATCCATGAAGTGAGGAAGAGATCCACTAATTGCTGAACTAAAAACTGAAGTGTAGGATGGTCCAAGTGACTCACTCCTCATTACATTCAACTGATTCATCACGACTCATTAATGAATTTTACCCGATGAATCTACCCTAGGTAAGTAATCTCAGACATAATTACATTTTACCATCATTAATTACATGAGTAGAAATATAATTTATTGAGGCAAAGTGAAAATTTCAGAGAAAATGTGAAAAAATCAGCAAATTTGATGTTTGCGCCCTCCACTGTGCATTTGCGCCATCCTAGTGTCATTGCGCCCTCTATGTTCAGGGCCACTTTTGGAGGCCTTCTCGGTCTCCAAATCAGGCCCAAGATTGCCTGTTGGAAAGCCCTACCTATCCTATTTCCAAATATGCCTCAAGTTCTGAAAATGGATGTCATTTTCCCCCTCAAAAAGTCATTCTCCCAAGACTTGTATTTGCGCAACGCCTAGGTAAAAAAAGGGGCAGAAAGGTGATTTTTTGATGGTTTTTTGAGCTTTTCACCCATAAAAAATGAAAAACAAGGTTGGAAACATGGTTTTATGAGATGTATAGATCCTTATGAATCCAATGGTGCCTTCATTCTCCTCAAAAAGTGTGCCAATTATTTGCGTTGCGACTAGGGCTGCACAAATGTCCAATTTTCTGCTAATTAATTGTCTCAAAAAACACAAAGATTTCTAGATTTTGACATAAAGTTAGAAATTGCCTAAAAAAATTTGAAATGGCTAATGATGGTGTGTTTAATATTTTAGGGAAGCCTGTGCAAGGATGTCCAACTTTTTCTTCTCCTCCTTGGTCAACTCTTCAATTTTGACATTGGCTCTTTTGAGCTTGGCCAATGCAATTTTCTCTTTCCGGGCATGGAGTTTGACCTTCCTCCTCAACAAGTCATTGTCCTTATTGGAATTTTCTATTAGGTTCTCCAAGTGTTGACTGGCTCTTTCAATCCATGGCTCCATGTTCTCATTGATCTCTATGGCAAGCTGCTCATTTAGGGTTAGCTGGTCAGCAAGCTCAACTTCCCTTTGTCTCTATAGAACTAGAGCTCTTTTCAGCCCTCTAGTTCTAGGTCTCTACCTTGATAAATGTTCTTCTTCATCATTAAGTAAACCATACCTCTCCACTATTTCATCTAGCATGGCTTTGGCCTTTTGAGCCTCCCTTTGAGCAGTGAAGTACTTCACCTCATCAATGACATGTTTGGTCTTCAACTGCTCATTTTCTTGCTCAAGAAAGTGAATAACATATCTAGCCCTGTTAAGATTAGTCTGAAGCTCACTAATATTGGCATCCTTACCTTTTATAAAATAATTTGTGATTTTATCATTGTCATCCTCATCTAGGTCAACCAACTGAAATTCATGCTCTGTTTCATGATTGTCCTCCTCATCATGAATGACTACCTTAGTGACCTTCTCTTTACCTTTATCGACCTGTTGTGTTGATGTAGAATGCATGACCCCTTTCACTCCAAGTGAAGCAAACACATGCCTATAGCCTCTCTGGTAGGTTTTTGGAAATGGCTCAACCTCAACCATACTAGCCCACTTAGGCTCAATGTCATCTATCTTGCTAAGTGACCCAAAATCATGATGAGATGGAGATGAAGGATCATGATGAGATGAAGATGAAGGAAGTGAAGGGGACTAATATGATGATGATGAGTGAGTCATGGGCTGAGATGATGAAGGGAAATTTGGTGCAAGGTGAATGGATGGCTCAATGAAAATATCATTGGCTATGAAGGTGCTCCATGCAATGTTCAGTTGATTAAGATGGTGGAGTACTATGATTTTTATGAGGGAATGATGGAATAGGCTTTTCATTTGTTGTTCATATTCTTTCTTCTGGGCTATGTATGCCATCTTATCTATACTCTGGAAAAGATAATAGGGCATGTTATGCATCCTTACCCTAGTGAAATTCACCAAGAGCGGGATGTGATAGGAATAGAGCCTTGAAAATCTGCCTTCACATGAAAAATATTTCATTCTAATATTCATCATTGGTGCATATCTGTCCAAGAGGTGTGAAAAAGAGAATAACCTCTTTGTTTAACTTTGGTGTCTTGGTTTTAAGAAGAAGTCAAAATCCTGTTTCTTCAACCTACCTTTCTTAAACCATTTCTCCCCAACATTTGGGATCCCTATAGCATCTGAAATGACAATAGTAGATAAGGTAAAGGTGACCCCAACTAATTTAACTTGGTTGTCATGGAGTCATGATATGAAAAGTCTAGTTAGCATGGGGTGGTGTTTAACCCTCTGAATTTTCTCACAAAATTCATAACATCCAACATGTTTAAAGCATGTGGCAGTCAATGGAGGGGCTAAAATTTCCTTAGTGTTGGCAGGCTCAAGTCTGAGCACCCTTTCTCCTTTATGTGACCTCCTTATCTCTGTTTCCTCTCCTTCAGTGAATGATGTGTTTTCCTCTTCTATTGCCATAGTGTTTTTGTTAAAACCCTAGGGATTAGGGAAGGGAAATGGGAAAGGGAGATGGGAAAGGAAAACTGAGGAAGATTTTTTATAGGGATATGTGATATGGGGAGGGGATAGGGAGTAATGTTTAGGGATATGAGGAATAGGGAAGGGAATAAGAATGAAAGAGTGATGGGAATTTGGATTTAGGAGCCTAGGTCAAAATAACACCTAGGGATTAGGGTTTTAGGAATTAGTAGCTTGGGGATAGGGATTATGATAACAGGGATTAGGGAAAGAATTTTAACACTGTAGGGATGGTATGGAGTGTAAAAGAAATGGGATTCTGGGAATTATGATTGCAAGGGAGAAAAACTAGGGTTTCACTTCAAGAAGACACCAAATTACAACTTCAACTTGCAAAACTTCAACACATCAACTAAAGAAGCTGATTGGTCATGGCATGTGTCTCTTATTGGTTTTCTAGAGGTGAATGACTGAGTGGAGGTGCTTTTAAGGCAATTTTTATCACTTGGATTCTTTGCTAAGCTTGTTGGTCATTTGCGCCCTCGACAAGCTATTTGCGCCATCAGCAACGTATTTGCGCCCTCAGCAACGTATTTGTGCCCTGCTCAACACATTTGCGCCATCTCTGCACATTTTCACATCGAAAACACATTTGCGCCCTCCTGAACTGATTTGCGCCCTCAGCAACTGATTTTCCCCCTCAACAACGGATTTGCGCCCTCGCTTCAGGATTTGCGCCCTTAATTTCTTCTCCTTTGCCAATTTTGCTCAAAATTTCAAAAATTTTGTCACTTGGAGTGCTGGCTTGATATTTAGAAGAGGCAAATGAATTTGAATTGATTTTATTTAGTCATAAATAGCTAAGTTAATTTGAATTTGAATTTAAAAACCCACTTTTCTAATGTCTTTTTTTTTCACTTTTCTGAAACATTTGCTGATTACCCTTTCATCTTATTTTCGTTTTTTTTGCAGGATGGTGTCACTGGAGTTTGACACTTTTCTCTTTCATTTTGGCATGTGTGTTTTGAGTTAGGAGCTAGGGACCAAACTTATTACATATATGAAGCATAAAATTACATCAAAAATTAAAAATAAATTACATCTCTGTTTTCATATCAAAATTACATTTTGATATGAAAATCATAAAAATCAAAATTACAAATTTAAAAATATCATATTTACATGCTGATAATATTTTGGAGATGAAAATAAAATGTTTATTGAGTCACTCTCACACATTTTGCTGACCTTATTGAGATGAAATGGTGCATTTTTTGACCTTGAACATTGAAACCTAATGACCTAATGGGACCTTGAATGACCTGGCTTCCATGATTGAATTTGACTGACATAATACCTAGTGAAATGAGCTTTTCAAAAGTGTTTTTATGATAAAAATTACATGAAGGTGGGTCAACAAATGAGATTTTGTGAGGGAGAGTGAAATTTTATGACTAGGACTACCGTCAGTGAAACAATTTTTAGCATGACCTAGTGGAATGAAATTAAAAAATCAGAGTGGGACACCTAAAATGAGAATGAAAAGAGTGATTTTGATCACTGATGGCAAAATGCATATTCTGACACTAACATGCAGCATGCTGATAATCGAGCCTTACATTCTTCGACTAATCGATCGCCACTTGAAACATGTTTTGGGTATATACCAAGGTCACCGATGGACTTCATGTTCAGTGAAGAAGATAAAGTGGATGGACACGAAAATTCAAGCAAACCAGTTAAGTTCATTCAACGGATACAACAGATACATGAAGCAGTGCAGGATCAGTTAGAGAAGAGTCAGGACAAGTAAAAAATGCGCCATGACAAGCATCGAGTCGATCATCATTTTCAGGTCAGTGACCAGGTATGGTTGTATATCAGTGAAGACAGGTTGAAAGCTGAAGGTAAGAAACTGAAAACCATCAGGTATGGCCCTTTCAATATTGTGGAAAATATTGCAAATAATTCATTCCTATTAGATTTATTGCCTTACATGTGTATTTATTCAGTTGTGAATGTAGAAAAGCTGAAGTTGTATGAACCTCCGATGATCATTGACCAGAGGAAGATACACAGATTCCTACCATTGATGATTTGACACATGAGTGTATGAATGAGTTGCAGGAAGATACCATCTTGGACAAGAATATTCGTACTTCTAGGCAAGGAGATGTGGAATATCTTCGAGTGGTACTCATGGGAATGAATCCAAGCAAGGCGAGGTGGATGGAGATTAGAAAAGTGAGGGAACTGTACCCTCACCTGATGTCTGCTTAAATCAAACTTTTGTGGTCCAAAATATTTCAAGTGGAGAGGATTGATCCAAGAGGATCTTGCTCCAGTGCAGATCGAAAATGAAGTTATGTTCATCTCTAGTCATCTCTAGTTTGTCCAGTGAGAAGTCTAGTCATCTTCAGTTTGCCCGATGAGGGTTACTTCGTCATGGTTATGATGTGGTTCAAGTTACTTTTTCAGCTTGATTTCATGGTGATTCCATGTGGTGTGAAAGTGTAATGGCATGGACTAACTCCTAATCCTAAAGCTAAGGTGTAAGTGTAATGATATGGTGGAGAAATTATGTAATGGATCTAACACCTAAATCCTAAGTCCTAATTTAAAGTTCTAACCTAGCGCAAATATTACCCAAGCCTATGTGTTAAACCATGTTAAAAAGGGTTTCAGACTATGTATTAAATTTTTTTAATACAAAATATAATATAAACAATCCCAACTGCAGCGGAACCATCAGGCGGAGGTAGCATGTGAACAGGGTTTGTTAAAAACCCACAGTTATGAACAGGGACCACCGGAAAGACCGCAACAGTTTGGATGACCGCAACCGTCAGAGCTGTCACATGTGGGGTCACTGCACCGTTGCGAAGCTACCATGAATATAACTGCGAGGTGGCAGCTAATGGTTAGACCGCCCGCAGTCACATGCCAAACCGCCCACCACTCCACACCGTTAGCTGATTGTCAGGGGTTAATTATGACCTAAAGTTCTAATTTGGGTTTTTGGTTTTATGCCCTATGTTCAAAAAGTTGTCCACCATGCACCTTATCCTTAGGTGTTCCATTCTTATTGCACCGAGAGCACAATATTATTAATGTCAAAACCACTTGCCATTTCTGGTTCAGGAAGTTTTAAGACTGAACCTACATAATACTATAATACCACCTTTACACATGATGAATAAAGATGGAGAATTTCGAAGACTTGTATTCAGATTCTAAGCGAGAGAGGCAGTTTTTGTTTTCAGTGTAACTTGGTCGTCCTGAGGCAGAATTGAGAACGGAGATAGGTGTTGGAAAGCTAAGAGAGAGAGTTTTCTATTGATAGTGACCAGAGGTCCCTGTGAGCACATTCATTCTAGTGGTTTTCTGTGTAAATACTTCCTTGGATTAATCCTTAATAAAACGGACGCCCATATTGAAAGCGGACCCAGAGACGTAGTCCTCCAGGGACGAACTCTGTAATCAATGTTTGTTGTCTCTTATCTATGTTCTTTGCTGAAATTTCATGCTTAATAAGCTTCTTAAGTTCTGGCTTAAGTCGTTAAATCATTTTATTTCCTTTAGTCTTCCACATTAAGCGATCAAGTTAACAATCATTTCACCTGTTGGAAAATAATTAGTTCTACTTCAGTATTAGATCAGATCTATTTCAGATCACAGGGAGCGAGCCTAAAAGGACCTTGGATCAAGGCCATCATCAACAAGTTTGAAAATAGCATTAGTAAAAGGTACCTCTATCTCCTTTCTTGTCAAATTTTGAATATTATCTAAGAAATCTTTGCATTAGAAAGTATCTCAAGTTGCTAGACCCACTCTAGGGATAGAGAGATCCCCTTTGTCCGCAGAGGGGATTTATCTTCGCAACAGAATTAGCGACTCCACTGGGGAGATTTAGCCTCTTAACATTCCTTTCCTGGGATGATCTTTGATTTTGACCAATAACTGAAATCTAATTTTTTTTAGGTCTCTTTTAGTTCGCATAGGGTTTGATAGGCATTTCACTATGTCAAATATGGTTTTGGTGTGAATCTCTTTTTTTGTTTTTCCTTGTTTTTAGTGCCCAACACGTTTTCTGTTTTCAAAGTAGCGCTTCTAGTGCTGTTCTATATAGCACAGTCACATTGATTTGTCTTTCAACACCCTTGTGCTCATCACATAGGCGTTGATCTTAGACCTAGGAAAATTTGGGTTTTCTCGTTGTTTTTCCAGTGTGTCTTGGCCCTTGAAGAATGTCTGTTGAGTCTCAATGATCTCCTATCTCTGTTTTTGACTTTTTTGTCTTGTTTGAACGATTATTTTCATTTCTTTGACTTGCTTGTGAAATTAGAGGATTTTCTAGATTATCTAGTTCAATTATCTTCCATTAGTCACTTGCGTTTGTCATCAAGGAATTGATAGTCTCATCAAGGAATCCTTTTTCGACCATTTCAAACACCTTTTACCGCATTGCTTCTGACTTGGTTTGAAGTTGTTTCTCACATGCACTGGTCATCACTGCATTTTGATCTCACCTTCAATTTTGCATCAAACATAAGATTACAATTTGTTTGATTTACGAGTTTATAAGAGTGTCTCTTTTTCCAAATTCAAAAGAAAACTGAAAGTGATTTTTGTTTTAGTTCTTTGATTCGGCTTGTCTTTATCGTTTTGAAAAAGAGTGAAAGTATTTCATTCATATAGTTTTGAAGCGATTTTGATTTCCGTTCGATTGAAAGAAAAGAGAAAAGTGTTTTTTTTTTTAATTTCTTCATTCGTCTCGTTCATTTTACTTTTGATTGCATTTCATTAAAAAAAAAAGAAGGAAGAAGAAGAAGTTTTCATCTTTGCATCTTAGTGAAGAGAGAAATTTTTTCATTTTTTCAATAAGTTGCATTTTGGGGAAAGTGAATTTGATTTTAAAAATTGCATTTCATAGTTTTGAACTAGTTTGAGGGGCGTCATTGTTTTCTGCACTGATTGCACTTTTATTTGCGTCTCTTCCCTCAATAGTTTAGACTTCATTGAAATGGATTTTTTTATTTTTTTTTTATTTTTTTTATTTTTTTTTACATTTAGCCTACATTATAGGATTATGGTGACATCGATTTTGAGCAAAAATTGAAACTTAACTCAATATCAACTTTAAAATTTACCCAATTAACCTTAAGGAGCATTTGGAACTAATGAAAACATTTATAGGTCTAGGCTAGAGACCTGTTCCGGCGTCATTAAACGTAGGAGCTGTCGCTAACGGTTTGCGTTACAATCCTAGGGTGATATATCATCCCACGTATGGAAGTATATTGATGTATGATAAGTATATTTGGGGTGCTCTCATCGAACAATTACGCATTAGACAACACTACTACGGACTGGACACCATTAGGTTGCATGCCTTCCATAGGTAATTGAGTCGGCCGCCTTGTAAACGTGATACACCAAACACATCATTCGTGGAGATCGACTGTAGTATTTTAAGTCCTTGGTAATTTTTACTATAATTTATCACCAAGGTGTATATTACAGTTCACGAATACTTGATAAACATTTATGCCTAGTACACCCCTTTTTCATTTACTTTTTGTTTAATTCTAAAAATAACTGCCCACGAAAACATCCTACATGTGCAGTTCTGCAACATCATCATCGCTTCATAAATTGTGGATTTTAATACTCTCACCTCTTCCTTCCTTGATCTTATCTAAAAAGGTCATCATGGATGAATCTTTGGATTCACCTCGTGCCTCCTCTGAAGGATCTCAAGAGCCTCCTCCTGAGGTCTCCTAGTTTCCAATTGGATCCATTGGATCTAAAGGTGCGAAACTCGAGATTTTCATAAATGTACAACCCATTTCATCTCGACGACCACCTGACGATTCTCCTTGGAAAACATCGGAAGATTCTGAGCCAGAAATCCCTAAAATATATGCACAGTTTACATTCTTTCCTGAGAATCCGCTCTTTGATCCGGTTGTGGTCTCGCCTCAACAAGATTATAGTCTTTTTGATAAACCCGATGTTCCCCTTTTTGCATCCCCAGTAGCATCTCACTCTACTGTCCGTCAGTTTTTTCCTGAAGAAGTGGCATCCAATGCTGATGATGTCCCATTTGTGAGTGCTCCTCAAAGTACTCTATAGGAAACCACTAACACCTACATTCCGGAAGTCACTTCATCTGTGTTTCCTCTTAAAAGAAAACTTTTTGGACCCACGCCTCAATATTCAGGAAGTGGAACCGAAATACCCTTTATTCAAGTTGCATCTTCACTTCCACATGGGTATACCTCTTTGATAAGCCTCATTTTTGGAGCCACATATCTATTTCCGGATCTCGTTTGGTCAATGAGCATCCCCCAATATTCTAACACATTCATCTCAAATGTGGCTGCCACGTCTCAACCTGTTGTTCGATCTACAATCACTATTGGTCAGATGTCTATTTCGATAGGATCCTCTAACCCCTTCTCGCCATCTACGATTACTGCGGTTCCACCATTGAGTGGACAATCTATGGTTTCTTCTGTTTCTTTGGGGAAGTCTAATCCTCTTTACGTACCTCCCCTCTCGGGTGGGGGTCCACTGAATTCTAGACCCATTATGGAGGCGGGACAACATAATGTTAGTCTAAGGGGAAAATTGCTTTCAAAACCGACGAACATTGTCGTAGGAACTGCTCTTTTGAGTGGTCAACCTACTTCACTGCATTTGCCTATCAACAACCCCACTTTCAGTATTCTCAGGTTCAGTAGCCTCTCCAACAACCGAACGTACCATATTCGTATGTTTGGTAGCCCAACATCCCTCATCAATATGTTCAACAACTGAATGTACAGTATCAGTATGTTCCTCGACCAAACGTCTCTCAGCAGTATGTCCAACAGCCCCAGCTTCCCGCAGTTGCCGCTGCGACTAACCCTCAGTTTAGTCCTTACACCCAAACCGGTATGAGTCTCCCTCATGGTCAATCTGGTCCTCACCCAATCCTTGTTTAATATGTGTTGATGATAATTACAATAAGGATTGTCCTCGGCGTGCCGAAGTTTCCCGTCTTCTGAAGGGCACACCCGGGACCTTGGTTGTCTTGAAAGAGTCTTTCCCTTCTCAATAGACGCAAATGGTAGATCAACCCCAATCATCTGGAAACTCTCATTTTTTCATGGCTGGCACAAAACCTATCTCTATTACTACGAGATCGAAAGACTACGACATTCCATCCATAGCTCCTATGGAACCGGAAGTCATAGACACCCCTTCCTCTTCCACACCTCCCAGTTTTGGTTCTCTCTAGATCGAGAGAGCTAGTAGTGATTCCATCACCAGACCACATCCTAAAGGTGTTCTTCGGAAATCATCTTACAATCTGAATGCGAGAGCTGCACAACACTACAATATTGCAAAGGATCTAGCTCAAGTGCCTTCGGCGATGTCGGCTTTGGAAGTCCTTCAGTCGTGCCCATCACAACGTAAGGCACTATTATCCACTATTGGAGGGATTGATCCGGTAGATTCCAATCTCATTACTTTCGATCTTGAGAACTTCGTTCCTCGCCTCCCATCTCAGGTAGCTTTTTTTATTCAATTTACCGTGATGGGGAAAACCATTCATGGGACTGTTGTTGATGAAGGCGCTTCAACCTTCACCATGTCTATCGCTTGTTGGAAAGCCATTGACTCTTTTCCATTGAGCCAATCCCCGAACACCTTGGAAGCTTTTGATAGTTGAGGTTCAAGGCCATATGGTATTCTCAAATATTTGTCCATCCTAATAGAGGGAAATATGATGAATTTAGAAGTTGATGTGGTAGACGCCAACTTGAATTATAACCTCCTTCTTGGACGCAGTTGGACTCATGCCATGGTTTTCGTTTTCTCCACCCTTTTCCATGTCCTTCACTTTCCTCATCGAGGAAAAATTGTGACTATTGATCAGTTATCTTTCTTTTCCTCTGATTCTTCAACAAGAAACATTCCATATGTTGGGAATACCACTACCCCCTATGATAACATTGGGCCGATTTTATTCAAAGACTAGTCTCTTATCGAAATTTTTCCACTCCCACCTCCAAATGTTGCCACTGTAAATATGATATCATCTGGTCACAATCCATGGATTGTTCCCAGTCCCGACCAACTTGAAATATTTGGCGACATTACACTTTTGAGCCCTGCTAAAGAAATGTATCAGAGTATTCTTACGACTTCTAAGGTTGTATCTGAAACCAACGACCAATCAGTTTCTTCTCTAGACACTTATGCACAGTCTACCTAGTTTCGTTATTGGGAATCTGATGATCCTTTGAATGAGACTTTCCCCACTGACAAAATTATCGTGGAGGTAATGTATCTTAAAGAAGCCCCATGGGATGATGGACATAATTGTTCCTCGTTTCTCCCAAACTTATGTGACATCTCTGCCTGTCAGGAATCCCATGCTTCGTCTGTACCGATTCGTCCATTTCAGAATCCCATCTTGATTCATGAAGTGTTGTGTGAAGGAAACATGGGAAATATTTTTCTGACCATTCCAATCGAAATATCTATCAAACCAGAAATAATCGAGAATGTTCACATTGGTGCATCTTGTTCTCCTGAAGAGATCAAGATCTACACCGAGATTTTCCAGGAATTTTGTGATGTCTTCGCGTGGTCATACGAAGAGATGCCTCACATTGATCCAAGTATTGTCGTGCATGAACTACCCACCTGGACTCGAAGCCTATTCACCAGTGGCTTCGTCCTGTGCACCCAAGAAAGGATGCTGCCATAAAAGGTGAAGTTGAAAAACTTCTCAAGGTCAGTTTTATTTATCCCATACCATTGACGAACTGGGTCTCCAATATTGTTCCTGCTACTAAGAAACAAGGGACCATCAAGGTTTGTGTTGATTACCGTGATATCCATCGAGAATGTCCTAAGGATAATTACCCCATTCCCTTTATAGTCTAATTATTGACGAGCGCGCCGGGAGCGAGATTTTTTCCTTTATGGACGATTTTTCTGGCTATAACGAGATCAATATTTCTCTAGTTGATCATCACAAGACTGATTTTATCTGTCCATGGGGAACCTTTGCCTATAAAAAACTCCCTTTTGGTTTAAAGAATTCTAGGGATACCTTCCAGTGAGTTATGTTGTATTTTTTTCATGACATCAAGCACATAGTTCAACCATACCTCGACAACCTCCCTGCTCACTCCACAAAACATCGAGATCACCCAGAACACCTTAGAGGCATATTTCTTCGTTGTTGACACTATAATATCAGGTTGAACCCTCATAAGTGTGTGTTTTGCATCGAATCAAGTCGACTCTTGGGGTTTCATGGTGTCCAAATAAGGAATTCGAATCGATCCTCTTAAAGTGGAGGCAATCATTAATTTTCCTCCTCCCTCTTCTATTCATCAACTGTAAAGCTTGCAGGGGAAAGCCAATTTCCTCTGTCGCTTCATACTGAATTATGTTGAGCTTGCCAGAGGTTTCACTCACATATTAAAAAGGGAATACCATTCATTTGGGATGAAATTTCCCAAAGCTCTTCTAATTCTTTGAAACGAGCCCTCATCAGTGCTCCTTTAATACATCCTCCCAATTATCACTGCGACTACTTCTGGTATTTGGCCGTCACAGACAACACTATCAGTCAGGATGATGACAATGGTCAAGAGCATGTGTTTACTACTTGAGCCATAATCTCTTTAATTTTGATACCCGCTATGCTCATGTAGAGAAACTTGTGTTAGCTGTTGTCCATGTTGTTCAACGTTTTCATCATTACATTCTCCTGTGTAAAACTTTGATGATTTCTAATTGTAATCCCATGACTTACATTCTCACGCTTAAGTTTCTTGGGGGCAAGTACTCGAAATGGATTGTCATCCTTCAAGAGTTCGACTTAGAGTTCACTGTTGCTATGTCTAAGATATCCCTTGTCTTTGTCGAGTTTATCTGCAATCTTCCCACCATGGTCGATCCCACTCCTTTTGAAGAGTCGATTCCAGATGAATCACTCTTTCTCATCAATACTCCTAATCCATGGTATGGAGACATAATGATTTACCTCCAAAACCAAAATTTTTGGCCAGAGCTATCGCACTCTGAGTGATGGAAGATTCATTACTAGTCCCAACTCTACCGTATCATTAGGGAAACTTTGTATCACACTGGTGTTAACTCCGTCCTCCGTTGATGTTTGACTCTCGAGGAAGCTGAGAAAGTTCTCAATGAATTCCACTCTGGGGCTATGGTGGTCACATGTCTGGTTAGGCTACCGCCGAAAAAATCCTTCGAGAAAGATGTTTTTGGCCATGTATCTTTAAATATTGCATTGTTGTAGTCTGAAAATTCCATGACTGCCAAATCTACTCTCGAAAGGAGCGCGCCCCACTCTCACCCTTGCACCTAGTTGTGACCGTCAGACCCTTTGCGAAATGGGGCATAGATTTCATGACCTATAACCCTCGCTCAGTTGAGGGGCATGGTTATATTATCGTTGTCATCGATTATTTCACTAAATGGGTCGAAGCAATTCCTACATACGATAATGAAGGTATAACTGTGGCGCAATTCCTATTTAATCATGTCATAGCTCAGTTCGGTGTCTCCAAAGAGATTGTCACTGATTATGGCTCTCATTTTCGAAATCATATGATGACAGAGCTTATTGCTCAGTTAGGGTTACATCACAATAGCTCCACTCTTTATTATCCACAGGCCAATGGCCAGGTTAAATCTGTTAACAATGTCTTGGTAACCATGCTTCAACAAACCATTGGGAAAGACAAAAAAAATTGGAATGTCATGCTCTTCTCAGCTAGGTGGGCTTATCAAACTTCCACTAAGACTACCACTGTATTTACACCATTCAAATTGGTGTATGGTCTAAAGGCCACACTCCTGATCGAGTGTGAAATTCCTTCTTCGAAGCTAGCTGTCGAACTAGTTCTTGGTACTTTTCTAGAAGAGGAACGTTTGATTTACCTCGAGTGTCTTGATGAGACCCGAAGACTTGCTTCTTTAGTCATTTAAGCACAAAAAAGACGAGTTAAGGCTCAATATGAAAAATTTGTCAATCCTCATGTTTTCTTTGAAGGTGACTTGGTCCTGCTTTACGACCAAGCCCACAATAAATTGGGAGCCAGGAAACTCGAGCCAATGTGGCACGGGACCTATATCATTCAACATGTATTGGAAATAGGTGCCTATGAGCTGGCATATTGTGAAGGCAACCAATTGGGTGAGCCCCAAAATGGGCTCTATCTGAAAAAGTATTACGCTTGATCATGAGTGTGATGCTTTGTACATTAGTGTGCTTTGATTGGACTTTTGGTGTGATTGTTTGCTTTGCAGACATGTTTCCTCTGCTTACCTTGTGTTCCACTTGGTTTGTATATTTCATTAAATCATTACGTCGGTTTTGCTGATGGTGCTTGTCGTAACACATATAAATTATCTTCCGCAGCATGGGCACTCTTTTCCCCTGATGGCGAGTTGATTAATTTGCAAGGTATTTGTTTGGGTAGAGCAACTAACAATATTGTCGAATATAGTGTAGTTATCGAGCTATTATCGGATGTAATTGATCTCGATATTAGAGATTTTATTGTTAAATTAGACTCGCAAGTCGTTGTGTTATAGTTAAATGGGCATTATTCTGTGTGAAATCCTCAAATTTTGTGTATGTATTTGCGTGTTCGATTATTGGAAAAGCATTTTGATTTTATTACATATCAACATATTCCAAGACAATCAAACACATTAAAATATACATTAGCAAACCATGTATTAGATAGACATCTGCGCAAACATCATTATGATACACAAGTAGTCATAGAAACATGCATATATATATATATATATATATATATATATATATATATATATATATATATATATCGAGTCTGTCAAGTGTGTTACATCAAAATCTCAAAAAATATGTGTTCTATCACAAAAATGGCTCTCTGAGGCTACATCAGTACAAAATGTAAATAGAGGCTATTATCCGCCCACATGGTGCTCGTGATAGCAAGTGACCGCTAAGATCACACATTAGAGTAAGCGACATAGTTTTCCTGGAACCCCGACCATATGCCTCTGAAAGCGAAGAGGAATATCATCAAAGGTAGCATACTTTGGGATGCCTCTCATGAGGCCTACCAAGTTTCGCTCTATCTCGGCTAATGGGTATGCTCCCTCTTCATAGGGAACATCCTCCAATGGGTGAGATAACCTCCTCGTGATTGGTGACATGCCGAGTGATCTCTTAGGACCCACATATGTAAAAACATCATAACTTTAGATCTCAGAATACATGGAAAAAACATTCAAAAGGTGTCAAATGTTAAAAACAATTTTTACCTGCATCAGTCCACTATGTGCCTGGAGGACTGGGCAGATTTGGATCTCCCCTGAAGTTAATGCCTACATACGCATAGTCTTCAGCCACGATGAGTTGACGGTGCAACCAACTAAAAAACGTTGTCGTGAAATGCATCTACTGGCCCCTACCTTAACGGGGCATGATTTCACACCACCTCATCAGCCTTGGGTCCCTTGGGTCTGGATCATGGATCTCCAACCATTAATACTTAAACAAATTTACCCTCTCCATGAAGAAGGTAACCAAGATGGACCCATATCTAAACAGTTTCAATCGACCTGTTTTGCACTTGGTTATTTGGCTTTTCATGTTAGCCAATAACCCCTCACACCAGTTGAGCATAGTAAGGGTCAGACAATCCACTGCGTACTGGAATTTGGATTTCGTTGCCTCATGCAACGCTTGGGCTTCAACCACTCGAGCCATGCAATGTAATATCATGTGCAAGGGAATAACTCTCATAGAGGATATGTTTATTTTCCCGCCCTCGGTCTTCTTAGCCCCAAGACAATATCTCTGAATGAGCATACTGGTACTCTCACGTCCTGTGCGAGATTTAGAGAGTTGGATCCTCTCCCATATCCTAGATAAGCCTATAATTAAGTAGATGTCCATGACATCTAATTCCATTTCTTGGTCTCCAATTATGAATATTTGGCGATCTACGTCCCACAGTCCAATCAAATACTAAAGCAGCTCCAGTTGAGTTCTCAGCCCCGATGTTGGGAAGAACTCCAGCAATCCGCAACTATGAAATGCATTTACGCAATTTTGGTCTTGGAGTGCTTGGTGGTATTCCACCTTGTGGCCTCTTTCTTTCCATTCGACGATCATTTCCACCGAAATCACCTGCAAAACATGTTTAATTGACATTTAAAGAGCATTCATCGGAGTAGTTTTTTAAATAATCCATTAAAAATGGCTGGATTTCTCATTTCAAATTCTTCCCTGCAGCCAACACGACTGTTTGAATTAATTTGGCGCAGGTGGTGCGCTACCCTAATGGGCTAGGCGTGACTAGCGTGGGTCCGATAGCTCAAACCCACGCTGACCACAGGCGATTTTGAAATTTGAAATCCTCCCCCCATCTCTAAATTTCTAAGCTAAACACCTAAAGAATGGAATTAAAGTGAAGAGGAGAGTTTGAGCTCTTACCTGTAGGTGACAGATCGTTGAATGGTGTCCCAAATTGGCTACACCACTGATCTGAAGTTCAGAGGAAAAAGGGATAAAATGCACTTCTACAATTTACTAAAAATAGAAAGGTGAAAATTAATTTACTTTTTGTTTATTTATATATTTTTGAATATATTTTCGTCATTATTTTATTATTTTTCCTTGATATCAGTGATGTTTGTCATTTTTTGTGTAGTAACAAAACCTTTATACCATTGGTGATTATTTCTGATGCAAGCGAGTTTTATTTTATCTCTTTTTCGAACTTGGTAAAAATAAATGAAAAAGGAACCCCCCTGGAGTCAACTTTCAGCTCTTTTCCGACTCTCGAAAATTGAAAAGATTGCAGAGTACTTGTTATTTCGAACTCGTTAAAGCAAAAGAATTGACATAGCCTCAGTATACTTTTACCCATTTTTCAGGCTGAGATTCACTATTTACAAAAAAGGAATACCTTTATCGAACATGGTCAAGAGGTTCTCTCAGGTATTGTTTTCCACCTTTTAGGATTCGAGAGACAATTTACGAAAAGGGATATGATGGAGTTTTCTTTTCATTTCTTTTCAAACTCTTTAAACGTGAAAAGCTACTGAGTTACCCTTTCGTTGGACTCGTTAAAATATTAAACGACAAAAGACTTGTCACCATGACGAGAGGGAGTTCCTCCTTCCTAAGGCACGTTAAAATTACTAGGATGGATTTATTCAAAGAATGAACTTACATGCTCAGGATATGTTATCCTCTTCAAGCTAGCTATCCAAAATAAAGAGGTACTCATTAGAAATAACAAGGGAAAAATTGAAAGTGAACATACTATGTGTATTTTGGGCAGCTTGTTGCTCTTGAACATGACACCTACTTGCAGTTCGTGTTAGGTTGGGGATATCCTTCATTTTTTATTTTACCTCTGCAGGTTTGGGAAATCCATTTTCCTCCTAATCGATCCCCATTTTTTTCATCATTACCTCTGCTCCCATTTGAGTCAGATCTCCACACTTCGGAGTCATGTCGCCAATATGTTCAAGAGAAGTCATTTTTGCATTATAGTCAAACATCCTTTGCTTATCTGACCTCCTTTGTTACAATATCGAATCACTCCTATCATCGTGAGATATCTGTTGTTTTGTGTTGATGATGTGGGAATCATTATGGCCCTCCTTCGACAAATCACTTCCTATCAACTTCACCTCATTATCCAGCAAGGTGGTTTAGAAACAACTCTTTTCAGTACCTTGGAGCTTGCATGCTTCAATGGCAAGTTATTCCTGTTCAGCGACAGGTTTACGTCATTGGCCTTCGATCGAATGATTCTGCGAGTGTTCAAATTCAACACATTTATTCACACTTGTATATTGTGTTGTTGTACCTTGAGGGCCATCGTCATTATTGGTGGTTTCTCTCATGCATGTTAACAATTTTCATTATTGGTCGGTAATCAGGTGGTTTCTACCATGTTCGACGTCAACACATATATTTGCATGGCTAGATTCGTACATTGGGTTGATTTAGATTGCGGTGAAGACCCTAGATCACATTTGATTCTGATCCAGCCTATGGGGAGTTGTTGAGTATTCATGATTGTATACATGATCCTATTTATATGGATGGTTGCGTCGATGCCATATATCCATTTCTATGATCTCTCTAGATGGATGGTTGCGACCATGCCATGGGTTCATGCGTTATTTGATGCGTAGTGCAGAGTTATGTTGTTAGGCATATTCATACCAGAGATGTCATATATTGTATTATGTTTGATTTGACAGGTTTCCTGGCAATGATCTGTGTATAAATTTGAATAACTGATATATTATTCACCGAGATTCTCCTAATCACACACTATTTTAGCTTCATGCATAATACAGAATCTCTTCTACCATTGATCATCACATGCGGAAATAAAATCAATTGCATGCGCACATTAAAACCACAAACAATCACACATATGAACACAGTATTTATGGGAAAGCTTAAAGCTGAAAACCCCAACTATATGTATATTATATGTCATGGAGATCATGTAACAATCATAGTACAAAGCTCCTCACAAGCTCTCATGCACACCCTCAATTGCTACACACTATCAAGCTAGATCTAGCAAAACACATGCTCCAATCTTTTGCCACTTGATAGCCAGCCTCTATTGCATAATTAATGCTATTGGATGGCTTCATTAAATAGATAAACCACCTGGCTTGAACTGCACAATCCTCATGGGCTACTCCACCTATCTGTGTGTTGCAAATAGCAACAATATAGTCACAACTGATAGTTAACCTACTCTTTCACCTATTTTTGCACTGGTCTCCACTGAAACTGTCCATGCACTCTTTAGTTGATTTATGAGTTTATAATTAGTGAATTGATTAATAATTAATTCACACCACTCTCACTAATTGTATCAATTAGTTAAACTGAATACAAATAGCTCAACTATGTTTAGATTAGTTAAACTGAATACAACTCCACTAACTTCCTCAATCAACTCCCCCAAACTCTGTCACATGAGTTCTAACTGAAGTATCCATGAAATAGCTCCACATAACCCTTAGGAATAGCGTAATTCCTTCTGTCAGCTCCTGTGCCACATCTATGCACTTAACTGAAGTGTTCCAAGAGAATAAGATAATGTTTAGAGTCTAAATATTATTAAGAGCTAATAATATTTGACATATCTATTTTTAGACTGGCAATATAAAAATAGATTTCGCCCAATATGTCTAAAAATAGAAGTCCATCTATTTTTTCCTACTTGACCAACCATCCACAAATAGCATCCTGCAACTCATAGAACATGATCCATATGTCTAAAAATAGACTTTGCGCCAAAAATAGCCTGCGGGCCCACTTAGTGAAGGCGACTCCTTTCCACTAAGCTTATCATCTTGTTGCAATCTCAACACTCCCTCTCAACAAGATAAGGATTATCTGCAACCCCTATCCTGCCCCTGTGGTATTCGAATTTGCTCCTGGTGAGCGCCTTCGTCAAGATATCAGCATCCTGATCCTCCATAGGAATGTATGAAAGTAACATGATCCTCCGCTGCACACAATCTCTGATATGATGATACCGGATGTCAATGTGTTTAGATCTATCATGAAATACTGGATTAACCGAGAGTTTGATGCAACTCTGATTATCACAATAAATCACAGTAGGCTCTAAGTGTGAACCGAACAACCCGACCAGGATCTTCCTCATCCATATAGCTTCGCATGCAGCCAAAATCACTGCCATATACTCGACCTCTGCTGAACTGAGTGCCACGGATCTCTGCTTCTTGCTGTACCAAGAAACTGCTGTCGACCCGATACTGAAAATCCCTCTAGATGTGCTCTTTTTGTCCGTTGGGCTCCCTGCCCAATCTGCATCCGTGAAGCCACACAGCTTCACCTCATCCGACTTTCTGTACCACAATCCATATCCCGATGTGCCTCTGAGATATCTCAATACATGCTTCCCCACCTTCAAAAAGAACTTGGTAGGCTTAACCATAGCTTGTAAAAGCTGGTTAACAGCATAGCATATGTCGGGTCGTGTATTGACCAGATACATAAGCGACCCCACCAACTGTCGATAAACAATGGAATCCACTACCTCCGCTGAAGTAGCATCCTCCTTCCTCCAACCACCAGGAAGAGGAGTATCAAAAGGCTTGCAACCATGCATGTTGAACTTCTCCAGTATCTCCCGGGCATACTTACCCTAAGAAACAAACAGTCCATCACTGCGCTGCCAGATTTCCAATCCTAGGAAATAATGAAGGAGGCCCAAGTCCTTCATCTCAAACTCTTTTGCAAGATCCTCCTTGCATGAGAGTATCAACAGCTCATCACCTGTCAAAATCAAATCATCTACATAAAGTACAATGATCAGCAACTTACCCTCCACCACAATCCGGTATAGGTTAGGATCTGCCTCACTCTTGGAGAATCCAAGTCCGGTGAAATAATCGTCTATCCGTGTGTACCAAGCACGAGGTGCTTGTTTCAACCCATACAACGCCTGGCCTACATGCGACTCGCCGCCGAAAATCTCGAAACCTTCTCGGCCGCCTATGTACACCTCCTCAATGACTCCGTTGAGGAACACGCCTTCACATCCATCCGATGAATAAGCACCATCTCAAGGGCTGAGAAAGCAAGAATCGTATGTATGGAAGAATACCTTGCGACAGGTGCAAAGGTTTCCTCATAATCGATCCCCTCAATCTGTGAGAAGCCTCGAGCAACAAATCTTGCCTTGTACTTATCCACACTCCCGTCAGCTGCTTGCTTCACTTTGTAGATCCATCTTGAACCCACCACTGATTTCCCTTCCGGCCTTAGGACAATCTCCCATGCACTGTTTCTGACAATCGAATCATACTCTTCCACCATGGCATCTACCCATGTGGGATCCTCCACAGCTTCCTCGAAAGAGGATGGCTCTGTCACGATACACTTGCTCACAAGAGCCATGTATCCAATGTACCGATCAGGTGACTGTCTCCGTTCGCGTTTGCATGTAGGTGTTCCGCCAACCTTCTCCGCATCTTGAGCCAATCACTCACTGTGAGTGCTTCCGCCCTTCCGATGGTTGGCACTGCATGAGGGGTCTCTTCCACTCCATGAACCTTCTCTTATGGTTTATCCACATTCTAAGGCTCATACTTAGGAACTAATAGCTCCTCATCTGCATGCAAGTGTGGCTCCCTCTCAAGCGAACACTTCATGGCTTTCTCCACATGAAATTTGATATCCCGCCGCACAACGGTATTGCGATTGTATGGAAAATACACACGATAGTTGTGGGGTGTATCAGTGTACCCCACAAATATTCCTCCTCCAACCTCTCAGCCGGCCCCCCTTCTCTCGCATCCTTCGTCACATGAATGTGAACCAAAAATCTTCAAATGGGAAATATCAGGCTTCTTACCAGAAAATTCCTCCTTGGGTGTACTCATGCCAAGTATCCTGTGAGTAAAACGGTTCTGCACATATACTGCAGTGTTGCATGCCTCAGCCCACAAGTGTATGGGAAAGCCCTGATCATGCAACATCGCCCGTGCAACACCCACAATCGTTCTGTTCTTAGACTCAGAAACCCCATTCTGTTGTGGGTTATGAGGTGCTATGAGCTCTCTTCGAATTCCTTCTACACTGCAAAATTCCTTGAATTCGCCAGAGATGAATTCACCACCATTGTCGCTCCTAAGAGCCTTCACCGCTTCCCGATTATTTCTCAACTAGTACTTTGAACTCACAAAACTTTGAGTATGTCTCGCTCTTCTTCTGCATGAAGAAGCATCCAAGACTTACGAGAAAAATCATCAACAAATATCACATAATACCTGTGCTTTGCTGTCGAAGCTACTGAGAAAGGTCCACACACGTCTGTGTGAATTCTCTCAAGGATCGTCGTGGCGCGACTATCCTTCTCGTGAAAGGTGGCTTTCACAAATTTTCCCAGGGTACACACCTTGCACTGATCTGACTGTGCAAGAGTGCCTTTAGGAAGCCCAATAGAAATCTGCTGCAGTATCTTCAAAGCTCCATGGTGAAGGTGGCCCAACCTCCAGTGCCACAACTCACCATCATCCCGACTCACCACTCCTTCTGCCTTGCCTGCCATTGCTACGGAGCCATCTACCTACAATTGATAAAGGTTCTTAACTCGAACCCCTATCCTCCGGGTCTCACCAGTTGCCTTACTGCGCAGGAAATCCTTTCCCTCGCTAAATACAACATCATATCCCTTGTCTTCTAACACGCTACGTAGATAATATTCTTCTTCAATCCTGGAACATGCATCACTTCCTTCAATACGAAGTGTTTACCAGACTCCCTCTCAAAGGAAATGGTACCGATACCGGTCACACTATATCTACCATCATCGCCCATCTCGATGTGCACTCCAAGATCTTTCTCATCTAGATCAGTAAACAAATCTTGATCTCCTGTCATGTGAAAAGATGCACCACTGTCCAGAAACCACACCGAACCCATCACACTTGAGACCAAGCATGCGATCAGCGAAAAATCCAGCTCAAACTATGAGGCTATAATGCCTCCTCCACTGCTAGCCTGTGCCAGCCTCGCTTATTTTTTTTCTTCGTGGACAATTAGTGGCGTAATGTCCGTGTTTCGCATGCGAGTTTACCACTCACATGTCCTCGCTTCTTGCCTTTCGCACCGAATTGAGAAGCTTTCTTTGCTCTTCCCCTTCTTTTCTTTGGCCACCAAAGCGCAATTCTCTTCATCAGAGTTCTTTGATGAAGATCCGTCCCTGGTACTTCGCCTTATCTCCTCTTGCACAAGATCCGACCAAAGTTGCTCCCATCCTGGCAATTTCTCCCGACCATTGACAGAGTCCTTATAGGAGTGCCAACTCTTCGGAAGCCCAAGGAGAGCCAAGCTCACTAATTCCTCATCATCAACAGTCACCCCCACACTTCCCAGCTCATCCCTGCATTGGGTGAACTTCGTGAGGTACTTGGGCATACTGTCACCTTTCTCCATCTTTATGTTTCTGAGTTTATCCTTGAGCGCCAACTGCCTCTGGTCGCTCTTGCTTTGGAATAAATCTGTCAAGGCTTTCCACATCAAGAATGGAGAAGCCTTACCATGAAGGCTGGACACTATGTGATCCTTCACGCCCTCCAACATAATCCTTCGACACTTTGTTGTCTTCTTTTTCCATGCATCAAGTACGTCAGCATCAGTAGAAGCAGGCTTTGGGACTTCAGCATCTATGAACTCCTTCAACCCATTGTTATCTAGCACCGCCTCCATCCTGTCCTTCCATGCAATATAATTCAAGCTGCCCTCAAGGGCATACTCCAATCGTAATCCGTTGAAAGACATCTCAACTTCGACACCAAGAAAACACTGCTGCAAATTCGAATTCCACCAGCTCAAAACTCAACCGCTTCAATGTTTTGCAATTGCTCCAATGATCAATATCCCTCTGATACCATGTAGAAATTTGAATAATTGATATATTATTCACCGAGATTCTCCTAATCACACACTATTTTAGCTTCATGCATAATACAGAATCTCTTCTACCATTGATCATAACATGCGGAAATAAAATCAATTGCATGCGCACATTAAAACCACAAACAATCACACATATGAACACAGTATTTATGGGAAAGCTTAAAGATGAAAACCCCAACTATCTGTATATTATATGTCATGGAGATCATGTAACAATCATAGTACAAAGCTCCTCACAAGCTCTCATGCACACCCTCAATTGCTACACACTATCAAGCTAGATCTAGCAAAACACATGCTCCAATATTTTCACTTGATAGCCTGCCTCTATTGCATAATTAATGCTATGGGATGGCTTCATTAAATAGATAAACCACCTGGCTTGAACTGCGCAATCCTCATGGGCTACTCCACCTATCCGTGTGTTGCAAATAGTAACAATATAGTCACAACTGATAGTTAACCTACTCTTTCACCTATTTCTGCACTGGTCTCCACTGAAACTGTCCATGCATTGAAGTTAAATGATGCATTATTTAGTTGATTTATGAGTTTATAATTATTGAATTAATTAATAATTAATTCACACCACTCTCACTAATTGTATCAATTAGTTAAACTAAATACAAATAGCTCAACTATGTTTAGATTAGTTAAACTGAATACAACTCCACTAACTTCCTCAATCAACTCCACCAAACTCTGTCACATGAGTTCTAACTTAAGTATCCATGCAATAGCTCCACATAACCCTCAGGAATAGCGTAATTCCTTCTGTCAGCTCCTGTGCCACATCTGTGCACTTAACTGAAGTGCTCCAAGAGAATAAGATAATTTTTAGAGTCTAAATATTATTAAGAGCTAATAATATTTGACATATCTATTTTTAGACTGGCAATCTAAAAATATATTCCGCCCAATATGTCTAAAAATAGAAGTCCATCTATTTTTTCCGACTTGACCAACCATCCACAAATAGCATCGTGCAACTCATAGAACATGATCCATATGTCTAAAAATAGACATAGTCTAAAAATAGACTTTGCGCCAAAAATAGCCTGCGGGCCCACTTAGTGAAGGCGACTCCTTTCCACTAAGCTCATCATCTTGTTGCAATCTCAACAATCTGAGTTCTTTGCCTTAGTTCATAAATAATTTCAGCCATCACTCCATGTCCTGCGTTCATGCTTTACGGGGCATATGTTACATAGTAATTTGTCACCATGCTCACTTCCCGTCCCTGATCCTAAAGTGCCCTATGAAAGACCTTGTGCAATGTTTCCACCATGGAAAATTATGTAAAGACATACCCTGAAGACTCAAATAAAACTGCCTTGGAAGATTACTAAAGGAACTTGGTCAAAACCCTAATTTTCTAGGTCAGCACGTTTTCTAGTTTTCTGCCCGCACTAATGGCAGGTCGATAGTTCTGGCTTAGCGTTGTTAGCGCCCTTATTTCATGGAAAACCGCACTAATCCCTTTCTGGTAGTGTTTCCTCAAATGGAGGAGAAGCTTCGACCTCTAGAAGTTCCGGGGCGACGAGTTGGTTGTTCAAAAATGGTGATAGAGTTGAGCTCTCTGATTTTAGAGCTTTGATCTCATCCATGGGGGTTTATCCCTTAGAATGTGGACCTTCCTCCTCCTTTCATGGAATACCAACCTCTTCTCTCTTCCTATAAATTGGTCCCCATCCTTCCACTACTGGTTGGTCATGGTTGTGCTGGACTAAACTCTCGTTCCCTTTACATTCCTGCACTGTGATAATGCCTAAGTTGTTTGGGAGAAGGAATGCTTTAGAGCTTCTGTGAAGGACACATATTTCCACAAAAGGGAGGCCTCCAACATCAAGGCCTGGGTTGTAAGCTCTCTCTTTTATATTAATTAATAAAACATTTGATATTTTCTTTCTATATTTGTCTAATCATTTGTGCAAATATCCTGGTACCCCTTGATCTGCTAGATAACTAATTTTTAATGATTATTATGTATTGGATTACACTTGTTGTTGCCACTTGATCATCCGCAGGTATTCATATGCCACTAGTAGTAAGGAGGGAGCCTAAAAGGATCACGGATCAAGGTCATCATCAACGAGTTTGAACATAACATTAGGAAAAGGTACCTCTATCTCCTTTCTTGTCGCATTTTGAATATTAGCTAAGAAAGATTTACATTAGAAAATATCTCAAGTTGCTAGACCCACTATAGGGCTAGAGAGCTCGCCTCTATCCACAAAGGGGATTTGTATTCAAAACACCACTTCCTTAAGGTCATCTAGGAGGTTGAATCTCGTATTAGTAGCCTCTCATCACATGTTTACCCCGATTGGTCAGTTAGTTGCGTAGATGTGGGAAGGGGGTGTTACATGGAAAATGGGGTCCACTTGTCCATAAATGACTGCAAGCATCCAGCGACACATGATCACAATGATATCCACCTAATTTGACCCAACTCTATTTTATTTCAGTTCCATTTCCTTATATTTAATCCAACTTTCTATTTTTGGCAGTTTTTTGGGTTCTAAACTTCTGATGTTGTTTTGAAGACCTAAACGAAAATTTTGAAGTAAAATGGAGAGGCTGGAAAAGTGCAAGACAAATTTACTTGTTTTTTTTTTTTTGGCTCCTTGTGGAGATCTTCAAAACGAGGTATTATGATAGTCAAACAAATATTATATGTAAAATTTATGACCCCGGGAATTTGGAGGTCCAAATTACTCATTTACACAGATACTTTGTGGACATAGTATATGTAGGTTGTAAATACATATATGTTCATTAACTAAATAATCTCACCATAGAATTACCAAGAAGACCCTATTCCCTCTCCACATAGCTGCAACACCACCTATTAGTCCATACATTCGTTAATCGATCAATCGCTAAACAATTCATGATAAGAGCCATAGAAGATACACATCATATGAACAACATATAACCAGAAAATAACCAACATATAAAACATGGCAACCCAACCATAATATCACCAACATAATGCCAACAACTATACATGAATAATTTGTAATATTCCAAAATTTGCATGCAGCAAATTGGAATATTAATTTTTGTTGATTTCAATTAGGAGAAGAATAAATGGGTAAAGAGGCCCATGCAAATAAAAATATAAGAAAAATCCCTCATAGTATGAAAGGGATCATCATTTGAGCTGGATTTCACACCCTCATGTGTGAACAGGATCATTTGCAGGTGGATAGGGTCATTTGACCAAGTCAACAACGTTGGAATAGAAGGTGGAGGACACTTAGAGAAACAACACAATATGAATGGGAAGAGGTTTCTTTGGTAAAGGAAATTCTAATGAGTGGGACCCATGGTGAGAGGGATCTTACTTGTTTAAAAGGAGGGCAAGGCAACCATTGTTTCGCATGTTGAAGATTATTGATTTCTTGTCTGTTTAGACTTTGTGCATTCTCCTGCTGTTCAGCAGAGTTGCAGTGCTGCTTAGCACAAGGCATTCCTATTTAGGTATTACTTCTCCTTTCAAGAGAGGCCTCTTGAGGGATTTGCTCTTCATTTTCTCCACATTCAGGCTTGAGGCCAAGCATCCTCCTTCAGCTACAGCATTATTCCTGTAGCAGGAAATGTTGTGTTGCAGGATGTTGCAGTGGAGGTTCTACAACACCACTTATGGAGCTATTTTTCTGAGGAAGGAGTCCCTCTCATTGACTACATTATTTTCATTGATTCTCTGCAGTGAGGGTTGCAGTATTGGTTTGGAGGGTCAGATCTTCAGTGTTAGGATCGACCTTTCACTTGGAAGATCCATTGGAGGAGGTATTTTCATCGGATGCAGCATCTTCAGCCGTCTCCATTCATTTCCAGTTCTTGAGTTGCAGCTGCTACCCAACAACTCCGAAATTTCTGCAGATTTTCCATTTTGTGCATATTTCAGCCAATCCTTCTAAGGATTGTTGTATTGTTGTTTCCAGGGGTTGAGATCTTGCTCCCCCATCTAATTTGAGCTATACATTTATATATCCATGTATTGACATCATTTTTTCAGTAGTTCTCCATAATAGACTGCGTTGTCATAGCCTGGGGTTTTACATATGTAGCAGTGTTCTTCATCTCCTTGTACATGTATTGTTGAGGCTTGCATTGCCTTGCTTGAGTGATTGATTCCTCAAGGAATTGTATTCTCTTTACTGCCATATTATACAGTTGTTGGCTATTTTCATCTTCATCTACTCAGGCTTAATAAAATAATGTTTTTCATCCATTATATGTTCTTGCATTTGCTGCAGTCCCATCATTGGGCACTTTCTCAAGACAACTATGTGTGGGAGATCTGTTTAACCCACCTAGAGTGATTTATTTTGAGCCTCCTCTTGGATTTTGGTCTTAGATACATTGATCTAAGGGATCCAGGTCTTGGTTTCAAATCCTATAGCAGCCATTCCTAAAAAATGCGTTTTTCAGGCATGCCTTGCTAGCAGATCCCATTTTGGGATATTACAGTGGTATCAAAGAAACTTTCTTGGCTCATCCTGTAAGTTTCAGCCAAAGAAGATTAGAATGATGAAGAATATGAGATTACTCTCATCAGTTTTCAGAACTAAGAAGAGCCTCTCCAAAGAGGAGGAGAAAAAAGAAGAGGAAGGACCATGCACTTCCTATTCTCATGAAGAAGAAGAAGACAAACATGAAAGATACTTGGATCATTAGATCCTAAGTAATTACCTTGTTGAGTACAAATCTCAACCTAGAGCCTTCAAGGAGACTCTATATTTTCCACAATTCGTCCAGTGGAAGGAAGAGAAGAGACCATGCAACAAGAGAGAAATCAAAGGCAATAGATTTTTGTTGTCTACATTTGATGGGTCAACTACAACAAGAGCTTGGGAAAGGAAGCTTGAGGAATTCTTCTTAGTACATCCAGTGGTAGAGAGGGAGGCAATAGAAATTGCAGCGCTGAACTTGGAGAGTGAATCCAATGTTTAGTGTTTCAATCACTTAAGCCATGCAAGAGTGACTTCTTTTTCTGAGTTCACTCAAAGGTTGATTAGAGCCTTTGACAGAAAGAGATCAGAGGAGAGAAATCCCACACCATCATGGGAGGAGACTTGTACCAGCGCTATCATAGCCTTGGAAGAGCAGCCTTCTAAATCTGCAAATGGGGCAACCATTTCAGTGGAGGGAAGTACTATTGCAGCCATACAAGGAGATCCCAAGTTCCATCAAGGTATGAATGAGGTTCCACTTTCTATTTCAGAAAATTCTTTTGAGGATTGTGGAAACTCATATTTAAATGACCAAGAATCAACATACATTGCTAACCTAGAGTAGCAAGGTTGCACTGCGCTATGCAACATGAAAACATTCAAGGAAGAAATAAACCATCATCCTCATGAGCCATTGTTGGATTTCATATCACACTTGAGGTTAGGGTTTGAAGACGTGAAGGGAAGGATGAAAGATAGTAGACATCTTGAAGTGAGAAACCCTTTCTCCTTTCTAGATGACCCTTTCTCAATGAGCTCCTCTCAGCTCAAAGAGAAACTTCTAATTTCAACAAATCCAAGACCTCATTGGTTTTGGAGGACCATTGTTGAGAGGGAGATCTCATGGAGAGATTTCATTAGAGCTTCACTTCAACACATCATGGAGTGCAAGGTTTTTCTTTCCTTATCACACTTGGATCTCCATGGATTCAAGGGGGAATAGATATATGATGGAGGACATCTTCAGATGGATAACATCTCTCATGCTTGTGTTGGACACTCCTTGAGCCTTACACATCATGATGGGAGGTTTTTTCCTACCACCTATTTGGGTCCTTATGGGGTCAAATTGATCCTTGAGAAGAATGCATTTCAACATCCCATGAAATGCAAGGACATAAATCTGATTTGGGAAGATGGTATCCCTCATGGTAGGAGTACCAAGATGGAGGATGGAAGGAGACATCCACAATTGGTTGAGTGGATGTGGATGAAAAAAAAGAAGCTGGTGAGCTACTTGCAAATTTATGACACCGGTCAGCAGGAGGCTTGGCTGCGCTGGTTACTCTTGAAAGAGTTTGGTCATCATCCTCTTTCTAAGGGTATGTGGCAGGATACTTGCATCTTTGAGTAGCAAAGAGTACAGATACATGGTGTTGATATGGTCTTCATGTCATCCATTATGTCTTCATCACCTTATTTGTATGATGGAAGTATGGGGAGGCAGCAAAATATTTTGTTGCTTTGCTTGTTCTTGGGAGAGCAAGAGCATATTTTCTCTCACACTTTGCATGATGTTGCAGGAGGAGGAGATGACATTATCTCCTTAGCCTTAGATTATCAAGAGGTACTTCCACCTTGGGAGGGAATTCTTATGTGTAGCAGCATTATGAGAGATGTATTTGATAAGGAGCATGTCAAATAATGGAGCTATGAGTTGGCAAGAGCTTATTTGCAGGGGCCAACAACGCTGTCACTTGAGAGCTTGGGGTTATTGATGGAGTATCCCCAGGATCACTTCACACTTGATGCACTTGGTGGACAAAGAGGAGGTGAGGATGATGGAGTAGTGGATGGGAACATCTATTACATTGATATGATCTTAATTTCTATGGTCTTCTTGACTTGGATTTCCAAGTATAAGGAGGGTGATCTTCATGCAACATACGGTTCATTCCTCTTCAGGGGAGTGTGTCATACCACTATGGAGGAATCATTCATATACATATGCATCATCTTACTCTTAACACATGGTAATAATATTGCTTTTGCATCCATGGATTATCTAACACAATATTTGGACACTCTTACCATTCATATTCAGTGAATTTCTCCACAAGAGGGCAAGCTTTTCATTGAGCTCCATGGTCAACATTGGGCCAAATTGTATGATGGAGACAGCCATCTCTTATATGGACGTGGGCAAGTGCTTTCTTTCATGTATGTTCAGTTGATGTACCTAGCCATTTGCTATTTACCAGTAGATCTCATGACATACATAATTATCCATGTAACACAAAACAACTTGCCATGTAATTTTCTGAAGCAGCATGTTTGGAAAATTGCGCTGTCACTATTGGGAAAACTGTTGGTACCTTCTTGCACTACATGAGACCTTCAAAAATTTCCTCATTTTGATTCTGATCATGATTTCATTTGCTGCTATTGATCTTATTTGTACTGGGAGCATGATTGGGAGAGAGACACATGAGTTGGGTGTGTCCTTTGGGGGAGAATATTCCCACACTTTCTACATTGCATGTTCTAATGGGAGCATGAGAGGAGACATGGCCACCACTGCCAAACACTTGTTTCCTTTTGTTGAGGTGGGCCATGTCATTGATGGGATGCCATATGGTGATGATTTCCTATCCATCACACATGGGTTGATTTGGGCCAGCTTGATTCACAGCGTTGGATGAGAGATCTTTGGGGATCTAGTCTTCATCCTGCCACTTGAGGGAAATTATTTTGCAACCCAGGATCAGAATTTTCTCTACAATTATCATAAGTGGAGAGGAGGACAGCGTGGGGAAGGCTTCTATGTCTACCATGTTAATATTTTCAGCCCACCTACATTGCATGACCTCAAGGTGGAGGAGCATTTTCAGGAGTTTCCATGTTGGGAGGTGACTCATTTTGTATGGATGATTGCTTGGGGATGGAGGATCCACTTGAGGAAGATTTTTTCCCAATAATTTTCAGTCTCCATGCCTTGGGAGGCAACTTCTCAGTTCTATCCATGCATTTGCTTGAGGACAAGCAACATTTGGGAGGGGAGGACTGTAATATTCCAAAATTTGCATGTAGCAAATTGGAATATTAATTTTTGCTGATTTCAATTAGGAGAAGAATAAATGGGAAAAGAGGCCCATGCAAATAAAAATCTAAGTAAAATCCCTCATAGTATGAAAGGGATCATCATTGGAGCTGGATTTCACACCCTCATGTGTGAACATGATCATTTGCAGGTGGACAAGGTCAAGTTTGACCAAGTCAACAACGCTCGAATAGAAGGTGGAGGACACTTAGAGAAACAACGCAGTATGAATGGGAAGATGTTTCTTTGGTAAAAGAAACCCTAATGAGTGGGACCCATGGTGATAGGGATCTCACTTGTTTAAAAGGAGGGCAAGGAAGCCATTGTTTCGCATGTTGAAGATTATTGATTTCTTGTCTGTTTAGACTTTGTGCATTCTCCTGTTGTTCAACAGAGTTGTAGTGCTGCTTAGCACAAGGAATTCATGTTTAGGGATTCCTTATCCTTTCAATAAAGGCCTCTTGAGGGAGTTTCTCTTCATTTTCTCCACATTCAGGCTTGAGGCCAAGAATCCTCCTTCAGCTACAACGTTATTCCTGTAGCAGGAAACGTTGTCCCGGAGCTATTTTTCAGAGGAAGGAGTCTCCTTACCTTTGTAGGATCAGTGAGGGAGAATTTGAGCTGATTCCCATCATATTTGGCATCATGCCAACCATTTTTCATCACCTACAATGCAGTCCCTCTCATTGACTGCGTTATTTTCATTGAGTATCTGCAGTGAGGGTTGCAGTATTGGTTTGGAGGGTCAGATCTTCAGTGTTAGGATCAGCCTTTCACTTGGAAGATCCATTGGAGGAGGTATTTTCATTGGATGCAACATCTTCAACCTTCTCCATTCATTTCTAGTTCTTGAGTTGCAGCTGCTACCCAGCAACTTCGGCATTTCGCAGATTTGCCATTTTGTGCATATTTCAGCCAATCCTTCTAAGGATTGTTGTATTGTTGTTTCCAGGGGTTGAGATCTTGCTCCCCGATATATTTTGAGCTATACATTTATATATCCATGTATTGACATCATTTTTGCAGCAGTTCTCCATAATAGACTACGTTGTCATAGCTTGGGGTTTTACATATGTAGCAGTGTTCTTCATCTCCTTGTACATGTATTGTTGAGGCTTGCATGCCTTGCTAGCAGATCCCATTTTGGGATATTACATCATCATAGAATAATAACTCTTATTAAAATATGATAATGCCAACCAAGTCAGGGATTTCCACGTACCACACGACCATAGATTGAGCTGAACAAAATCTCTCTTTCAGTCAATCACCCCCATACCATATTCCAATCATGAATGTGGGATATCACGGAATAAACCAAAAAAAACCAAACCAGGGCTTCCAGAGGCCAAACCACCTCAAACCTCAACCAATTATTCCACCTCACGACTGGGCATCACTAACATCAATAGATCGATCCCTATCCAAGTTTTCCAGATCTATAGATCGTTTTTTCCAACCCGGCTTCGGGACTAGTAACACAACCCACAATTATCGCAGGGCTCCAGAGCATTTGTCCAACCAAGGCTCTAAGACTAGTAATTATACCCACCAAGGGCACCAAATAATTTTTCCAACCAAGGCTTCTAGGGCTAGTAACTCAACCCAAGTTGTTCCAAGGCTTCCAGAGCATTTATCCAACTAAGGCTCCATGAATGATCCAAATGGAAAGTGGCCTATAGCCATGATATTCATCCACCCATAGTATTTATTTGCCTATGGTATTGTAAGTGACATCTATCCATGGTATTAAGTCACCCATGGTATGTAGCCACCCATGGTATTCATCCACACATGGAATTTACCCATGGTATTGTAAATGACATCCACCCATGGCATTCATCACCCATGGTATTTATCCACCCATGGTATTGTAAGTGACATATGCCCATGGTATTCATTCACCCATGGTATTTACCAACCAACAGAATTTACATGTGTTATTGTAACTAAAAAATGTTATAAGTAAAAAGTCACATCTTGTAAAAGGACGGATTTTCCACCACAATGTAGCTTTTACAATTATTCTCTATTTTAATAAAAACATTCTTTGTGGTTTTATTTACTGTGTGTTCTCACCTTTTTCTCGCATTCTAATCTTGTAGATATTTCTAGATCCATTTCAATTTTTTAGATCTTGGGGGCCTCCCCCCAAGATCTAGATCAGTGGGATCAGATTAGGGTTACAAATCCATGTGAATAAGGGTTTAGAGCATATTTCAATTTCAATTTTTTGTAGCTATACTGAGAAAACTCCAAGAAATTTTCACGACCTCCACGGAGCATTTTCTGGGACAAAGCGGATTTTTTTTTTTGAAATTTTTTTGGAAACAAGTTTGTAGAGAATATTTGAAAATATTGGCATAGAAATTTTAGAAACAAATAGCAGATCTAGATTCCTTGCAAAAAAAATCCAATTTCAAAAAAAAAAATCAGTCGAATCAGAGTCTGGATGAGGGAGATATCGTTGATACAAAATGAACAATGTTACAGAGATTTTTCTAACAACAATTCGTGGACAATGGCTCTCCTGTTATTTTTTGCAGTTTTTAGTGCGAAATTTCAGAGAAATGGTTATAAATCTGAGCTCCCCTTAAAATAAATAAATAAATAAAACTAAAAATAAAAAATAAAAAATAAAAAAAATTGGTCGAATCGAAATCCGGACGAGGGAGTTATCACTGATTTAAAATCATCGATTTTTGTTTTCAGAAATTTTGTGATGGCGAGACAATTGCAGCGTGAATCTCAATTTCAAAAGTCTCCAGAGAGCGATTTCAAACACATTAGAAGGTGCAGAATGATCGTTCGATTTCCAAAAATAGGTTATAATAAATATTCTGAGTTATATTGACCGAGTTATGCCCATTTTAAATCTGGAACAACATTCAGAGCGGGTTCCCTTTGGAGACATGCCCTCCCACCCTGATTTAGTAGGCACCTGCTTCACATTCATCAGTTTTAGCATAGCAGCTTTTGGCTTGGGTTCTTTGGAGACGTGCCCTCCCACCCCAGGTTATGTAGGCACCTGCTACTTCATCAACAGTCAACATCACGGTTATGGGTCAACCGCACAAAATCCTTCTCATCAAAGTCCATTCGCTAGGCTACACATTGTTGGTATCATAGTTGATCACAAGCATTACAGGGTATCTCTATCCTCGGATCTTCGTTTGTCATGCTTCTGGGTCATCCATAAACCCACACTTCATCGAAGTCCATTTTCTAGGTCGCACATTGTTAGCATGACAGTTTGTCACAAGCATTACAGGGTATCTCTATCCTCGGATCTTCGTTTTCATGGTTATGGGTCATCCACAAACCCACACTTCATTAAAGTCCATTTTATAGGTCGCACATTGTCAGTATCACAGTTGGTCACAGGCATTACAAGGTATCTCTATCCTCGGATCTTCGTTCATCACGGTTATGGGTTAACCACACAAAACCCTTCTCTTCAATGGCTCTTCATATTCACCATTGCTTCTTAAGGAGGGAGGGATGATTCGAATGGAAAGTGGCCTACACGCATGGTATTCATCCACCCATAGTATTTATCCGCCCATGGTATTGTAAGTGACATCTATCCATAATATTAATTCACCCATGGCATGTAGCCACCCATGGTATTCATCCACACATGGAATTTACCCATGGTATTGTAAATGGCTTCCACCCATGGTATTTATCACCCATGGTATTTATCCACCCATGGTATTGTAAGTGACATATGCCCATGGTATTCATTCACCCATGGTATTTTCCCACCCACATAATTTACTTGTGGTATTGTAACTAAAAAAATGTTATAAGTAACAAGTCGCATCTTGTAAAAGAACAGATTATCCACCACAATGTAGCTTCTAAAATTATTCTCTGTTTTAATAAAAACATTCTTTGTGGTTTTATTTATTGTGTGTTCTCTCCTTTTTCTCGCATTCTAATTTTGCATATCTTTCCAGATCCATGAGGCTAGGCAAAACCATTGTCAATCCAGACAATCCTCTATGCCAATTACAGATCATAACCAAATAACCACATGCATACATCATGCATGCCAATAATAGAAAGTAAATCATACATGCAAATCGGTACCTACAAAGCAATCCAGTTGTAGTTGTCGATCCCATTGTCCCCTTACACTTTCCTTGTTTCCTTTTCCATCCAATGTGCTCCAATAATGCTCCAAGAAACTCTAAGTGTGCAAGTGTGAGTGTGAGAGAGATAGAATAGAGAGAGAGCTCCAAGCTAAAATCAACAAAAAACTATGAACTGATTCTCGGAAGCCTTTTTATCATTGATTTTCTTCATTTTTCCTTATTTTTCCATCAATTTCCTCGTCATGGAATTATGTGACCTTGCACCTTCCTTTTCTCCTATTTTCCAATATTTCATAAATAAAATGTCAATAAATGCCACTTTTCCTTTGCCAATTTCCATACGCATTCATTAATCACAAATGATCCCCATCACTATGTTTTTTCCCAACATCCCCATCACAATGTTTTTTCCCAACATTCAGCTTGGAATAAGTGTCCCATGACCTTGGTCTTATTCTTTTGCCTTTATTAACTTTATTACATGGATTTTTAACCGAGGTTGTTACAAAACCCTCCCCCTTGGGGGAACACCATCCTCGATTTTTAACGACACTTATAAACCAAAAAAATACATGCTTCCCATGGAGCTTTATAACATAGCGCGATGCAAAATTTACATCATATCATACTATTCAATCCATAACCAACATATCATGAACACCCTACCGCTTATTGGAGCTTTATAACACAAATTGATTTGGTATTTACATACATATGCATATACATATAGACATAACCAAAACACAACATCAAAACATATATCGAAGCACAATCGCTCAACCAGCAAATAAAGAAGGATACATAGCCCACATTTGATCAAACATCTCCCATGTAGCTTCATCGAGCCCAAAATGCTTCCACTGCACTTTAACTTGCTCGATTTCTCGATTCCAGAGCATGAGCATATTTCGCTGCAAAATGCACTGAGGTTCCGATTAGAATTATCTTTCTGGCTCCACCTACAATGTAGAACAATCAATCACATGATCAACATCTTTCACATACTTCTTAAGTAATGACACATGGAAAACATTATGGACTTTCATTGTCAGAGGTTGTGCAAGTTGGTAGGCTATTGGTCCAATCCTATCAAGAATGTTAAAAGGCCCGCAATACCGAGGTGCCAACTTGGCATACGATCTAATATTGAAGGAGATCTTCTTTGGCTTGATGCGCAAGTGCATTTTTTCCCCAACCTGAAACTCCTTAAACATCATGTGTTGATATGTATAACTCTTTTGTCTATCCCGTGTTGCCTTTAGATTATTCTTAATAACTTGCATTTCCCATTCCATTTTTGCCAACATGTCTGGTCCTATCAATACCATATTCACTGGATCACTCCAACTGATGGGAGTATTACAAATCCACTATAAAGTGCCTCAAACAGACTCATATTCAAGGATTATTGATACCCATTGTTGTAACCAAATTCAACTAGTGGTAAATATTCTTCCTACTTTCGTTGATGATGCATAACATACATTCTCAGCATGTCCTCGAGAATCATGTTGACCTTATCTGCTTGTCCATCTATTTGCTGATGATAAGTTGTACTGAGGGCCAACTCTGTACC
Organism: Pinus albicaulis; assembly: GCA_034641835.2. Classification (NCBI taxonomy): domain Eukaryota; kingdom Viridiplantae; phylum Streptophyta; class Pinopsida; order Pinales; family Pinaceae; genus Pinus; species Pinus albicaulis. The sequence goes on along the minus strand of CM076583.1, from coordinate 1,317,369,614 downwards.
CAAACCAACAAATAACTCTTTCCAAAACCTAGAAGTTAACTTGGCATCTCTATCGGATACAATCTTATTCAGAATGCCATGCAATCACACTATATCTATGATGAAGACTTCAACTACCTCACTAGCTAAATGAGTATACTTCACATGAATGAAGTGAGGTACCTTAGTCAACTAAAACCATGATAGAATCATGCTTTCTAGATGTCCTCGATCAACCTGTAATGAAGTCCATGGAAATGACCTCCCATTTCCACTTTGGAATTAGAATAGACTGCAATAAACCACCCGGATGCTTACACTCTGCTTTTACCTGTTGACAATCTAAACATCTTGCAACAAAATCTGCCACCTCTTTCTTCAAATTAGGCCAATGGTAGAACTTATTAACCATTTTCAATGTCTTTTGATATCCTGGGTGACATGAATATAGATTGACATGAAATTATCGCAAGATACTATTCTTGATGTCACTGTCATTTAGCACATAGATCCTGTCCCTAAATCTGACCAAACTATCTGCCGTGAGACGATAATCCACATGATGTAGCCTATGCTTAAGTTGTCGGTACCTGTCATCTTGTTTTCCTGCCTACAAGATCTGATCCTATAAATATGTCCCATAGGAACTCATAGTTGCTATGTGATTTACCTGTACTCTTCTACTAAGAGCATTTGCAACCCTGTTCTCTTTACCCTTAATGTATCTGATATCGAAGTCAAACTCACTGGTCGTAGCTAACCAACTAGCTTGCCTGGATTTAAAATTAGGTTGGTCAAACAAATATATTAGAGCACTATGGTCACTCATCAAACTGAACCTCCTACCAAGAATCTAGTGTCTCCACATCTTCAATGCATGGATTATCGTTTCCAACTCGAGATCATGCGTCACATAGTTATGCTACTGCTCATTCAGTTTCCTTGACTCATAACATACTACATGTCCTTCCTACATCAGAACTCCACCAAGTCCTCTCTTGCAAGTATCCGTACATACCACAAATTCTTTATCTAGATCTGCAATCTTTAGAACTAGAGTGTTGGTAAGCAACTGCTTCAACTTCTTAAAACTGGCTACACATTCCTTTGTCCATTCAAATTTCTTTCCTTTCCTCTACAATTATGTAATAGGATATGCAATATGTGAGAAGTTCCTGATGAACCTCCTATAGTAAAATGTTAACCCCACGAACGATCTACCCTCATCCACATTCATAGGAGCTGCCCATTCCATGATAGCTCTGTTTTTTTCCGGATCCACTGCACCTTCCTTGGAAACCACATGCCCCAATTAATGAACCTTGGTATGAAAGAAACTTCATTTACTAAGTTTGACATACAAATGATGCTCTCTTAACAATCTCAATACTACTAGTAAGTGTTCAACATGTTATTCCTCATTTTTAGAATATATCAATATATCATCAATGAAGACAATCACAAACTTGTCCAAATAAGGACACAACACACTATTCATCAAGAACATGAAAGTAGTTGGAGCATTAGTCAAACCAAAAGGAACTACACCAAACTCATAATCCCCATACCTGGTTCAGAAATAAGTCTTGTAGATGTCCTCTTCTTTGATGTGTACCTAATGATATCTTGACCTCAAATCAATCTTCGAGAACACTGTTGCTCCCTTCAACTAATCAAACAATTCATCAATAATCAACAACATATACTTGTTCTTGATCGTCACCTTATTCAATTGCATGTAATCAATGCATAACCTAAGAGAGCCATCATCCTTCTTCAAAATAAACACTGACGCACCCCAAGGTGACATACTTTGCCTAATTTATCCCTTGTCAAACATTTCCTTCAACTTCAACTTTAATTCCACTAACTTTGGAGCGCTCATCCTGTAAGGTGCCTTCGATGTTGGTGTTTCTCCTAGAATCAACTCAATAGAAAAGTCCACTTCCCTGTCACTGGAAATATCCTCAAGAATTAAGCATCCTCAATATCCTTACCTTTGTCACTGGAAATATGCACTGCAATTAAGACACATCCTTTCGTACGACTGCGCTTTTCCAGCATAGTTGTAACCATTTTAACTGATGTAGCCTTATTCTTACTGTTGTGGCTCATTTGCATTTACCTTTGAAATATTTTTCAAAACACCAAAAGAAAATATATGTTAGAAATTGTAGAAGTTTGTATGTCGAAGAATAATTTTGATTTATATGTTGGTACATTAAGATTTCGTGATGAGATGTGAAGGTAGGTCGAAGGATTGGATAACCACAACAAATCTCAGGAGGGTTTTAACACCGTGGAGAAAGATGGAGTTGCATGATTTCATTAAACAAACTATCGCAAGGAGTAGCATGGAGAATATGGAGCTGTAGAGCGGCGATAGCCGAAGAAACAGAGAAATCAATTAAGGCAGAAAACCTTTATAAGATTCCCAAAGGAGGCGATCTGACGGCGAGGATTAAATCACAGAATTAAAGTAAGATATGGACGGACCAGGTTGCATCACAATGTTAAGTTTGAAAAGTTGCAAATTGGACACGTGTCGGCAGAGCACGATTTCGCATCGGCAATTATTTAGTTTATGCGTTAAGGACTTCGCAAGTTAAACAAAATAACTTATGATGCGGTAAGAAGCGAAACTTGCAATGTGATAAAGGGAGGAGCCACATGTTGGCACAATGATTCAGTGCATATCACTCATCGGCAAGTTTAGAGTTTAGCATTAAGACTTCACAAGGTAAATTATTTTGGTTGTGATGCGACAAATGGGAGATGGCGGTGTGAGGCAGTACAGCGGGATTGTTCGATTGGGGCGCAGATCAACGGTGGAGGTTAAATCACAAACAGAGTGGTTTCGCACATCGAAATGATTATTGTTTACCATTTAAGCTAGTTGTTATAATTTCCCATGTGCGATATCGAATAAGTTGGGAAGTGTGATTGCTTCTGATTGGTCAGGTCGTGTGTGGGCCCGTAAACCACAGGTCTACGGGGTTTGTATAAATTTGCAGCCGTGTATGCGATAAGGTAATGCGAAGGGGCGGCCAATGAATAAAGAGGCATAGGCAGAGTCAGGAAGAAGAATGTATAGTGGCACCGTGGGAAGCACGACAACTATGTCAAGTCGGGCACCGAGGCGTCGTTACATAATTGTGAAATTATTGCATCATAACCAGAAAGGACACCTCAGCACTTCGTGAGGATGCATCAACAACATCAGATTCAACAAAATGAACAATATTTCCAGTTTTTATTTGTTTTCTCTATATTATTGCATAAGTAATCTTAACAGTTTAGGTAGTCGAATAGTTTCAAGAAGTTTAGCAGTTATGAACTACTTTGATGTATTCAATTAGATATAAATAAAGAAAAGAGGTCTCAAGTTTCAGACCTTTGGATGATTGTTAATTTGGTACTGAATTTTTTGAGAAATTAATGAAATAAGATCAAGTTTCCTGCACCTGTTGATGTTGATATGTATTTCCAGTTTCTCTCTGTGTTTATTCTTCTTTGAATGAAGTGAAGTAATGTAGCAGTCGGTCTCTTAATTACATCTATGAGTAAGAGTTAAATCACCTTAATTTGTGCTCCTTCACTTCATCTCTTCTCTTTTCACAAACTCCTGATGAAACTTTAAAGTAATAGATTTAGTGTTTACAACATATTATTTCGAGTTTCCTCTCTCTCCATGATTTCCTCTGAAACTTAAAAGTGAAGCATCTGAATTTTAGTTTCTCTTACATTTCTTCTTTTCATTTCATTCAAGTATCAACATTTTATGGCATTGTGAAGGCTTTAATTATATTAGATTATTGAGGGTATTAAGTAATTAAACTCCAAACGTGTTAAACATAGGCCATTTGATATCGTAATTGTGACATACATTTATAAAATGTCTTAAGCATTGATTCCTTACCACAACCAAGGGATTATTTCTTGAGATACAACATTTTCTGGCACCGTTGCCAGGGACGAAGAAATAAAGTTTATTTTTCCTTGGGTTTTTTACATTATTTCCTTTGTTTGTTCAGTGAGGAGGAAATATTGGGTTGTGTTTGTTATTTTCGAAATTTTGGCTTTCAAAAGGCCTCACATGAGGTCAGGTATCTCATAGCGGATAGTCCCTACCTTGCCACACCCAGAAATATTGGTTTCTAAAAAGGCTCAGAAACCTGAAATTCCTTCAATACCTAATCCTACATTATCTGCTCCTGACACCAGTTCTCATAACCCTTTGTTGAAGATATTTCTGAGGAACTCTCTTTCTTGGAACAAGATTCTCCTTCCACACCCATTCATTTTCAAGAACCTAAGTTAGAAGAACATTATTTTGAGTCTTTTTCTTTTACCTTCACTCAAGTTCAACCAAATATAGTTGTTGGTTCTTCTGCCATTGTTCATCAACCCACTCCCATATCAGTTTTGCCTCCACCCTCATTCACTTTCACAACGGGTTCATCAACCTCAACTACCCAAGGAACAATTGACCAAGGTGTAAATATGGCAGCACCAGCCTTTTTGTTGAACATATATGATCCACTAAATCTTGCGCAACCAATGAATTCCATGCCTCAAGAATACCTCAAATTACTTCCTCATTTCATTGGAGAAGATGAAGTAACTGCACAACAACATTTACCCTTTTTTTTCACTTTTGCTGAGAATTTAAATGTAGAACATCTTGATGTTGTGATGAGACTATTTGTGCAGTCTCTAGATGGAGAGGCTAGAAAATGGTTCAATAAATAACTGGGAAGAGTTAGAAACTCAATTCACTCAAAAATGGGGAGAAAAGAGAGATCATGGTTACTCATTGAAATAGTTTAATTCAATTAAAAGAAGGCCTAATGAAAGCATTTCTGAGTTTGTAAAAAGGTTCAACAAATTGTACAATAGTTTACCCATAGAGATGAAGCCCCCCACCTGTAGGAGCAAAGGTAGTTTTTTTTGGGGCTTTTGAAGCTGATTTTAGCTTTACATTGAGAGAGACAAGAGTCCCTACTCTTGAGCAGATATAGACAGATGCTCTAGAGATCGAAGCTAATATGACTGCAGCTGGAAAAGCGAAAGGGAAACAACTGGTCCAAGAGAAGGGGAAAGCAAAAGAAGGATCATCACAAGATATAAGAATTGAAGATATAACAAAGGTGATGAAGCATTTAAACAATAAGCTAGCCAAGATGGAATTGGAAAATAAAAACTCCCAAAGATAGGTACAACAAACTGAGGGGGTTTTAACCTTCAATTCAGAAGACATCCCCTGCAAATTTTGCAGAGGGAACGAAGAGATCAAGACCAGATTCAAGCACCGTTGTATATAGAAGCAGCACCTGCAGAGCCGGCAGAAGATGACCAAAGGGAGGCCGAGGATCGTTTATCTGCTATGTATGCAATAGAAGAGGATGAAGAGGAAGATTATGAGGGAGAATATGTTGAAGCAAAATTATCTTTTGATTGAGATGAAATGGATGAATACTGTAGACAATTCATAGATTTCATGCAAGCTGAGTTACATAAAAAGTACGATTTAAGGTCTATAAAGAGATCTAGAGTTCAGGATAATGAAGGTGAACAACAAGGTTCCGTTCCTCCTCCAATGGCGACTCCACAACAAAGGGACCCTGTGAAACAAGTTAGTAAGGGGAAACAACCTGTAAATTCACTTAATAGAACAAATGTGCAACAGGCTGAATCATCCCAGAACAAATCAGTTGACACTAATATTTTGGAGAGAGTTGTTCCTGTACCCGAACAAGCGGCAAATTCTAGAAAGAGTGAAGAAGAAACTGAAAAGAACGTTAAGCAAAATCATGCTTTCAGTTTGGAAAAAGAATTGGAGAAGGTTAAAATCCAGATACCTCTTCTAGAATTAGCTAAAATACCAGCTTACAAGAAAGAAATTTCAGAATTTATTAATCTCACATAGGTGGAAGATATAAGTGACACAATGAACTTACAAGAAGAAAATCTAGTGGTCGCCTTTGGTCCTCATGTAGAAGAAGTAGATCCTTCTATTCCACCCTTCTATATTTCTCTGTTGCTTCATGATTTTACTCTACATAATTGCATGCTAGACTCACGAGCGTCCCATAGTCTCATGCCATTGTCTGTTATGAAGGAACTTAACTTGCAGATTACCAAACCTTATAGGGATTTGTATTCATTTAATTCCAAAAGGGTGAAATGTGTTGGGTTAATTAAAGATGTAGCAGTTTCGTTGGCACAAATCCCAGCAAAGAGTATAGCCATGAATGTAGTGGTTGCTGACATCCCAGCCAGGTTTGGAATGCTCTTGTCAAGATCTTGGGGAGAAAAGTTGGGAGGCGTACTAAAATTAGATTTCACTTATGCTATCATTCCGATTTTTAATGGGGAAGAAAGGATATTGTATAGGGAAACAAGGTTTGTGAAGATTACCTCCAAGAAAGATGCAGGAAATTCCCCCATTTATAGTCAAGAAACATACAAGGTTTATTGTTTCATGCTGCATGAAGATGCAAAATTTTTTGAAGACACAAGGAAGCAGCTCTCTTCATCAGTTGTAAAGAATGAGATGCACTCAAGGAAGATTTGGAAGTTCTACTTTGATGGTGCCTACTCAAAGGAGGGTGCAGGTGCTGGATTCTTGTTGATATCACCAGAAGGTAACCTCGTGCCTTCCTCTTTTAAACTAGAATTTGATTCAACAAACAATGTGGTTGAGTATGAGGCCTTAATCTCAAGCCTTCAAGTTACTAAACAGATGGGAGTTCAATGTATTTTAATTTTTGGTGACTCTGAATTGATAATAAGGCAGATTAAAAATCATTGTCAAACCAAGCATCCGAGATTGAGATCATATAGGAATGAATTTTTGGATCTGATAGAAAACTATTTTGACGCCTTCAATCTTCAGTATATTTCGACGGAGGAGAATAGATTGGCTGATTCTTTAACAGTTGCAGCTAGCACCTTCAAACCTCCAATAAATCCAAGGTTAAGGTATGAAATTGAAATTAGACATAGACCTTTTATCCCTGACAATGTGAAACATTAGCAGGTGTTTGATGATGATGAATAGATAAATCAGTTCTTGACCATGATTGGAAGCTTTGAATATGTTGAGATAGACCAAGAGGAAGAACAAACAGAGCAGAAAGCAGAAATAAGAAACCTTAAGAAGTCAATAGGTGAACAGAAGATTATCCAATTGAAAGGTAATGTGCTCCCCAAAGGGTTGGTTCCCCTTGAAAGATTATTCGATGCTAATGATGTTTTTGTTGATTCAAAGAAAACAGACTGGGTTTCTAATCTAGTCCTTGTAAGAAAGAAGAATGGAGAGATAAGACTATGTGTAGACTTCAGGAACTTGAACCGAAAATCTCTAAAAGATACTTATCCTTTTTCAAAAATGGATTATGTCTTACATAAGGTGACAAGAGCTCACATGTTGTCTATGGTTGACAGATTTTATGGGTATAATCAAGTAGCAGTAGAAAAAGAAGAGCAGAAGAATATTTCTTTCACTATGCCCTGGGGCACCTTCATGTACGCAAGGATGCCATTTGGCCTTATGAACACAGGTGCAACATTTCAGAGGGCCATGGACATAGCCTTTGTTGGTGACAGGTTTGTAGTTATATATCTGGATGATGTAATTGTTTTCTCAGGGTCAAATGATGAAAACCTGGAGCATTTGAAAAAAAAATTTCAAAAGTGCAGAAAGTTTGGTCTGTCATTAAATCCTAAGAAATATTTAATTTCCTTAGAAGAAGGTAAATTATTGGGTCACATAGTTTCTAAACAAGGAGTAAATATTGACCCAGCAAGGGTGGAATCCATTCAGACTATTCCTTTACCCAGAAACAAGAAAGATATCCAGATATTCGTGGGAAAAATAAACTTTCTGAGGAGATTTGTGCCCAATTATGCTGAGATTGTGAGAAGTATAACATATATGTTGAAGAAAAATGCAGAAGTGAAATGGGACAAGGGAGCAAGAGAAGCATTTTCTAGAATAATGGAAGCACTGTAGGAAGCTCTAGATCTGATTAGTCCAGGCTATCAAAAGGCCTTTCAGGTATTCTCATTTGCATCCCCCACTACTATTGCCGTTGTGTTGTTGCAGAAAAATGAAGATAGTAAGGAGCAACCAGTTGCATTTTTCAATAAATTTCTCAGAGATGTTGAGCTCAAATAAAATATTCTGGAGAAACAAGTATATGCTTTGGTCAAAGCACTGAAAGCCTTTATGACTTATGTGTTACAGTCCCAAATAACTGCTTATGTTCTTAATTCTATTGTGAAAGACGTGCTGGTCCAAAGCAATGTTGAAGGAAAAAGGGGGAAGTGGATAGCAAAAATCCAAGAGAATGATTTGGACATCAAACCCACCAAGATAGTCAAGGGATAGGGGTTAGCGAAGTTGTTGACAGAAACAAATTTTCAAGCCTTGGGAATCAATCTGTTGGCACCAATGGATGGAGATGTTAATGAAGAAGGTCAAAACAAGTCCAAAACAGGTATTCAATACAAATTTGTGTGCTCTGATTGGTATAAATATATTGTGCATTACCTGTGTTTCTTTTCCTATCCAACTTCACTAAATAGAACAAAATAGAGAGCTCTCAAGCTCAAGTCTCAACCATATGTTATCATAGAAGCAAAGCTATATTGGAAAGATCCTGCTAGTATTTTGCTATTATGTTTGACCGAAGGAGAATCTATTGAAGTCACCAAACAATATCATGAAAGTATGTGTGGAGAACATTATAGCTAGAAGGTCATGCTCATAAAATTCTCAAGTCAGGCTTCTATTGGCCAACCCTGTTTGCAGATGTTTATAGACTGGTTAGAAGTTGTTAAAAGTGTCAGTTGTTTGCTGAAAAGAGAAAACTTGCTCTGTTACCTCTCATCCCAGTATCTATTGAAGAACCTCTCATCCCAGTATCTATTGAAGAACGTTTCAGGCAATGGGGATTGGATTTTATTGGAGAGACCAATCCACCATCAAGTGGACATTTCAAGTGGATTCTGACTGCCACTAATTACTTTACAAAATGGGTTGAAGCGATACCCACTAAGAAGGAAAATGACCAAGTAGTGATGAAGTTTCTGGAGGAAAACATTTTCAGCAGATTCGGATGTCCAGTCAAAATTGTGACTGATAATGCTCAGGTATTCAATTCTACTCATTTCATTAATTTCTGTCAAACATATAGTGTAACTTTATCACATTCCACAACATATCATCCCCAAGGGAACAGATTGGCAGAGTCCTCAAAGAAGACATTGGTCATAATCTTGAAGAAGACAATCACTGAGAATCAGAATGATTGGGATATGAAGTTGAAGTTCTTCCTCTGGGCAGTTCGACTCACCCGTAGAAGATCTACTGGGAAGTCTCCCTATGAATTGGTTTATGGGTCTCAAGCACTATTTCCTATTTAGCTGGCCAAACCAATGATTTCTTTCCTTCAAGAAGCTCATGGAGAACCTAATTCTCTAGTAAGAAGATTGAGCAAGATAATTGCATCAAGTGAAAACAGAAAAAAATTCAGGGATAGCTTGATTACTTATCAGGAAAAGATGAAGTCTATATTTGACAGAAAAGCAAAAGAAGTTATATTTCAAGCAGGAGATTTGGTACAAAGATGGGACACCAGATGAGAAGAAAAGGGGAAGCATAGTAAATTTGACCCTCTTTGGTATGGTCCATACAGAACCTCTGAGGCAAGGTCAAATAATACATTTATTTTGGAAGATCTAGATGGAGAGTCAGTACAACTGCTTGTGAACAGGCAGTGTCAAAAGCATTATTTCCAGCATTAAAAGTCAGCATTCCACCATTGTAAATACCGAATTTCTCATTGTTCATATGTCACCAAGAAATATTTGACTCCATGCCCAATAGATAAGGTACTAATCTGCGGTTCTTAAAGCTTCCGTGGAAAAAACCACTATCCCCATGTGGAGACAGATGTTGTGCCTCATTTTCATTTACCTTTGAAATATTTTTCAAAACACCAAAAAAACATATATGTTAAAAAATGTGAAATTTTGTATGTCGAAGAAGAAATTTGATTTATATGTTGGTACATTAACATTTCGTGATGAGATGTGAAGGTAGGTCGAAGGATTGGATAACCAGAATAAAGCTCAAGAGGGTTTTGACACCATGGAGAAAGATGTAGTTGCACGAGTTCATTGAATGAACTATCGCAGGGAGTAGTGTGGAGTAGATGGAGATGTAGAGCGGTGACAACCGAAGAAATAGATAAATAGATTAAGGCAGAAAACCTTTAGAATATTCCCAAAGGAGGTGATCTGACAGCGAGGATTAAATTGAAAATTTAAAGTAAGAGATGGACGGACCAGGTTGCATAGCAAAGTTAAGTTTGAAAAGTTGCGAAGTGGACACGTGACGACATAGCGCGATTTCGCATTGGCGATTATTTAGTTTATGCGTTAAGGACTTCGCAAGTTAAACAAAATAACTTGCGATGCAGTAAGAGGTAAAACTTGCGATGCGATAAAGGGAGGAACCACGTGTTGGCACAACAATTCAATGCATATCGCTAATCGGTAGCTTTAGAGTTTAACATTAAAATTTCGCAAGGTAAAGTATTTTGGTTGCGATGCGACAAACCAGAGATGGTGGTGTGAGACAGTACAGCGGGACCGTTGGATTGGGGCACATATCAACATTGGAGGTTAAATCGTAGATAGAGCAGTTTCAAACATCGACATCATTATTGTTTACCATTTAAGCTATTTGTTATAGTTGCAAATGTGCGATATCGAATAAGATGCGAAGTGCAATTGCTTCTGATTAGTCAGGTCATGTGTGGGCCCGTAAACCACAGGTCTGCAGGGTTTTTATAAAGTTGCAATCGTGTATGCGATAAGGTAATGCGAAGGGGAAGCCAATGAATAAAGAGGCATAGGCAGAGTCAGGAAGAAGAATGTATAGTGGAACTGTGGGAGGCACGATCGCTGGGTCAAGTCGGGCACCGAGGCGTCATTACAGAACTGTGCAGCTGCTGCATCATAACCAGAAAGGACACCTTGGCACTTCATGAGGACGCATCAACAACATCAGATTCAACAAAACGAACAATATTTCCATTTTTTATTTGTTTTCTCTATATGATTACATAAGTAATCTTAACAGTTTAGGTAGTCGAATAGTTTCAAGAAGTTCAACAGTTATGAAATACTTTGATGTATTTAAGTAGATAGAAATAAAGAAAAGAGGTTCTGAGTTTTGGACCTCTGGATGACTGTTAATTTGGTACTGAATTTTCTGAGAAATTAATGAAAGAAGATCAAGTTTCTTGCACCTGTTGATGTTGATATGTCTTTCTAGTTTCGCTCTGTGTTTATTCCTCTTTCAATGAAGTGAATTAATGTAGCAGTCGATCTCTTAATTACATCTGTGAGTAAGAGTTAAATCACCTTAATTTGCGGTCCTTCACTTCATCTCTTCTCTTTTCACAAACTCCTGATGAAACTTTAAAGTAATAGATTTTGTGTTTACAGCATATTATTTCGAGTTTCCTCTCTCTCCATGATTTCCTCTGAAACTTAAAAGTGATAGATTATGTTTCTCAGCATATCATTTTGAGTTTCCCTTACATTTTTTCTTTTCATTTCATTCAAGTATCAACAGTTTATGGCATTGTGAAGGCTTTCATTATATCAGATTATTGAGGGTATTAAGTAATTAAATTCCAAAGGTGTTAAACAGAGGCCATTTGATATCGTAATTGTGACATACATTTATAAAATGTCTTAAGCATTGATTCCTTACCACAGCCAAGGGATTATTTCCTGAGATACAACAGTATCCTAGTAAGAAGATAGTTGAGAGATGACTGTAGATATCATAATGTTTCGAATCATGTTTGAGCGAGTCTTTAATCCAATGCAAATTCACCTACAAAAACAGACCTTGAACAAATGCATCTAATCTCAAAAACATAAACCATAACCATAAACCCTCATCCAAGTTCAACGTTGTTTCAGAGATCAATAGAATAGTTCATACCTCTCTTAAGATAGCTCTCTTCTCCACAGGGATGAAACTATATTCAGAGCTCACTTTTTGATATTCGTTGGATTCATATTCTCATAAGGTAACCAAGGTGGCTTTAAATAGATTTTAGAGACATCTTATGAGAACTAGCCGAGTTGAGGTTTGGAGGGAAATGAAATTTAAAATTTAAAATGTGGTGGAGCCAAAAATATCCCTTGGTGATGAAGATTACATCAATTTGGAGGGCTATTTTGAATTTTAAAATTCAAGTTTTTTTAGAGCCAAAACCTTAGATAAACTTAGGTCGTCTTTCATGGAGTGAAGATGGAGTTCAAAATTCAAATCTCAACACCAGTTTAATAATTTTCTTCTAATTCCATGAACTAATAATAATATTCCATGTCATCTTATTTGGGGCTTTTGACCATTTTGGACCACATGATAGGGGCATAAAATTTAAACAAGCATATCTTTCAAACCGTGAGGGCCCTCACGTCGTTCTACATGCTGCCAGAATCAACATGAAGAGGAGAATCCAACAAAGATGGTCCAAACTCGAGAAACTATGATCTTCCATATCATTTTGTATAATAAAGATAGGGAATCTTCTGGTGCTGCTTATTTTGACATCAATGACAACCATATTTCAGCATTCATCTCCTAGTATTCCATTGTGGCAGGATTCAAAGATGCTATAGCAGCATTCAATCAAAGTAGGATTATTTACCATAGTTAGAGTTATCCCTCTACAATGAACAATTTTCAGATCAAGGATATCACGATTCCCATATTTTGGAGAGAGAATTCTGTCTAGAATATATTTTGGATAACACTGCACATGTGATGGATGGTTTTCTAGGACTTGTCTTGAGGAAAACATGAAGGGATTTTGGGAGCATATCTCTTCCATTGAACTTCCTTAATGAAACCAAATGAGTTGTCATTGTTTTCCTCTTTGATGTCATAAACCTATGGTGTTGATTTATTTTCTTACATGTTGATGAAACGAGAAGAGACAAGGATGAAGAATGAAAAAAACATGCAAAAACAATTTAAAATGGGGTGAATTTTAAGGCAGATATCTAAGAAAAAGATGAGCATGCAGTTTTCTTGCAAGTATGCAGAGGACCACTTATCTCTCTTGTTACCAATTGTTTCCATATAGATAATTCACATTTGTACAAGATAAATTTGGGGGTTGGATTGTCTACATTTCTTGTCCCCAAAATGATAAGCCAGGGTGTTATTTTGAACTGACTGTTATCAACAAGTGCTAGTGCTAACAATCCTAAATTTGGTTCATTTTGTTAGTGCTGGAATCAGCACTTGGACTACATCAAGCGCCTAACCAGACAGATCTTAAGCTCGAGGGCTATTTCTTATGATTTGATTGGGTTTTTTGGAAAGTGGTTGGATCTCAAGCACTCTGAAAGGAACGTTGAACAGATAAAAAATCTCTGACACATATGAGGGCACTCGTATATATGATGTGGTAGAAAAATTTGTAGTTCAATGATTAGAAGAATGGGAGAAAGACAGTGGGTCTCTAGGACAAAAGTCCACTACTGGGAGGAAAAAATGACACAAATTCCAAATCTGAAATGTATAATGAAAGAATGCTTTAAAGAGACTTACAAGAATCTCACTTTACATTTAAATAATCCCATTACAAGGAATTCTTCTGACTAACATGACCTCATGAATCAGGGACTGACAAAAACAGATTAACATGCATGCTAGATCAAAAGACTTATAAAAACATGAAACAGGGTTTAATTCCACCTCGAGGAATGCTTATGAACAATTTTCAATTCATACTGAATCAGGAAATCTTAGAACAAGACTTACAAAAACAAATCCATATGACTTGGAGGTTCACAATACTTATAAAAACATGAGATATAATTTTTATGATAAACCTGAAAAGGCAGATAAAGTATGTAAAAACATAATGGAAAACAATACACACACCATATGATTTGTGAATCCTCAAGAGTGTAACTGGAATATATTATGTGTTCGACAGTACACTGTTCAGGAATGTCATGAGAATCAGCAACAGGGCACTCAACCCTGTGCCACCAACCATATCCTATTACATAAAAATAAACTCTTAAATATAGTTGCACAAAACAAATTGCTGCTAAATTTTAGGAATGAAATTAAATAAAACAAACTAAAAATGGTAAACAAATCAAACTATTGCATAAATTTAGAATTGATGAATGATTCGAGGCTTAGAAATCTGAAGCATGAAACTGTTTGACTACCACATAAGCTTCTTTGTGCCACCTGCCCTAACTGTCTTCATAAAACCACTGTCGGATAATTAAATCTGGTGTTGCATTGGCTCATTGAACAGATATGATTGTTGTGTTGGTCGTGTTTACTACTCTTTTCCGTTCTTGTTGTTATATCATCATAGTTTTTTATGAACGCCCTTTTCCCGACTTGACCCATGCTGTCTATCTCCTTATTACCACGTCGTTCAACATTACTATGCCCTTTGCTCATTGTCGGGTCTTATCCTACCTGAGTCCTTCTGTCGTGTTTAGCCATTTCTTCATAAAACAGTGTAAAAACCTCATATACTCGGACTTGAAATCCTTTAGGCTTTAGCTTTGAACTTCATCGCATCCACGACAATATTGTACATCGCAATTTTTAAGGTTTATGTTATGAGGAATGGGAGTTAAAGGATGAAACTCGGGAAGTGCGATGTGTGACGAGAACGGAGGTGATGTGGTGAGAAGGGTCCCACTATATCACATCGACAGTTCGAAGAAACAACAAATAGATGTGGTGAGAAACTTTGCGATAGGCCGATGTGAAAAGGTAGGTGGGGCCCATTAAACGACTTTTAAAAGCAGATAATGAAAAACTAGTTAAGTAATGGTAATATGCTAAAGGTCGCACGAACCATAATATAAAGGATTTCAAAGAATTTGAGGCATATAAAAGGCGATATGGGTCCCACTAATCCCGCAAATTTCATTTCGGAGGGTTTTGTAGGACACGACAATTATGATATGTATGAAGTTTGGATCTCCGAAATGCCGATTGCGATGAAAGGTAAGGGTTTCCATATTTTTGAGTGCGGAAAGTGACATATACGATATCATATATGTAATATATGATATGTATCAAAGGCTGGTTGTGGGGGGCAGAGCCGCGGTAAATGACATAAGTGGACGTTTTAGTATTTTGGCAAAATGAGGGAAGGATAGAAGAGAAATCGCGAGGATGTAGTGAAAAGTGGCGAGAAAAATTGAAGCATAAGGAGCTAGAGGCCAAATAAAATGACGGAGAGGGAAAATTTCAAAGGAATCAAAACCAATGCTAATAGTGGCTCTAATTGGGGATGATATGCCCCCTGCGGGATATCAAGAATTGTAGTTCCAATGCCTTATCCAGCTCTTATTTCTCCAACCAGTGATCATGTTCATTAACTCATAAAACCAGCATGGCTAGCCATTAGGTAATGGAGTCAAAAGCATCATTTCAATTCTGCAACTTATTTCTCCAAACTGAGGTTGGATTCAAACTGAAAACTAGACTCTAAAAAAAAAGTTGACCAAAACAACGAGCTTATTCATTTTCTACTTCTAATCTGATTTGAATGGAAATCTTCATGCAATATGGAACTTGTCGTACAACCATTCACATAGATAAAAAACCTCATATGGATTCTGAATCTTAAGAGTAGAACTGAAAGAATCCATATCATGACATAGTGCAGCTCATGATGAAAATAATCACAACGGGGGATACTCATAAAGCATTGAATGTATGCACTATAAGAAGACTCCAAATCAACAGCTACTGAATGAGTAAAAACATTAAATGCTACCTCTGCAATGATTTCCCTTTAAGAATTATGAAAGATGTAGCTGTTTATCCAAAACTTCCACTGAAAATCTGATCTCTGCATCCCCGTGAAGTCGCCACTGGATCCGGAACAATGGAGTCGCCAGGTGAAAAAACTGCAGTCCTCTTCAAGTTATCAATTCCTGTTCAACTTCAAGAATCGATCTTCAGCAATTAAAACAAGAGACGTGGGGGAATACTTCATTTCAAGGCCTTCGTCTCTCGGCAGACACACCAAAAGATGTTAGCGCTGGAATCAACACTTGGACCGCATCAGGTGCCTGACCAGAGACATCTTAAACTCGAGGCTATTTGTTATGATTTGATTGGGTTTTTTGGAAAGTGGTTGGATCTCAAGCACTCTGAAAGGAACATTGAACAGATAAAAAAGCTCGGACACATATGAGGACACTCGTATTTATGATGTGGTAGCAAAATTTATGGTTCAATGATTAAAATAATGGGAGAAAGATAGTGGGTCTGTAGGACAGAAGTCCACTGCTGGGAGGAAAAAATGACACAAATTCCAGATCTGAAGTGTATAGTGAAAGAATGCTTTTAAAATACTTACAATAATCTCACTTTACATTTAAAGAATCCCATTACAAGGAATGCTTCTGAATAACATGACCTCATGAATCAAGAATGCTTGGTGAATCAAGACTGACAAAAACAGATTAACATGCATGCTATATCAAAAGGCTTATAAAAACATGAAATAGGTTTTAATTCCACCCCAAGGAATGCTTATGAACAGTCTTCAATTCATATTGAATCGGGAGATCTTGGAACAAGACTTACAAATACAGATCCATATGACTTGGAGGTTCACAAGACTTATAAAAACATAAGATAGAATTTTTATGATAAACCTGGAAAGGCATATAAAGTATGTAAAAACTGAAGGGAAAACAATACACACACCATATGATTTGTGAATCCTCAAGAGTGTAACTAGAATATATTATGTGTTCGAAAATACATTGTTCAGGAATTTCATGAGAATCAGCAACAGGGCACTCGGCCCTGTGCCACCAACCATCTCCTATTACATAAAACTCAACTCTTAAATAGAGTTGCACAAAACAAGTTGCTGCTAAGTTTTAGGAATGAAATTAAATAAAGCAAACTAAAAATAGTAAACAAATCAATTTGTTGCATACATTTAGAACTGTTGAATGATTCGAGCCTTAGAAATCTGAAGCATGAAACAGTTTGACTACCACATAAGATTCTTTCTACCACCTTCCCTAACTGTCTTCAGAAAACAGCTAATGGATAATTAAATCTGGTGTTGCACTGGTTCATTTAACATATCTGATTTTTGTGATGGCTATGTTTAATACTATTTTCCATTCTTGTTGTTATATCATCATAGTTCTGTATGAACGCCCTTTGCCCGACTTGACCCGTGGTGTCTATCTCCTTATTACCGCGTCGTTCAACATTACTATGCCCTTTTCTCTTTGTCAGGTCTTATCCTACTCGAGTCCTTCTGCCGTGTTTAGCCCTTTCTTCATAAAACAACGTAAAAACCTCATACACCCTGACTTGAAAACCTTTAGACTTTAGCTTTGAACTTCATCGCATCCACGACAATATCGTACATCACAAGTTTTAAGGTTTATGTTATGAGGAACGGGATTTAAATGTTGAAACTCATGAAGTGCGATGTGCGATGAGAACTGAGGTGACGTGGCGAGAAGCGTCCCACTATATCGCATCGACGGTCTGGAGAAACAACAAATAGATGTGGTGAGAAACATTGCGATAGGTCGATGCGAAAAGGTAGGTGGGGCCCATTAAACGACTTTTAAAAGTGGATAATGAAAAATTAGTTAACTAATGGTAATATGATAAAGGCCGCCAGAACCATAATATAAATGATTTCAAAGAATTTGAGGCGTATAAAAGGGCAATATGGGTCCCATTAACCCCGTAAATCGCATTTCAGAGGGTTTTGTAGGAGACGACAATTGTGATATATATGAAGTTTGGATCTGCGAAACACCGATTGCGATGAAAGGTAAGGGTTTCCATATGTTTGAGTGCGGAAAGTGAAATATATGATATCATATATGTAATATATGATATGTATCAAGGGTTGGCTGTGGGAGGCGGAGCTGCAGTAAATGACATAAGTGGACATTTTAGTATTTTGGCAAAATGAGAGAAGGATCGAAGAGAAATGGCGAGGATGTAGCGAAAAGTGGCGAGAAAAATTGAAGCATAAGGAGCTAGAGGCCAAATAAAATGACGGAGAGGGAAAATTTCAAAGGAATCAAAACCAGTGCTAACACATTTAATGTGCAATTTCACTAATTTTTCACACCATGTTTTTATTTAGTGGTTTGTGACCAACCTCTTGAGTACTTGTGCACCCATCACTACCATATGTAGTGTAGATATTGACCAATGATGGGAATTGGATTCCCTGCACTTTGCATACAAATGTATCATTTATTGTGCAAAAAACATGGTGCTATGAAGCACTATTTTATGTTCCTATCTAGCGCCCCTTCCCCCCACCCTACTTTGACTCTCTTAGATCTAATAAAAAAATTCCTTCCATGCTCGTTCTAAAATAGAACTATGGTTTGTTGATAGTGTTATTGTTCATTGCTTGCAAGGGATTTTGTTGGTATTAGGAATATGTGTTTGTGTGGAAGGATTGTTGAGGTAAAGAAAATATTCCTCACTTGACTCTTTTGGGAACATTGGCCTATTTTATTTGTATATTATGCTTTTGAGAGTGTGACCCATTATATATGATTTGCAAACTTTTATGTGTGTTGTATTTTTTCGCTAGAGACAAAAATATCTTAAATTTTATGGGTCTCTATAGGTTGGCTAGAGACACAATCTAGGTTCTATAACTTTCAGAACACCTACAAAATCTGGATTGTTGTTACCGTAGTGCATAACCCAGTCCATTAGAGTTTGAATACTAAATTAATTAATTCAAGATTAAATCACAAAGCACAAACACATGAAGGAATTCAAGTATATTTTTATTAATTCAAAATGTGTTGTTACATATAAGAAATCATATTACAAAACAAATCCCTTAGAGCACTTGAATTTCCTATGCAACAAAACAACACCATGCACGACATTTATACGCCTTCCTAACACATACAACAAT